>OW569339.1:13839467-14249967 GCA_937595015.1 Polyommatus icarus
AACCGTAACTCCATTGCGTCAAAGTCCGTTCGGGTGGATACCGTACATTTTCCCGGGACCAACTGCATCCTGCAATACTTGCGAGTCCTCACAATCAGAATCGCTACTGGTACTGGAAGGCGGAGACTCACCCTCATCCTTTTTCTTACGTTTCTTCCCCATCTTTCCACAAAAACACTTATGTACCACCTAAATTTAAGTTACTTACAGAAAAAATAACCAATATTTACAAATAATACAATATAATTATTTGAAATAATTAAAATTTTCAAAAGCCCGCCTTAACTTTTCAGTTCCCGCGCTCTTTTTTCTTAGCCATAGACATTTACAAGAAGAAGCAGAAGAAATATGTCTATCTTTTTTATTGTCAAAACGCCGTTCGACCTATCGATGGGTATTGAATGAATTTCTGTGAAATTCATATCAAAATCTTATCATTTGCAACTAAATAACCACATCCACAAATCGAAATGGTTTAAATTTCACATTAGAAGACAGTAATATATAGTGGTGGTGCGCCGAATCTTGTTCAAGAATCCAAAATGTCCGTTCCAAGCACTGGTTTGAGCAAACTCAAGAAGAAACATATTCGCGTAAAACATCAGAAAGTTAAATTGTTCCGAGCTAACGAGCCCCTACTATCTGTTTTTATGTGGGGTGTTAATCACACGGTAAATATGATCTTCATTTTATTGTGTCGTCTGAACTAATTGTGTGCTTACTTTTGCGAATATAGAGCGTAGTAGAAAGAATACATAGGTACCTCGTTGTAAGTGTAATTATTACCAATTTATATAGGGCAAATCATTTTGGCACCATATCAATTAAGCGGCGTTTGTCCTTTAGACAAAGCCAAATGTAGGAGGCACTGCAGTAATAAAGACTGCCAAATTAATTGTATGTCGTGTGAAGTTAATTATCTGCAATCCTCATATAAAGGCATAAACAATATACACACTTATAACATTAATCAAGTTTGCATACCACTATTTTGCCAAGAAACAAACTAATAATAAGCTAAAAACTTTACATTCATAGATTACTCTAATAAGAAGTATATTGTATTCCTGAATTTATATTTTATATTTACTAGAAATGCTTTTTCAGTATAATTGTAGTAATACAGTAGGGAAAATAAAGATATTTCCCCCATTGTATTACTACTATTGATATTATCAACCATTGAGAGAACTTATATTGTAATAACAGTGGGAAGTAGACCATAATACTAATTTTATAATATTATTTGTTTTATTGTTTAATCCGTCGATCGGAATTTCTCGGAATTGCCATTGTATTCTATTGCTGTCGCGATCACCTGTCCTCCCACGGAGCTTGATGGTTTTACTGTTAATACCACAACTTAACCCATCAATCGTGGCAAAACAAGACACAATAGCTTTTTCATTGTTATCGTGGCTGGATGTGGCCGCTTGGGGTTTGATGAACTAAATTTTTAATGTTATTGACCACAAGACAAACAAGTTTTCATACTATTTAAACTTTAACTTTATCCCAAAAAGGGGACTCCAAATATGTTTTATGCTTATGTTATATGCATAAATATAAACAAAGCAAAGTTGAGCTTTATATAATTTGGGACCTGTTTCACATTCGCCTATTAATCCTTCAGGCCCCTCGCGAGCACTGGTGATCGTGAGAACAAAAGAATATAATGGGAATTCCTAGAACCTCCAATCGAAGGATTAAAAGACATCAAATATAGAATTTCTTGTTAAGTTTCTTCTCTGCTTTTTTTCTAAGCATTCTGCAACAGACATAAGGCAAAACTATTGAATAAGCTACCACTTTTACTTATAAGGCATCTGTGAATTAATAAAATCTTTAAGATCTTTAATAATCCATCCACACTAATATTATAAATGCAAAAGTATGTCTGTCTGTTAGATCGTCACACCTGAACTGCTGAACAGATTTTGCTGAAATTTGCTATAGTGATACTTTGAGTCCTGGGAAAGAACATTGGATAGTCTTTATCCTAGAAAAATGTATGGTTTCTGCACGATAAACGAATTTTGCCGCGACGGAGTTGCAGGCGTCATCTGGTTACTAATAAAAAGATCCACACTGTGTGTGATAAAAAAATAGATATTAAATTTTGGTATATGTAATTGATTGTACTGTTGGTTCTTGGTGGAAATTTATTTTATACACAAATGAAACACAATATTAAGTAGATACACCTGATGACGATTTTGTTTAATCCTTCGATCGGAGGTTCTAGGAATTCCCATTGTATTCTTTTGTTCTTGCGCTCACCGGTGCTCGCGCGGGGCTTGAAGGATTAAAGTCTTTAAATTGTAATTTGTGAACATACTGGAAAAAGTGCAAGTAATATTGTGTTTCATTTGTGTATTAAATTTTGGACCTTTTTGACACAATATACTTTTCTAAAATAATATATCAGACGATAACAAATTAGTGTATTTGTATAAATATGGTGAATCCTTTTATTAGTAGGAGTAGTTATTAAGAATGTCTAATACACAAGTGCTGTGTGATTAATTAAGTCTTTAATTTGTAGATTAACGAGTTGAGTCATGTGTCCATACCAGTCATGCTGCTACCCGATGATTTCCGGGCGTACTCCAAACTTAAAGTGGACAATCATCTTTTTAACAAGTGAGTATAGCAAAATGAAATTACTAATAGTTTTCATAGTCTTTATTCTTTGTAGAAAATTAAAATAAAAGCAAACAAATTAGGCATTGGATTATTTGGACATACTAAATATTAATCCTTTGATCGGAGGCTCTAGGAATTCCCATTGTATTCTTTTGTTCTTGCGATCACCAGTGCTCGCGCGGGGTCTGAAGGATTAATTAGGACTAGAGATGTGCCGACTAGTCAAGCCGACTATCCGGCCACTTTTGTAGTCGGCGACTAGTCGGCGAATAGTCGGCAAAAAGCGCCGACTAATCGGCTTTTTACTTTTTCGGTATTATTGAAATTACATTAAAGAGAAACCTTGATTATAACTATTTTATAAAGTGTTCTTCACACATCACACTCAAAGAGTATTGAACATTAAAACACATTTTAAAATTAAATGATGTGTTTCTGAAACTACGTGCAAGTAGAGAAATATAATTTTGATAACAAATTAAGTATGTACCATCGAGGAAATTGATTGCTAGGCATTTGACAGACCAAGGTCATTTGGTCGGATCATGTCAATTTAATGTTAATAATTGTGATCTGTCACCTGGATTTGACCTAACACAACCAAACTATGTAGGTCCCCCATCTGCATACGAATCAACTTCTCTGATAGTACAAGGTGTAACAAAACTAAGTGATAATACTTTAGGGTGTGTATGACTGTTTGTGTTCCTTGTAGAGAGTTCACTGTGAAAGTAGCAGCGCTAAAAGACCTTTTTTTTAACTTTTGTATGGGGAAACTCGTGACGCTGGGGCACTTGCTCATACAAAAGTGAAAAAAAAAGGTATTTCAGTGCTGCTATTTTCACATTGAACTTTTTACAAGGAACACGTACACACCCTAAAGTAGTATCACTTAGTTTTGTTACATGTATTATTAAATCGAGATTTCATGTACTTACATGAAATATTTAATGAAAACCATCAACCGTATTATAGAAACAAAATAAAGTAACGTACTCGAATTAAACCCGTTTGCAGACGGCGTGTGCGACTTACCCGCGAAACAGCAGTAAAAAAGCGTTACGGAAACTTTTGAAACCATAGTCGGCTTGCCGACTAGTCGGCCGATTAGTCGGCTTCTTTGCAGCCGACTATTCGGCTAGTCGGCTAGTCAGCCAAAGTCATGATCGGCACATCTCTAATTAGAACATATTTCTAAACAATACCTATATAGTAAAATTGTGATAATGTGGGGTCCATCTGACTAGAATTAATTTCATATACAATTCTTTATAATGTATAATTATTAATGATATTATAATATAGTAAACACTTTATTATTGTTAATAATCGGCCAAGTGCGAGTCGGACTCGCACACGAAGGGTTCCGAACCATTATAGGGCAAAATTAGGCCAAAAATTGTGTTTTTTGTATGGGAGCTTAATTTTTTATTTTATTTTAATATTATTATTAAATATTAAAGTACACATAATATAACTAAGGATTTTGTGAAAAAGTTAAGTACCTACCTATTGATATAGAGCAAAAAAGGCCAGAAAAATCACGTTTGTTGTATGGGAGCCCCCCCTTAAATATTTATTTTATTTTGTTTTTAGTATTTGTTGTTATAGCGGCAATAGATATATCATATACAAATTCTGTGAAAATTTCAACTCTCTAGCTATTACCGTTCTCGAGTTACAGCCTGGTGACAGACAGACGGACAGACGGACAGACATCGAAGTCTTAGTAATAGGGTCCCGTTTTTACCCTTTGGGTACGGAACCCTAAAAAAAAGGAATGGTCTTGATCTTGAACCTGAGACAAAAATTACTTACCTTGCCCCTCCTAATAGTCTGAGTAACAAGTGCCATTTTCCTCGAAACCTGATCTCATGCACCGAAAATTATGATTTTGGTCTCATTCGATTCGGAATACCATCTAGAACATCCTATCAAAATTCCAAGAGGGGCTGAAAAAAAAATGCAAAAGTTATTAATAATAAAGTGAACAAAAAAAGAAGGGTTTGGTTTTTTTTAATATTTCACAAACTATTTGAGATAGTCAAAATTTGAAAATAGATCCTTAAAGAGCAGGAAATTTCCTAAAACAAATCCTAACTTTTGGAACTTTACCAACAATCCTTATAACTTTAATTGAGCGGCGAAAGTAACGGTAAAAACGCATAGTTCGCATTTCGCGTGATTTGCCGCAATCTGCTACGTGAACTAAAAACATATTTTAACTGATTAAATATTAATATTAAGGAATAAAAAAAATTTGATACTAAGTAGACATATCAATAAACAAGAATCCGTCAACAATTATTATTTTTAACAAAAAATTAAAACCGACTTCCAAGGTAAAAACAATAGTAATATGAACTAAAAATTATTAAATAACTCTTACTCTTTAATAGTGTCTTTTTCAGAATTCGTCTAAATCTCAACTATTTCTGTACTGTATACTACGAGTACAATCTTCATTATTTTGAAGTCAGTACCAGCTAATTTAATCGTGAGTTCAGTAATCTCAGATTATCTGAAACTTAAGGGACTGGTACCGACTTCAACGTAATGAAGATTGTAGTATACAGTACAGAAATAGTTGAGATTTAGACGAATTCTAAAAAAGGCACTATTAAAGAGTAAGAGTTATTTAATACTTTTTAGTTCATATTACTATTGTTTTTACCTTGGAAGTCGGTTTTAATTTTTTGTTAAAAATAATAATTTCACTCTTTTTAGTTAAGAATCTACAAAATTAGGCTTTATGCGTAAATAACCAATACGAATGTTAACTATTCACATTATGTCACTGTAAGCGAAATTGTGGTAAATGCTTGCAGTTATCTAAGCGATGCTGCAATTTCCATACTTTTATCTTTAAAGATTCAGGAGTTCTGTTCAGCCTTTGGACCAAGAGACACCTTCGTATAAAATTTCTCTTATTCGTAACATAATATGTTTAACTTACTAGAAACAACATTTTAACCACTATGAGTGTTTTGATAAAATTCAAGGATTTTCCCATCAACAGCTCACCACTTTCGTAATTGTTATACAAAATTAAGATTATATCCTATACAACAAAACGAACGAATTTTGAAAATCGGTCCACAAACAGCGAAATCATTATCAAAAACGTTTGCTTCGATGCAAAATATCACGAACAGTACCAATAATTGGGTCATAGTATGATGACCCATGGTATAATTATGGTTGTGATGATGATGATTAATCAAATTGATGTATTAGCTTATGCTTTCAGTTGTTTAAACAACGCCGAAATCCCCGAACCTCTACCTATAAGCATTCAAAAGTTCTGTTCGGTACCTTCGGATCCAGGGTATAACCTGGTGCGAAGTCTTACTTTTTGGTAGCATTTACCTCGAATGCTTCAGAAAAAATCGAAATCACTATATGTTTCCATACAAATTTCAACAAGTCCCCTCGATTCCTCAAGGATCCCATCATCAGATCACCACTTTTGTGAACATGGTACCAAAATCGAGTTAAACCCTATACAACACAAAAAGAATTTTGAAAATCGGACAACAAACGGCTGAGTTATCGTGGAACATAAAAAAAAAAGATACATACAGCCGAACATATTATTACCTCCTCCTTTTTGGAAGACGGTCAAAAATAAATTATCACCATTTTGTTTAATAGGCTACTTGACCTAATTTTTTTCTTCATGCTAATCGCTTCATAATCATTCATTTTTACAAAAAAAACTAATATTTTAATATTTTACACAGTAGAAACCCATAAAAATGTTTATTGAAAAATATGCCTCTTAAATGGCGCCGAAAACACTGTCCGCCATAGTGTGACGTCATACGCTTTGTATTTTAAACTCTCTTTATTGAAATTTTTTTAAATGTGCTAAATGTACGAGTCTAAAAGTGCCCAAAAATTATAAAATAGTTATATAAGAAATTAGAAATCATTTGTAATGTCGAAAACTTTTGGAGAAAAGTTTTGGCCATTTCATTTCCCGTCTACAATAAATGGAGATAATATATATAAAACTGATGTTTTATTTGAATTATTCAAGAAAATATATAATAGGCTTATTCTTATTATTTATGTACAAATAAACTTACATATAGCGAGCGCGATAAATAAAAGATATTAAATTAGTATGAGGATGACGTCACATCCAAATCGGAAGTACCGTAAAAGCGTCTTCGTCAGTACAATTCCTATTTTCATAAAATTATATTTTCAAATCGACTTTATTTATCAATCATAAGCTTTTATTTGATAATAAGGGTGAAATACGGTTTCCTAGGCCAAGTTCTACTAGAAATATGCATTTGTTCAATGATATTGAATATAGGTCAAGTAGCCTATTGTTATGCTTTTCTTAATTTGTTAATAGTCACTATTTTAATGTTAACATAAAAACGCAGATTTTTTTCAAAACAAGAAATCTAGATTTTTTTTATTCTTTTGAGCTAATCTTCAAAGGGCTTAGAAGAGATCCCCGTTGAAAAAATTGAAAAATGTTGATTTTTTACTTTTTTATGAACAATCAAAGGCATTCAAGAATTTTTCATGTAAATAAAGTAATCAGGGGTTTTTCATTAATAAAAATTATTATTTCAATTTTATTAGTTATAAATAAAAATAAAAATATTATTATCTGGCTTCTAACAATAACAAAACAGAATAGAAACAATTATTGGACATATAAATACTGTCATGGCTTTATTTACATGAATAATTTTTTAATGCCTTTGAATGTTAATAAAAAAGTGAAAACTCAAAATTCTTGAATTTTTTCGACGGTGATCTCTTCTAAGCCCTTTTAAAATTAGCTCAAAAGAATAAAAAAAATCTAAAATTTGTTTTGAAAAAAAATCTGCGTTTTTATGTTAACATTAAAATGGTGACTATTAACAAATTAGGAAAAGCATAACAATTAAACAAATGGTGATAATTTATTTTTGTTGACGGATTCTTGTTTATTGATATATCTACTTAGTACCATATTTTTTTTTATTCCCTAATAGTTAATATTAATATTTAATCAGTTAAAATATGTTTTTAGTTCACGTGGCAGATTGCGGCAAATCACGCGAAATGCGAACTATGCGTTTTTAACCGACTTCCAAAAAACGAGGAGGTTATATGTTCGGCTGTGGATATTTTTTTTTTTATTTTTTTTTTTTTATTTTTGTATGTTCAACGATTACTCCGCCGTTTGTGAACCGATTTTCGAAATTTTTGCTTTGTTGTATTTGGTTTTACTCCAATTTGGTACCATGTTCACAAAGTGGTGACCTGATGATGGGATCCAGGAGTAATCGAGGGAACTCCTCGAAATTTATATGGAAACATATGGTGATTTTGGTTTTATGTGAAGTGTACTAAGAATATGCTACCAAAAAGTCAAATATTGGGTCAAGGTATACCATGGTTTCGAAGATGCTGAGAGAACTCCTGACTCCTTATAGATACACGTTTGGGAGTTTCGGCGTTGTTTTAAGAACAGAAAGCATATGCTACTATGCAACTCATATTCATCATCATAATCATCATCATCATCATCATCATCATCATCATCATCATCGTCTTCATCATTACCACGTCGTGTTAAGGTCACCAATGTCTCATGGCACAGAATAGATAATAGTACAAGGCATAGGTGTGGATATACTAATAATAATAATAATTTTATACTGTATAACAACACTTTGTTTAAATATACACGGCGGTCAGCACCGCGGAGGCGATGGTATCGCTTTACTTTATACTTTACTACTTTATATACAGATCGAATACTATACTAACTACTTTATAAAATTTTAATAGACAAATATATAATTAAAATAAAGTTATTTTAAAAAGAGCATTTAAACAAAACAAAGTCAATAAGTGTCTTTTTAATTAGTTATACTTATTAATCGATAGATGGCGCACTAAGTATCGATTTGAATGGATTTGAAATTGAATTCTTGATTACAAGAACAGCTGTCAATAATTATGATAATATTATAATATTATATTACTAGCTGTCCCGGCAAACGTTGTTTTGCCATTTAAATAATTTTTGGTATGAAAAATAGATGTTGGCCGATTCTCAGACCAATATCCTCACAATATGCTCACATAATTTCATGAGAATCGGTCAAGCCGTTTCCGAGGAGTATGGCAACGAAAACTGTGACACGAGAATTTTATATATTAGATGAGTAGCTACGCTACATCCTATGCAAGTTTATACAATTTTTTATCTGATAGATCCTTGGATCGTGGAAAAACGAGACACAATAGCCTTTCTATTGTTATCGCAATCGCCGGTGACCGCTTGGGGTTTGAAGTATTAAAATTGTTAAATTACTTAGCACAATATGTTCACTTCACTGATAATATATTATTTTGTAAGTGTGAACTGTGTAAGAAGATACGTAAAATATACGCGAAGGTTTACCTACTAGTGTAACTAAAAAGAGTGAAATTATTATTATTTTTAACAAAAAATTAAAACCGACTTCCAAGGTAAAAACAATATTAACATTAATATGAACTAAAAAGTATTAAATAATTTTTGCTATCTAATAGTGCCTTTTTCCGAATTCGGCTAAACCTTGACTATTTCTGTACTCAATCTTCATAATTTTGAAGTCGGTGCCAGTTCCAAAAGTTTCAAATATTCTGTCAGAGGACTGAAGATTCAGCTATCTGGTACCGACTTCAAAATAATGAAGATTGAGTACAGAAATAGTCAAGGTTTAGCCGAATTCGGAAAAAGGCACTATTAGATAGCAAAAATTATTTAATACTTTTTAGTTCATATTAATGTTAATATTGTTTTTACCTTGGAAGTCGGTTTTAATTTTTTGTTAAAAATAATAATAATTACCGTTACTTTCGCCGCTCAATTAAAGTTATAAGGATTGTTGATAAAGTTCCAAAAGTTAGGATTTATTTAGGAAATTTCCTGCTCTTTAAGGATCTATTTTCAAATTTTGACTTTCTCAAATAGTTTGTGAAATATAAAAAAAAAACCAAACCCTTCTTTTTTTGTTCACTTTATTTTTTATAACTTTTGCAATTTTTTTCAGCCCCTCTTGGAATTTTGATAGAATGTTCTAGATGGTATTCCGAATCGAATGAATGTGCATGAGATCAGGTTTCGAGGAAAATGGCACTTGTTACTCAGACTATAATATTACTTGGAAGTATTAAAACACATCTCTTGTAATTCAATATTCAGTAGTCTTAACATGTAATGCCTATTTTAAATACCAAATAATAAAAATATGCTTTAATATGTAAAATATGTGACACTACTGAGAATTCTTGAGTCTATTGTTCTGTCGGATATTAATGTTTTGTGCACAAATCTTATGAGTATTTTCCAATTATTAGACACTTTATTCCTATGTTTTTATTTCAAAAATGGCTCTGCTTTTTATTTGTCGTAAAAGGTACTTTACTAGACTATTTTTGCAGAGAGAATATGCCTTCGCATTTCAAGGTGAAGGAATACTGTCCGCTTGTATTCAGAAACTTGAGAGAGAGATTCGGAATTGATGATATAGACTACAAGGAATCACTTACAAGGTAAGGTTCATTTATATAGCTATCACATCATTGCCAGACCAAATAAAAAAGGAAGACAGAATACACAATATGTTGTTTCATTGTATCCCTCACTGTGTACATACATATATTATGCATATATACATATGTACCTTTGTACACAGTGAGGGATGCATATTATGATAATATGCACATTATCAATTTACAAGTTTATGTTTGAAAAGGTATTGCAGTTGGTTTGCATTTGTTTTTGACAAAGTTCTATCTTTATTTTTTTATTGGTCTGAGAAACACTGTGGGTAAATGTAAAAGAGGATGTCCTGTATTATAATATGTATAATTATAATACGGTTGATAACTATTCTTATTGAATATTTTAATTTAAGCATTTCCTTTTGAACCTGTTTTCTTTTGCCCACCGATAAGGTAGTTGACACGTCTGAGGCACGTGTGTCTAACAATTTATTCTATTTATCAGTAATTTATGTACTCTTATATTTATTTTCTCGACCCCACTATAATCCCGTTACGGTATCCCCTATCCCTCTCCTCTCCCTAGGTTTAGAAAGCCAGATAACTACCTCTGTTCGCGGATGACGAAGCGGCTAAAAAATATACTCCGAAGATCGGCCACCGCCCCGTCGGGGGTCGGGGAGCGAAGCCATGAGGGGATATTTCACGATGCCAGTGCGTTTGTCAAGTGTAGCTTGACGATAAAGAGACTGAGGTCAGCTTACAGTTTATGTAGTGCGCCTATGAAGCACGGCATTCATCCCCACTCACACACTGGCCCCGAGCCAACGGCACCCACCGGTAACGTAAATATGGATTGAAGTTTGCCTCCCCCGCGGTAACTCTCCGAGCCTCACACCCTACCCTCCTCCTCATGTTTGAGTTGCAATGTTTTGTTTATATTGTAATTATTAATTTATAAACACTAAGCCGGCCTCTAGATGAGCAATTTTATTGCGCGATATCACGTATTGCGTAATATTTTTGACCGTCTAGGGTTGATATTGAACATAACGCGCCTTCAGTCAGATTGTCAAATAAACTGTTCACACGTATTGCGTAATATTATTGACCGTCTAGGGTTGATATTGAACATCACGCGTCTTCAGTCAGATTGTCAAATAAACTGTTCAATAATTGCTCGTCCAGGAGCCGGCTTACACATACGCACATGCCTACACTTCATGTCTCAGTGTGAAGGTGAGTATTTATAATAAGAGGCCATTATGCACTCAGGCTAAAATATTCTGCCTAATCATCGGCTTTGGCCCACCAAAGCCAAAGATTCAGAATTATTATCCGAGTGTGACTGAATAAATTGTTATAAAGGCCGAGCACTTACACAAACAGCATGTAAATTGCGGACACTAAAGCACAAATATAATGATGCTCTTTTAAAAAAGAAACAGTGATTTTATGTATAAATTCATAGACTTAATTTTCCATGAATGATATTATGACGATTAGTAGTTTAAGTCTCTGTATGCGGTATCCATTTCGCATAAACCTTTTGTGATTGTGTGTGAGAGAATTTAAATGAAAGATTTGAATTTGAATTATTTGGTTTCATATTATCCTCTTGTGTATTTGTGACCTCTGGATTGTGACTTCTGACTAATAATAATATATTTTGTGTGTATTGAACGAAAGTAATAAACGCTCGCAATTTATAATCCAATAAACCTTTTATCTGTAAGATTTGCTTTGATATTTGATTTTACGACTTTGAAACATGATTATAACATCACATGTTATATTATAATAATAATTATGTTGATAGGACTTCATATTAAATGGAATTTATGTTCATACATAATTGTATGTCTAAAATAGAGGTATATCTACCACTGTTTGTCTGTTGTAATATCTACCACTGTTGACTTGAATAGGTAACTACAAGAAGTTCACATTATGTCGGGCTGCATCGGGGAGGACCGTTTTACCACAGTACAGTTTATTGTCAATTTATTGACTGAATATTGACAATTTATTGTCCACTATGTATGAACATTGCGGCCTGTCCTTGCTGTTGCGACTCTAGTCTCTTTCAAAATATGTGCGCAGATCTCTACCCTACCCAAAGGGTACATTTGTAAACAAATTTCAACTCTATGTTAAAGACTTTAAATGACCAATTTATCATATTATTATGTGTGCACACCCCTACCCCCATCCCTTGATTTTTATTGTGTTGGTAAAGAAATTCCAACCTTATGTATAAGACTTTAAGTGATCAATTTGTTTGCAGGTCTCAGCCGATTCCCGACGACTCGTCGGGCAAGTCCGGAGCCAAGTTCTACCAGAGCTACGACCGGCTCTTCATACTGAAGACTCTCACCTCGGAGGAGGTGGAACGGATGCACTCCTTCCTCAAACATTATCACCCTGTGAGTTAGATGTTTCTAATTAAGTATGGGACCAGCCCTACTAGACAAGTAGCA
This sequence comes from Polyommatus icarus, assembly GCA_937595015.1. Lineage (NCBI taxonomy): Eukaryota > Metazoa > Arthropoda > Insecta > Lepidoptera > Lycaenidae > Polyommatus > Polyommatus icarus. The sequence goes on from OW569339.1 coordinate 13,852,106, forward strand.
AGCGATTATCGTAAACGCCAACAAAATGTATGCGATTTGTAGGCGATTTGACATAAGTCATCGCTTCGCTAGCGAATACTAATGTCAAATCCCATACATTTTGTTGGCGTTTACGATAATCGCTTGCTACTTGTCTCTAAGGCCCTCTGAAGAGTTTTTATGGCACAAAAATTGGAACACACAAAGATGCGCGACTATTATTTCCAGTCGTATTTTTCCATAATATTATTCAGGTTATAAAGCGGGCCCGTCCCGTTGCGGCCCGATGTAACGTGTAATGCTCGATTTACACGGGTGACTAACGGGTCGATTTTAGTCGCGCGGCAAGTCACCAGTCGAATCGCCTGTTCAACCCGAATCGCCACCCCATTTACACATTCTACAAAAATCGCCTTTGGCTAGTGCCGACAAACTATGTATTTGCAACAGGCGATCGCTTGCCACTGAGCGTTTACATGGTCGATTTTAGTCACCAGCCGCATGCGGCCATTGGCTGTACGACTTTGGGGCTTGCGACTTTAGCCGCATGCGGCGTAGTCGAACTGTCATTTAGACGGTCGATTTTCGCCGTGCTGCGTAAATCGTGCGGCTTTAGTCACCCGTGTAAATCGAGCATTAGTACCATGCCAAAGCCTATACCAGCAACACCGTGTACACACATAAAATCGCTATGTGTTACATAACGATTTTAAATCAAGAAGTTTTAGGAGCTATATATAAATCATGAATTCATGACTGACAGTCATTATTTCTTAAACCAACGCAAGCACTTTCTGACTGGTATTTTGTTGGCTATACAAATCAAAACAAATTATGAAGTTCTTATATTTTCTATTCGATCCATCTCTTTGCATCAAACGAATCTATAATGTAAATTGCAATGCTATAATAACTTTTGTGTTACCGGTTATCTTATCCGTGAGGATGTAAATGTATTTTCTAAGAATTTCCCACTTGTTATTGTTTTATCTACAGTCAACAGATAAATAATAATGCCGTATATTCTTCTAATCTGAGATGTTATTTTTAGTTTTATAGTTTATTTTATTCGCTCATTTATGTCACATGGAAAATGACTAATGCAATAGCTATGAGGCTAGTAAACTGAGATGAAAAATGACATAAGTCATAACTTGATGTGGTTTTGTTTTTTCCGTAGATTATCTTTTTACGCACTTTATTAGCATGACAGAGAACTTATTTACACTAAAGGTGAACGCAGATTTGGCCGCACCGCACGCACCGCAGTCGCCGCATTTCGAATTCTTTATATGAAGTTATAGGCAAGCTCGCATACCTACCCGCGCCGCAATATTCGCAACTTCTACATTCTTTATATGAAGAATTCGAAATGCGGCGACTGCGGTGCGTGCGGTGCGGCCAAATCTGCGTTCACCTTTAGTATTAGTTCTCTGCTGTGCTTGTGATGCATTTCCGCATTCATATTAACTACTTCCATCTCTTTCAGTACATAGTGGGGCGGCACGGCGAGACGCTGCTGCCGCAGTACCGCGGCATGTACTGGCTGATTCCTATATCTCCATCTCTTTCTAACTACTACATTTGTCACATCTCTATCTCTTTCAGTACAATAAAGTGGAGCGGCACGGCAAGACCCTACTGCCACAATACCTTGCCATGCACCGGCTGACCCCTATATCTCCAACTCTTTCTAACTACTATATTGATTTTATCTCCGTCTCTTTCAGTACATAGTGGAGCGACACGGCAAGACCCTACTGCCACAATACCTCGGCATGTACCGGCTGACGGTGGACGGCATAGAGCACTACCTCGTCGCGACGCGCAACGTTTTCTCCAACCACCTCAATATACACAAGTGAGTGTTTTTTTATTAAATAAAGGGGCAAACGAGCAAACGGGTCACCCTGATGGTAAGCAACTACCGTCGCCCATGGACACTTGCAACGTCAGAAGAGCTGCAGGTGCGTTGCCGGCCTTTTAAGAGGGAATACGCTCTTTTCTTGAAATATTGTGTCGTTCAGTACTTCTGGTGACAGTTCGTTCCAGAGTTTTACAGTGCGTGGCAGAAAGTTACGCGAAAAACGTACTGTGGAAGACTGCCACTCATCAAGGTGATGAGGTTTTGGATTGGAATTCCCAATTTCATACAGGGTGCAATTTAACCTTCCTGCCAAATTTGGATATATTGATCCTTGTTAAAAATAAAAATACACTTATTTCTTCTTTTATAATCACTCAGTACTAAAATTTTGAGAAATAGCCTCCGAAAGTTATCCTACCAAACACCATAAATATGGGCACATGCGCGGCCCACTCCGCAACGCCCTTCCATTGACATTCTTGTTATTATCATAAGTTGCGAATTTTTCCTTCATACTTTGACGGGCTTAAAACCGTCAAAATGTAAAGGACGTAGACAGTTATGTTTACAATAAAATTAATTGATACACATCAAAAGAATGGAAAATTACAACTTTTAAATTACGAACTATCTAAACCACATCCTTTTCATTTAGGCGTATTTAAAAATTCAATCAACTTATGTACTCAGTACAACTAATTAAAATCAAAACCACCCACCTCTAAATCTTGTTTACTTCCATCTCGTCTACACTTGTCATAGTTCAAACTGCAATCCGTTTTGCTCTTTTAAGCAGAGTCATTTTGCACAATGTCTTACACTTTAAAAGTTTTTTAAGCATAACCTCGTCCGAGGCATGTCTTCGAGGCTGGCGAGGCGTGTGCAGGTGTTGCGAACCTCTTTGTTTCGCGATTCAGATTCAGGGTACAGCTGTTACGAAGACGATAAAGAGCTCGTACAGTCTCTGGGTTCCGCGTAAACTTTCGTCACTCAAAATGCAGCACCTTCACAGTTCATTGCACTCGATTGTGGTTAGGGTACACTTTCACAGACACTAATTATTACATGCGCAGGGGCCGGGGGGCCGTGACAAACAAAATAATTACGTGTTAGCTATACAACTATGCGCGTGGTACTAAACGGCCCCCGGCGACCGCCCGGCGCCCGACCGGCCGGCCTCCTGCCTCTCCCCGCGCTTTACCCCGCATAACCTGTCTCGCGACTGGAATTGTGCGGGGCGATGGACTAGCTAGCGCTCGCAATATCGTTATTATTATGAACTTATGTAGTGACCATTGTGGACCAATTTTTTTTGGGATAAAATATGTTATTGTAAAAAAATTAACACGCAATTTTTTCTGGTTTAATGGACTCATCTAATGATACCTAAGCCCCAAAAAAAATTTGGCAGGTAGGTTCAATTGCATCCTGTATAGACTAACGAAGTGAGTGGCGGCCGAAAAGGAAGTTCTTTATACCGAGAGAGATAGGATGTTCGGTCAGGCCGAAGCCCACTGATGTCATTTCAGACGTCGTATATATCTTGCCGTCCTCCGAAACTTCGATAGCGCGATGAAGGATTGTTAGGCGAATTGTGGGTACCGCCACAAGACTTATAAGACTTTACTCCTCAAATGCATTGGATATCGCTATCTCACCTGTCGTATTGTTCAAGTCACGATAACCGACGTCACCACGTTCACGTCACGACGTTGTTTGTTCGGTACGGTTCAACGACCTCACTTCCTTTAAATACTCTCTTAAAGACATGACGTAGCAGTGTATTTTTTACCTTTAGTAAACAAAATAAGTTTAACATAGGGCTCGACTTTTGAAAGAAATAATAATATGTAAATTTTCTGTGACGCAATAATAATATGTGGACTAAAAGTATATATTATGTTCAGTTATTTTTCATTCTATTAGTAAGTGGGTAAACATTCTTATTCCAGGAAGTACGATCTGAAAGGCTCGACGGTTGACCGCGAGGCATCGGAGAAGGAACTAGAGAAGGAGCTGCCCACGCTCAAGGACAATGACTTCATCAAGCAGGGCGTCAGGATCGACATCGGAGACGCCGCCAAGGACAAGCTGCTGGAGACGCTGACGGCCGATGTCGAGGTAGAGTCGGCTGATGTCGAGGTAGTGACGGCTGATGTCGAGGTAGTGACGGCTGATGTCTCGACATCCTACAGCGTCACTACCTCGGTAGTGACGCTGTAGGAGCTGCCGACGCTCAAGGACAACAACTTCACCAAGCAGGGCGTCAGGATCGACATCGGAGTTCGGACATGCCGCCAAGGACAAGCTGCTGGAGACGCTGACGGCCGATGTCGAGGTAGTGTCGGTTGATGTCGAGGTAGTGACGGCTGATGTCGAGGTAGTGTCGGCTGATGTCGAGGAAGTGACGGCCGGTGTCGAGGTAGTGACGGCTGATGTCGAGGTAGTGACGGATGATGTCGAGGTAGTGACGCTGTAGGAGCTGCCGACGCTCAAGGACAACGACATGTCAAAGTGGCTCTAAATTAGAAATTAGCTCTAATTTTTGACCAGTGTTAGCGTTTATCTGTTCAATGCTTGTCATAAGTTGACCAGTCAACAGTGATTGGCCAACTTTCAGCCAATCAAACTGGGCATTACTCATCTATCAGGTATAAGGAGAAACTACTCGATAATGCTATTTTATTCCAACACACCCTTGTGCTGAATACATACACGTTTCATACATTACATAACCTCTTCGACGTTTACACTGTGCATTTGTTTGGTCTCATGTAATCTGTAGTGTTTTATTCATATTTCCAGTTCCTCACAAAACTCCACCTGATGGACTATTCCCTGCTGCTGGGAGTGCACGAGTGCGGGCGCGGCGAGGCTGAGGCCGAGGCGGCGCGCGAGGCTGACCCCGACTCCGAGAATGAGACGGACAGCGACAGCGACACTGACAGACACGACAGGTAATGACGCCGTTGATTGTTGATTTTTAATGATCGACTACCCATACTTCCATACTAATAATATAAATGCGAAAGTGTGTCTGTCTGTATGTCTGTTATCTCCTAAACCGCTGACCCGATTTTTCTGAAATTTGGTATGGAGATACTATGGCCCGTATTTTTGGTCAGTACTCAAGATGCATCTCGATCACAAGACACGGTTCAGGCTCTGTGATTGGTTGGCTGTCAAAATTTGGACCAATCACAGAGCCGAACCGCGTCTTGAGACCGGGTCGCATCTTAAGTATTGACCAAAAATACGGGTCTTAGGGTCTACACAGACGGACTGCATTTCAACTGCAATCCAACTGCAAATTGCAGTTGGATTGCAGTTTGAATGCCGTTGACACGACTGCAATTGAACTGCAAGCCAAACGCGCAGTCGGATTGCAGTTCAGTTGCAGTCGGCGTGCAGTCGTGTAAACTGTTTGGTTTGCAGTTCTATTGCAGTCGTATTGCAGTTGTGTCAACTGCATTCAAACTGCAATCCAACTGCAATTTGCAGTTGGAGTGCAGTTGAAATGCAGTCCGTCTGTGTAGACCCTTAGTGTCCCGGAAAAAGACAGGATACTTTTCAACCCGGAGAAATATAAGGTTCCCGCGAGATAAATGAATTTGGGCGCAACGGAGTTGCGGACGGCATCAGCTAGTTAAATATAAAAATTTTATTTAACATTTTTTCGATGCAGTGTCGGTTTAATAAAACTACAAAATGGTATTTACTCATACAAATGTAAATATAACGTCAGACGCATGCTTATTATTAAAAAAACTACAGTTAATGAAATTAATAAGTTTTTGACGTAGTAATTCGTTTCGTAGTATATAATACTTTTATACTATGTATACATATTATATTTAAGATTTTTATTATGCCATATAAATATTTAATACAGATCCAGATTCCAGACCCGGGAACATTGAAAACTTTTTGTTCCGTCGGCGGGATTCGAACCCTGAACTGGCTTGAGCTGCCACACACTGAACCAATTGAGTCACAGAGGTCGTTAAAATAAATGGGAACATGCATTATTGTTAGAGCCAGTCCACACGGCGCGTTGCGTCAGCGTTGCGTCGACGCAACGCTGTCGTTGCATTGTTTTACATACAAATACTACCTACTTAGCACGGGGCCAGACTGGCGTGGTGTGAAGCGTCCATAGATATTATTATATTATTATTTACCTGTAATGTCCCCAGGTGGGGCTACAACACGCCGCCCGACAGTCCCGGCGGCCGAGTGCGCCCGCGGTACGGCCGATACGAGGGCATCATACCTGAGCTCGACATATACGCCATACCCTCGCACGAAGGTGAGATGTGACATTCATGAGATTACGGGCCTGTTTCACCACTTCCTGATAAAGTGCCGAATAGTCCACAACTTTTGAAGTGAATACTTCTTTAGCGGCGTTGAGCACTTTTGTGGGATTGGTAAAAACAGTGAAACTCGCGTCAGATTCTCGTGCTGATCGAAAAACTTTGGAAAAACCGTAAGACGGTTGGAGAGTAGTATTTTGTGTCGAACTCGAACTCGAACTCGAACTCGAATTGATTGCAAGGATTTCGATTAATTAAAAAAATCGATTTTATAAAAATCGATTTTCATAAAAAATGGGCTAAAAATTTAATCGATTGTAAGGGTTTCGATTAATTAAAAAAAACGATTTTTTAATAATCGATTTTCATAAAAAATGGGTTAAAAAATGCACAACGTTAATAATCAAGTTTTCACTTCTGCCGGCACTCTAGGAGTGCAACCCGTCTTTTTTTTGACAGATTCTCAATACTTCATCTGTCAAGTTAAGTGGTGGATAGCCAATTCGGCACTTATCAAGAAGTGGTAAAACAGGCCCTAAGTGAGATTGTGTAAAATATCCATCTCGGTTTTTAAACCCACTTGTTGTGGTGATTAATTGTTGCACGATGGTGTTAAAATCATGCACGAGCAAAATTCATTTATTGCCAGAATGAAGTTACAGAAAAAGGAAAAATAGCGCTAGGCTTTCATGACATTTGTTCGTATCCAATTACCCGACATTAACAATTTTTACGAGTGTTATTTAACGTTTCAGGTTCCCAAAAGAAGGAGATATATTTCGTCGCGCTAATTGACGTGCTAACGCACTATGGCGTCAAGAAACAGGTAAAAATTATTGTTATTATACAGGGTGCAATTTAACCTTCCTGCAGCCTGCTAGGCTTGAGACTAGTCCGGTGACCGGACGCTTGCGTTTATCATACCTAAACTCGGGAGTGAGACTTCTGTACCGTAAGGTACTATTATGTATTCTGTGCTTCCTGCCAAATTTGGATATATTGATCCTTGTTAAAAATAAAAATACACTTTTTTTTTCTTTTATAATTACTCTGCACTAAAATGTTGAGTAATTGCTTCCGAAAGTTATCCTAAAAAACACTACAATTAATGGACACGACACGTCGATCGCGCTTAATGTGCCCCCGCGCGCGCGCCTCCCCCCGCGTCACCCCCTCTCATACCCACCGCCGCGAGTGACCGTTCTGCAACGATTTTAAATGGGATAAAATATGCCATTAAAAAAATAACACCCAAGTTTTTTGGTTAAATGGACTCACCTAATGATACCTAAGTCCTGGAAAAAATTTGGCAGGAAGGTTTAATTGCAGCCTGTATAATTAAAGTATTTTTGCTTTCATTTTTATGATATAACTTTATTTCTAACTTCTATTAATTCAGATACAAATGTATAAAACTCCCGGTAGTTGTCGATAAGTTATATTCTGTCATAGTGTGCGTTATTGTTTTTTTTATGATTGCAACTATGTTTAGCTAATAAATTGTAATATGTTTAGCTATACTTATCTCTATAGATAAGTATAGCTAAACATAATATTGTTGTTAGAAGAAATTAACTTATTACAATTTACAAGCCTCCCTGTCTCTGTCTGTCAGTAAAAATCGCCTCAATTTTTGCCTAAATTGTATCTTTTATTTCCCCAGGCGGCGAAAGCGGCCAAGACTGTAAAATACGGCAGCAACGTCGACGGCATATCGACCTGCGATCCCGAGCAGTACGGCAAACGGTTCATTGAGTTCGTAGCTAAAGCCATCGAGGGTTAAACGTATACTGCCTCTGTGTGTGCTGACAGGACACCCTAGTTCACTGTTTCTCAGTCAGTTGAATTCATACTAATATTGTAGATGCGAAAAAGTCCGTCTGTGGGTCTAAACACACTAGGCTGAATTACGCCGACGTTAATTCCGTCGCGTTTACGCCGCCTTTCAAATCCATACAAAATATGGGCGGAACGCGACAGACGACACACTATGCCGAAATTCCGTCGAGCCAAGTCGAGCGTAAAGTTCGGCAGCGATTCGGCGGTAATGTTTTGTATAGCAACACACTATACGCGACGGAATTATCAAAACCGAACATGGGAAATCCAACCTTATCTCCAAAGCGTTAACGCACACATTACATCTGAGAATTTTAAATACTCACTTACGCGCGCGTTCCGCAACGGAAATTACGCCGCGAAATTTCGGCTCTTCGCGTAATTTATAGTGTGTCGCATCAGACGTAAGCGGCTGAACGTAATTTCGGCCACGTAAATTACGCCGGCGTAATTCAGCCTAGTGTGTTTAGGCACTCAGTGTTACCTCTTCACGCTTGAATCGCTGAACCAGTTGTGATGAATGGTATGGGGCTCCTTTGAGTTTCGGGAAGAAACATAGGATACTTTGTGTCTCGGACAAATGTACGGTTCGTAATAAACGAGTTTTGGCGCAATATTACTACAATGCTTTCACGCTAGGCAGCACTAGCATATCCATACTATCCATACTAATATTATAAATGCGAAAGTGTATCTGTCTGTCTGTCTGTCTGTCTGTTACCTCTTCACGCCCAAACCGCTGAACTGATTTTGCTGAAATTTATCATGGAGATACTTTGACTCCCGGGAAAGGACATAGGATACTTTTTGTCTCGGGAAAATGTACGGTTCCCGCGCGATAAACGAGTTTTGGCGCAACGGAGTTGCGGCCGTCATGTAGTACTGTAAATAAAGTTTTGTTCGACGTTTGGCAACGTTTCTATGATGTGTGCAACTTGTCGGATTTTGGTTGGATTGTTTACTGTGTGTGTGTACTAGTGGCGCCCTCTGTTCCGATCTAAGCGTATTGACATAAAGGTCAATACTATATTGTGAAAAAAAAAACAAAACAGGATAAGTTTGGTTATATTTGGTATAAGGCCATCAGGGTGATTATGTATATTGCGACAGTCAGCGTTAGGCCGTATTTCCACCTGCAAGACAATTACTGTCGCGAGAAGTGACTGACAGTCTGTTTGACAGCAGCTTGCAAGTGTAAACCTCGCAGGAAGCGCTTGACAATTTGTTGACAATTTGTCAAGCGCTTCCTGCGAGTAGTTGCGACAGCATGTCTAAACACGTCTGCGACGACTCGCGACAGATCTCGCTGCGCGTCACCGCAGATATAAGGTCTAGTTTCGTATAGTATTATCCGCGAGCTTCTCGCACGACATTTATTGCAGCAATAAATTGCAGGAAATTAGTATGAAATGTAAACAACGTTGCTAGAAACTCACGCAAGACTTCCGCGAGTTTGCTTGCAGGTGGAAACACGGCCTAACAGCAGATGTTTCTCAATATCTGCTGTCAAAAGCATGTTGCATTGCTGTCGCTAGATACATATTAACACCCTGCCTATACAAATTAACGCGAACTTTTAAAATTAACGTCTGACACCACGGTGCGCTGCGGCATATGTCATAACATAATGGTGTCTACAGACGGACGAACCCGGTACGAAGTGAAGATAGGCGTAGGCGAGTTTGACAGCTGTCAAACTCGTATGCAGGTACTTCACTTGGTACGAATTTGACAGTTTTGACGGTTCGCAGCGAACCGTCAAATTTGACACGTGGGCTTAGTGCTGCCAATTTAACAAATATCTGCCTATATATAAGGAAAAATATTTATTGTATTAAATTTAACGCAAAACGTAACATTACTTACGGCTCCTGTTTTTCTTTTACAATAATTGGGGTTAGTTATTCTTCTTGAATAGTTAATTAATATTTTCGATCCAGCTCTAATGCGACCAAAATTTTAATTGCAAACTAACTAAGGATATTTTCAACGATAATAATTAAAACCACTTCTAGATACAAGTTACAACCATGTTACAACCGATATATTCTCAAAAATAAAATTCAAAATAATATGTAATGGACAGCATCAAAATCCTTTCTACTTCTCACAAAAATTTTTTGTCCTTATCTGTGATTTTTGTATCACGCCAGCGCCAGCGGCCGGAGTTATACAAATACAGTGTGGGGAAAATATTTCTTTCAGAGTTGGTAACACTTTACGAAAATGAAGCTTTTGGGCATTTGGAACTCTATTGCAATGTATTAGAGTTTAAAATCCGAAAACAATTTTACAAATGTCATTCCGGTTTGACGGACGAGGTACGTGTAGTGTGTAGTGGACGACGAACCGTCAAAACTGTCAAATTTGTCTCTCACGGTCGGACCGCGTCCCTGAGAGACGCGGTCTGCAGACCGAGTTCGCGCAATCTGTAGAAGCCATAATGGCAACACTGCGCCATTTTGTTGTTTATTGGCCTGGCGAAACTGGCAAATTAAATACTCTCTGATTTAGGGTTAACTTTAATTATCTGGACTTATCTTGTTTCTTACTTTGTTTAGCCTAAACTTTCTGAACTCGGTAGGAAAAGGTTAGGAAATGTCCATTTTCCATGTTGTAATTTTACTGACTGAGGATATAAAATTTTATGCCATCGCTAACTGGTAACACCGACGTTTCAAATGTATACCTATAAAGTTACTGTAATAAAACTAAAGGAGAGCAATAAACGTGAAACTTAGATATGTATAGGATAATATTGGTCTTTAAAGCGGTAGTAATATATCTATATATTTCTAATCTTTGTCAGTTGACACTATAATATTATATAGAATGTTACAAAGCAATAAACTATAGAATATTTGCAGTACGCCTACGTATGCTTAGCCAAAAGCTGGAGGTTTAAGGTTGAACCTCATCTGGCAGCACGGAATCGCCATTTTCCGTCGCCCTTTCTCTTTCTGTCGCTTAGAACTGCCATTTGCTAGACCGAGACAGAAAGCATAATGCGATAGCACGCGGCGGAATCCTCGAGGCTATCGCATTATGCCTTCTGTCTCGGTCTAGCAAATGGCAGTTCTAAGCGACAGAAAGAGAAATGGCGACGGAAAAAGGCCATTCCGTGCTGCCAGATGAGGTCCAACCCTTATGATAAACAGTTTATTTTGTTATACCATTGACGATGTAGGGATATTATATAAGCAATAAAATCCTGTATTAGTATTTAATATAGCAAACTATATTGATTGACAAAATAAAAGCCCACTGTTCCGTGTGCGAGCTCAGAACGACTGTTTTTTGGTTTTGTGAGTAAAATGTCAGTGTGGTTTGATTGGCTAATACTGATAAGTATTGTTGGAGCGGCATCAAAGATCATTATTTCCGCAACTAGATAGATGAAAGACAAGCCATACTGAGCTTAAGTGGGCGTTTATCCATGTATAAAGATGGGAAAGCCATTAAGGTCATTAAATCAAAGCTTGCGCACGGAGTATACCTTAAAAAGGGCTTCCTTAACTAACAGAATGATAGAATGATAATGTGTAAATGCGACTTTAATTAAGTTGCAATAAATCAATTTGTTCAATAGATTTGAAAGGAACTGTAAAGCAATATATCACGTATATCTTGATAGAATCTAAGAGGTTATTATTGTCTTACAGATTTGTATAAAAGTGTCTACATGGTGTCCAAAGTCAAACACACTAAAAGAGGCAGTATTATTTGTGATCAGCTAGTTCTTCGTACATAATTTATTCAAAAGAAACACGTATCAGTCGATATCCGCTTATAAGCTTAAATTATACTTAAACGTTTGTGATTATCTGATTTTCGTATGACAATACCTTAATCTTTATCGATTTTGTTATGTTATTTTTAAAATACAAGTTCTTAAATTGGAAGTCAGACATTTATTGGGTTGAAAACTCAAGTTTCGTTTATTATTTATTATACAATAAAGATAAAGATTGATGTATCGTTTATAAATCATGTATTCAAAATAATACGATCACCGTGTATATGAAATATTAAGGCTATTTGCTTAGCGCGTCCTTTGATTGTCCAGCAAATATTAAAATGGCTCGTAAATATTATGCTTATGTAAATTGAAAAAGAAAGTATTAAGATAAGTAACATTTTGTACCGTTATGAAATTTATTCATAGACATCGTGAGCCTACAATATTTGGACGGATTATGTGAACGTAAGTCGAGATCTGTTTGACGGGCTCGACATAAGGGTCAATTCAGACCGCAACGCGACGCGTAGATGCATTTCTAAATTTGTACTGAATTGACAGATTTCTATAGCGTAAGACCTCATAAGGTGCATCCACATTTGTATCATTTGCGCGATCAGATCTCCGTCGCGTATCATCGAAGCGTGTCAAAATGATGCGCGTATCATGATACGCCCCGATCGCTATTAACCTCGTAGATAACGTGGTAAAAGATACGTGTCATATCAAATACACGCATGATCGGCAGAATGATCTAATAGGCGTCCACACTATGATACGTATACTTGATACGGCACGATGATCGCGACGGAGATCTGATCGCGCAAATGATACAAATGTGGACGCACCGTTACAAATCTATACAAATTTAGAAATGTATCTACGCGTCACGCTCACGTTGCGGTATGAATTGACCCTAACGCAACCAAATAACGTAGGTCATATTCTATGAATCAGTTCGATAGTACAAAATATAACTACGGATTGTCTTCTTTGAGTTTGTCTTTCAGAAACGAGTACGCCGACCATTTTAATATATGTAAAATATTGTCAATTTTCTCCTTTTCTCTCTTTCTCTCCTTAGTGACAGGAATGACAGTGTTTGTGACACTTTTGTAAGTAGCGAGTGCCATAAGTGTGTCAAATTCGATCCTCAACTTTTTTCTAAAATGGCATGAGTCATGAGTATACCTGATATAGTGGAATTTATTGTAGCTCTATAAATGCTAGATTAGTATAGTTAATGTCTGCCCGTTCGGAATTAAAAAATATATGTAATTGAAGGTTAGTTAACGAGATGCGAAGATCAGGTATGATGTGAGAATTGAGTGTGAGTTTTTGTCACTTAAGCCCCCGCGTTCTATTTAGCGTTAAAAACGATCAAAACGCTCAATATAGCATTTTGAGCGTTTTGATCGTTTTTAACGCTAAAAGGAACGCGAGGCTTGTCTTAAGCTCATTAGCGATTACTAATATGGCGTCGAATTAGTTGCCATTGTTTGCCACTAGGGGCGCTATTTCGGTCCTAGACAAAATATTGTTTACGTCCTCCACATATAAGTGACAAAACTTAAACTCATGAAGTTAATGATGTTATGGTAATGCGCATAATAAACTCAGATATCAAATTTCTATTGCGTGGCGTTGCGTTTCGGTGTGACTGACCCCAAAGGTGACTTACTGATCTTCGCCGCAAGCAATCGCGACCGACAAAAAAAATCACTTTATGATATAGGCTTAGATATAGGTTTCATTTTCTAACGAAATTGGTCCAGCGACCCATGTCGCCGCTTGTAGTGGCGTAGAGCAACTAAAACCTATATTCTAAGCTATAAAGTAGCATTTAATTCGAAAATTTGTCGGTCGCGGCCGCTTGCAGGTTAATCGGAACGGTACCTTAAAAGTTATGTCACAGATGTGATTGTGTTGGTTTAAAGGTCTGTTTAAACTTGATATTGTAAACGCTGTTGTTCTGTTGTCTATCTCGAAGTGAGTTTTTCTCTTTACCAAAATAAATCTATTGTGAGCACATTTCGCTGATGTTTCGGGGCTCGTTTGTCGTTACTAGTTTTTATAACGTTTCGCTACGTAGTATTAGTGCTAAGATGTAATTGTTAAAATCTTTTAAAGTTGAAACAATCGCTGTTGAATAGATATAGGAAAGTGGGGACCAGATTGGCATAAAAATGAAAATAACACATTTTTGTTGGTCGTACCGTAACGATGGTAGTATTCTAAAGCCATATCTTTTATCTAATTACAAAAAGAGCCAAAGCAATAACGACCCATTCAAACATGTGAAGTCTGGTTCCCACTTCATTTATTAATGTTTGAATAAACTTTGCAATTTGTATTTGATTGTGAATGAAAATAAAGGGCCCTTCACGTTGGCATGTGATGGATAATCAAGATTGGCACCATGATTGGGCCTTGCGCACAATTGATGTTGATCTTGGGCAATTATAGACGAACGTGCCTCTCTATAGGTTTGCCTGTCCATCATAGGCCAACGTAGTGAGGCCGCATATTATAAAAATGGTATGACATTGCCAATTCGGCCGCATAGCTCGCTTAGTTTCAATATAGTGTAGGTACTGTAATTTTGTTATTTATTATTCTATGTAAAATTAAATCCTTAGGAATTCCTTCAGTTGTGTTGTGGAAAGTTCACAATGCAGTCTATTCGGCCTTCAAATCAGCAGACGTTTTATATTATTTTTACGAATGTTTTTTTTACTCATTTGGGTACAGGGTTGCCATTTATATTTTGGTTTTTTTTTGTCACAACTGAATCATAGTCGTTAGTTTTGATATCTTGTAATTAACGAAGAATTGAAACATCTAAAAACAGTATTTTTAAATATTGAAAAATTTGTACTCCTCGGGAGAATAGCTTTTGTGATAGTTATCGTTATACTTTAACACGTTAACTGCGAAAGCCCAAATCCTGAATCTAAATTTAAGTGCGTTACGGGGATGAGTACGCCCCTTTAAGAAACGAATTATTATGCGTTACGGGTGCGAAAGTGCCCCGTATGTCTGACTTCATTTATACCCCTCTAAAATTGTCAAAAATAGTATTATCATTGTTTTTTTTTATACCATTTCAAAGAGTATTAAGTGTTCTACACTGTCCTTACTCCGCACGTAGGTACAATAAAAACAAAAAAATATATAACGAAAAATAACGTTCGGGGTGCATCTATCCCCGTAACGCAATGAAAAACTTAAAATACGGGATGCCAAAAACCCCTTAACGCACAGAATATATTTTTATCGATAAAATGTAAGTGACGGGAGTAAACATTACAAACTATCGATATTTCTAAAGCATATTTAAATGTATGTATAATGAATAATTCATTTTTATGATTATTGTCTTGTATAGGGTTTTCTGAATTTAATGTCACATTTTGCTATATTAATAGAGCTAGTGATCACATCGTATCTTGGACTTACAAATCGCTGTAATACCTTGCGGAATGTTGATACATCAAGCTTATCGGCTACTTCGCTATTATACCATAATAGGCTACTTGACCTATATTTAATTTCATTGAAAAAATGCATATTTCTAGTAGCTGACTAGGAAGTAGGAAACCGCATTTCACCCTTATCATCAAATAAAAGCTTATGATTGATAAATAAAGTCGATTTGAAAATATGATTTTATGAAAATATGAATTGTACTGACGAAAACGCTTTTGCGGTACTTCCGATTTGGATGTGACGTCATCCCATTTGTAATTTAAAATCTTTTATTTATTGCGCTCGTTATATGGAAGTTTATTTGTACATAAATAATGTGAATAAGCCTAGAAAGATTTATAAAATATATTTTCTTGAACAATTCAAATAAAACATCAGTTTTATTATATTATCTCCATTTGTTGTAGTCGGGAAATGAAATGGCCAAAACTTTTCTACAAAAGTGTTCAACACTACAAATGATTTCTAAATTATTTTCTAATTTTTTGGCACTGTTAGACTTACGAGTCTAACAAAAAGTTACTACAAAAAGTTTTATGTGCTAAGCGTACGCGCTTAGCACATGAAACTTTTTTCAATAAAGAAAGTATAAAATACAAAAAACATGACGTCACACTATGGCGGTACAATGGCGGACAGTGTTTTCGGCGCCATATAAAAGGCATATTTTTCAATCAACATTTTTATGGGTTTCTACCGTTTAAAATATTAAAATATTAGTTTTTTTTTTGTGAAAATGAATGATTAAGAAGCGATTAGAATAAAAAAAAGAATAGGTCAAGAAGCCTTAATTCCAACATAGGCCGCGAAAAAAAAATTGTCGATACACTTTGCATCTCAGGACGCGCCTACGCAAATGAGCTCATCGCCCCGTACGGGGTAAGCAATAATCTGTACGGGGTGATATAGACCCCGTACACGCATCTAATTACAATTTTTATTCCCTGATCGCTACGGGGTTCAAAAAACCCCGTAGATTATTATTACGTTTCCCAATTCAATTTCATGCAAGAAACATAAATATCTATTCATCTCATTCATACAACAAAAACTCTCCAAATTACGATCTCCGCAAGAGCGAGTAGACTCTACGTTTTCACCTCCGCACTGACTGATGTCAACGTACGGGGTGCGAAAGGACCCGTAACGCAGTGAACGTGTTAATTTAAGGTCCCCGTTTTGAATTGCACAGTTTAACACACAAAATAATGTAAGGGAGTAAGTTTAGTCCCCGTGTGACCTACATTTTGTATGTAGTTTCTTGTATGTGCTAGTGAAATCATCAGTTGCCATCGATTCGTGTATAAAATCGGTTTGTGTATCGAGTAAACAATTTTATTAATATTAATCTCATTCAAAATGAATTGTTTTGTATGGTTTTGATAATTTCAATGGTGTAGGTTGCCTCGGCATATATTATCGCTGCTTCAATGGAGCATGATCGACAAATGTGGATTGTCTAGTCTCTAATTTGTGTTAACATGTACCTATATGGAACATTGAAATTATAATTTTCTAAATATTCGGTTATAAAGATTTGGAAAAATGAATTTCTTTTTTTTCTAAACCCTTTGGTAAGAGGAATGTAAGATCTTATTGATCAATCATCAATTGATCACAGAAGTAATGACAGTGAATGGAAATACTGTCTGATGACAGGACAAAATGAAAGATCCTTAAGTATAATTTTGTCAGATTCTTCCATAATCCATAGTCGCCGGTTAGATGGTCAAATTTTCATCAATCTGATCCATCAATGTGATTGACGGAATATTGATGTTTATAAAAAGTTCATATTAAAAATATGATCAATCCGTGGGTTAGACGATCAAATTTTCTCGTCAATCTTTACCGGATTAATGGATCAGATTGATGAAAATTTGACCGTCTAACCGGCGACAGAGAAATATAAGATATTCTTCTTCCATTTTGGCGGGCATACAGTAAAGCATGTTGCACATACGTCATATAATAATAATTCATGTGCAAAATATTAGGAGCTAACTATAATGGTGAAAATAAAGCCAAAAATAGTATAAAATGAAATATTTATTAATATAAATTGGAATAAACTAGTCCATCCTTGTCTTGACGTGTTTCTCTGTGATCTTGTCCTTCTCAATGATGTAGACTGTAGCTCCCCAACCGGAGATCGCGTCGCGGTCAGCAGCATTCACTAACGCCTGAAATGTATTTTGTATATTATGTTATGTTAAAACTTTTATAAACACAATTTAACCCAGCAATCCCCAAGAGGCAACCGGCTGTCGCATAACAATTGGAAATTTATTGTGTCTGCGATGCCCACAATCAATGTATTAATATCAATATTCCAACTTGAAATTAAAGCATATTTAGAATTATAGTTTAAAATAATGGTCACGTTAGTCATGTGTCATGACTCATGAGTAATGATCGCAATCTGGGTGTAATTTTTAATGTAAAGAATAATATGGATAAGACTTGTAATCCCGGGAATCCCAGGAAAATCAGAAAATGTCCGAGTACGTAATTTTAAATTTATAAAGGAATCAAAATTATGTTAATTTGTTTATAAAATTATTCATATTATATAAAATAGTTTGAATAGAAATTTCCAAATATTAGGGCGGAATGAAATAGGAAACATGAAAAAAATAAATAATTCTGTTTTACGTATTATATTATGTACACTCGGGGAAGTTGATTCCTATGCAAATGGGGGATCTACGTAGTTTGGTCGCATTACGTCAAACTCAGCCGACAGATCACAATTAATATTGAATTGACATAATCGACCAAATGACGTTGGTCTCTCAACTGCATAGGAATCAACTTCCTCGATGGTACATACATTACTTACATAATATTATATTTTACATAATTTATGCTGGTAAATAAAATGAAGCATGTTCACTTATTATTTTTTTAGCTCTATGCTACGAATAATAAAAACTAAGGAAGAGTAACTCCGTCAAAAAACATGCTCCAAAATACTTGTCAAAAAAGTGTACCTTAGGTTCACTTTTCATACATTTGGTGACCTTGAGCGGTACAAAGGCTGACGTTACATGACAGTTCGAATGGAACCAAATTTAAAACTGTATTCGTATGGGAGTTACGTTTCCTTAGGTTTTATTATTTGTAGGCTCTACGTAAACTAGGGGGCGATACCGGTCCGTCCACGTCGTGTCCCTGGGCACCTCCCCCGTGCCATCGTGAGCTTTTTCACGGTGACACGGGAGGGGTGGCTGAACGCCGGTATGGCGTGTGTTTGTGTGCGTGATTGTCTCTGTGTGTTTGGCTGCGCCCGCAGTGTGACGAACGGGCCCGCGACCCGGGGTGTCGGAGTTTGTAGTTATGGAGGATCGCAATTGTGAAAAGAATCTCCGGGCGGGTCCCGGCTCCTCTGGGGCCGGAGAATCCCGTGCACCTCCGCAAGGGGGTGCGAGGTCCGTGTATACGGAGGGACCAACAACTGCGATGAGTGAGTCTGAGGCCGCAAAAGCGGCGAGGCAGAGGGCCATTTTGGCGGCGCTTGGAGGCGATGCCCCTAAGAAGCGAGACAGCCCGAAGCCGGCGCCCATTACCGCGCCGGCGGCGGCTTTGAATGACAAGAAGTTGAGGGGCGACAAAGACTTTCCGCGTGTCCTGCTGACACGCGATGTGCTCATGCCGCCCCCGACTCGAACCACCGGACGAGACACTCCTGGACTTGACAGCGAGGACTTGCTCTCGGACTCCAGTGAAATGTCTGGCATGTCGCTGGACTCCGGGGGCCTGCCCGCATTCTCGGACAAGAAGCGCCGAAAGAGGCGCTCGGATGATGACATGGCGCCGCCTCTCAGCAAGGAGGCGGCGCCTAAATCTAAGAGAGGACGTGGCCGCCCGCCAACAACCGGCCGTTATGTCGGTCTGGCGAAGGCGCAGACCGACTTTAATCGGGAGAAGGAAGAGGCCTTTAGTTTACAGGCTGAGGAAGAGATTGCAGAGGCAGCGCGGGAGGCGAGGAAAACGCGAGCTACCATCAGTTCCACCCGCTCCCAATCTGAACTCCCCGTTTCTTCTCCTTTGCGAGAAGAGGCTATGGAGCAGACAAGCGCTGACCTGTTGAAGACGATGGAGACTTCGCTGAAGACCATTGAAATGGTCGCCACGAAGTCTACCAATCTTAAAGGTACTTACGTAAAGTACCTTAAAGAATCGGCGGCGACCATTAAAATGGTCTTCGAAGAAGTGAAAGATCGCTCCACAACGGAGGAAATTAAGAAGCTGGAAGCCCAGAACGTGCGACTCCAACAGCAAGTGGACGTCTTACGCCACGAGCTGGAGGAGATGCGCAAACTGGCGATCAAGCCCGCCACACAAGACCTGCAACAGCTGTTGGCGGAGGTTTCTCGTACCAATATCGAGACCTTCGGCAACATGCTGAATGCTCGTCTCGCCGGCCTGGAGGATCGTCTCCTACCAGAGCCGAGGCGGAGGCCACCGCTGGCTGCTGATACAGCGGCTGGAGGTCCGGATGTGCCGATTGAGCGCGGACAGCCGAAGGCTAAGGGCAGGCTGCCGGCCGAAAAGAGGAAGAAGGCGACAGCGGAAGCGGCAGGGCCATCACAGGCACCCGCCATTAGCGTGTCGCCGAAAGAAGTAGAGAAAAAAAGGAAGAGGAAGAAAATGTCGATGGCCGCTCGTGAGGCCGAACAGATGAGGGCACGAACAGCCGCCCCGTCTGCGACAGACCACTCGTGGTCCAGAGTAGAACCGCGAGGGAGAAAGAAGAAAAACAGAGCTGCCAAAAAGTCAGCTTCAAAGAAAAAGAAGAGAAAGCTGCGTCCGCTCAAGTCCGCCGCCATCACTCTCACACTGGAGAAGGGGGTGGATCAGAGCGTGACGTACGCTTCTATACTACAGGAGGCGACGAGCCGGATCGACCTTGAAGAGGTAGGAATCTACCAGACAAACAAGGTTCGATTCCGGCTAGCGAGAACGGGCGCCCGGATACTAGAAGTGACCGGGGAGGACGCCCAGCAGAAGGCGGACGCACTAGCGAACAAAATGAGAGAGGTCCTGGACAGGGATGTAGTGAAGATCGCTCGCCCTGTCTAAAGAGTTGATCTGCTCGTCTCCGGTTTGGACGACGCAGCAACCGCCGCTGATGTCACTAAGGCGGCGGCAAAGGAAGGTGGTTGCCCGGCCACCGACATTCGGTCGGGCAGAATTACGGTGGGCCCCAGGGGCGCACGGAGCGTTTGGCTCCACGTCCCCACGGCTGCCGCCAAGAAGTTACTTGCTTCTGGGCGGCTGCAGGTGGGTTGGGTCCAGACAAGGGTGGTGCTGCTGGCCGCGAGGCCAAAGCGGTGCTACCGTTGTCTGGACACCGGCCACCTGGCTTCGAGTTGCCAGTCTCCGGTAGACCGTAGCGGGAATTGCCTCCGTTGCGGGAAGCCGGGGCACAAGGCCGCCGACTGCGTGGAGGAGCCCAGCTGCTTCCACTGCGCAGAGCTCGGCAGAGAGAGCAACCACGTGCTGGGGACTAACGGCTGTATCACAACAGCCAACAAGCCTCCCGGCACGAGGAAGAAGCGCAAGGCTCCCTCCAAGGCTCGGCCGCGTAAACGGCCTGGAGCCGATAAGGCCGGGGCGAGTGAAATCGCCCCCGCTATGGAGGTGGAAGCCTAGGCCTATGGGCGGATGATCGGGGGATCACCGCCCACAATATAGGCCCCGAAGAGATAGACTCCCGCGGTGCCCGGGGAGCCTCTCGGTGAAGGCAGGTGGCGGCGAGAGCTGCCGCAGCGAATTGTGGTGCCGGAAGCGGCAAGCGCTGCGGAGGACGCGGTAGAATGCGTAGCGATCCCGCTTCTTCGCGTGTAGCGTTGACGAGGGCATGGGGGGGTTTTAGTCGGTAAACCTCTGCGGAGGGAGTCCGACATACCCCTGCCCCTTCCCCCGAGGGGGCGGGGGATGCGTAATGCATTTCCCCTCCTCAAAAAAAAAAAAAAAAAGGCTCTACGTAAACTAATTCGAAAATAAAAAATATGAGAGAAAAAATTATTACGATACGCCGTGTAGTTTCCGAGATATTTAATTCAAAAATAAGTGCGCAATTCCGGATCGGCGCTTGACGCGATGACGTCACAGCACAGCACATAATATTCGCTGTGTCCACTCGCGCGCTCCGGTACCTTTTACTTACAAAGTATTAAAGTGAAAATAATATGACAAACAAAATAACAAAATAATAATTTTATACAGATTTTTTTTGTGAAATCACTGTAAAATCATTCATGTTCCTAATCCTAGTAATGTGTTTAATTCTTTTACTATAGTTCTGGATCCTGGAATCCGAAAAATCAGATTCTGGGAAATCCCAGATTTTTGTGGTCATATCCATATTATTCATATCAATCACACCCACGATTCCGATCAATGGTCGGTGGATGAGTCATAATTCATCATGCCCAGAGTTTATATAGGTCACTCTTATAAGTACAGCTTGACAAGGCTTAAAATGAATGTATCAATGAATGTAAAGAACTGTCAAAAATGACGTTTTTGTATGATAGTAGCGTTAGTTCCTTTTCTCGCCACATTCATAAAAAGCCTTGTCCAACTGTATTTGGAGTTGAGCCTGTCCACATGGCCCCCGAGACGAAGCGGGAGGGGGTGTTGACGTTAAGACTGCTTTTTAATAACGCTGCGATGACGCAGCGCCGGTGTGGCCGGCTCTGCATCAAACATCAGTGCTGCATCGACGCAACGCGCCGTGTGGACATTCTCTGACTGATTAGAGATATAAAATACATCTGAATTCATTGTTTACCTGAGAGATAGTCTCAAACAGCTCATCTGGCTTGAGGTTGGGCTCCCAGAGAGCTTCACACATACCATACAGTTGTTCCGAGCATGTGCCCGACACAACAAAATCTTCTGGCTCGTTGGGGCATCCAATCTATAACAATTTTTTTAGTAGATTAGCAAAAGTTATTTATCTAAGTGTTTGCAGGCTTTATCTAGCATTTGCTTGGCTTGTTAATAAAACAGAGCTAAAATATTATGTATACGTAATAAAACATTATATGGTACTATGTCAAAATTTGTGAAGCTTCCGATACATTACAACGATAAGGGCCTGTTTCACAACTTTCTGATAAAGTGCCGGATAGGCTATCCACAACTTTTTTGACAGATTCTCCATACTCCCTCTGTCAAGTTAAGGGGTGGATAGCCTATCGGGCACTTATCAGGAAGTGGTGAAACAGGCCCTAAGAATGTTAACCCATCTCATGTATGATCTTATTTAAAGCATAGCATGGTCATTGGGATAATGGAGCTCTACCATGTTCAACCTTTGAAGCATGGAAATAATAGATAAGTTAAAAATAAAAAATGCATAAGTAGTTTATGAATACTATTTACCAAATCCATATTGCAGACGTAGGGCTGGTTTGTGTAGGGATCTAGACCAGCAATCACGGGCTCCACAAAGTAGGGGCCAAAGCGCCTCTCATATAACAAGTTGGACAACATGGCTGAGAAGGTCTTGGGTTTCATTATTCTGTTCTCTCTCAGCTCATAGAGATTCATTCTGAAATTATTGTAGTAGAAGTATAGATGAGAAAAGATATAAATACTACAATCTAATACACCATAAGAAAAGTTGTAGCATATCAAACTGGCTGGACTGAAGAAAGCTATTACCTGAATTTAAGCCTTTGAAATACTGTTTGAGTGTCAGTGGCAAGGCCAGGTAGGCCTACAAACAGAGTGGGTCCCATTTGATACACTTTTGGGAAGTTTGTGGATATGGTTTGAGCTTGTATACCATAACGCTTGTCGGTGGCGATTGCCACACAGTTATCGCCTTTCATGGCAACCACTGCGCCTCCATTGTAGGCTAATATCGACTGAAAATGAAGACAGAAATTGTATAAAACTGGTGAATACTGCAAGTAAAATGCATGCAAGAATATGGATCACTTGAAGACCGGCTTCAAAAACAACCAAACCTCAAACTTGATAAATACACGAATCCATGAAATTGACACTCACCATTGTGAAATTTTTATTCTATTGAATAAAATAAGTTTTTGTGGCAATGTAATTCCTATTTTACAACGAAATAATTATTTTATTTGTGAGAGACAATGATAATTTGAAAACGAAAAATGACATATCATCCAATCATAGATTTTTTTTTTAATTCGTCCCGGTCGGGACAGGCAAAGGGAGCGTTGCCCATACAGCCATTTCTATGTTTTTAACCCCCGACAAAAAAGAGGGGTGTTATAAGTTTGACGTGTCTGTCTGTCTGTCTGTCTGTTTGTCTGTGTGTGTATCTGTCCGTGGCATCGTAGCATCCAAACGGGTGGACCGATTTTGATCTAGTTTTTTTTGTTTGAAAGCTGACATGATCGAGAGTGTTCTTAGCTACAGTTCATCATCATCAGCCTGCTCAGTGCTGGACAATCAGGGTTTATCTGGTTCATGTTTGTGGCATCGTAACATCCAAACGGGTGGACCGATTTTGATCTAGTTTTTTTTTTATTGAGACCTGCCATGTTTGAGAGTGTTCTTAGCTATAGTTCATCATCATCAGCCTGCTCAGTGCTGGACAGTCAGGGTTTATCTGGTTCAAGAGAGGCCTTTAGCAACTTGTAAGTTGTAGTCATTTGATGGGTTTTATATTTCATTCTAGTTCGTGACATTTGTGAATATACAATATACCATAGACTTATAATATATACTGTCGTAGTATTACACATAATAATGAAAAGTTGGCCTGGTGATGCACCATCACCTGATAATCAATAGGATATCCAACTCCTCCGCCAACTTAGAGTAGATGGTTTCGTGTTTAGGCTCATTTTAATTGCGACAACTAGTAAGAAGTAGATAAACCAGAAATATATTTTATATGCTGCTGCTTAGCCTGGATTCTATAGGAACCGAGCTTCGTATGAACCCAAAGGGGCGGTTTCATGTTTGGGCTCATATTGACAGCCTCATCGAAAAGGACATTGATAGATGGTAATCATGAGAATACTTATGATTCTCTTGATAGGAATTTTTCTGCACTTTAACCAACACAAGTTTAAAAAGTATGAAATAAAATTAAATTAAGAAATTTAAAAAAAACCCCGCCAAACAACTTTAAAAAGTAATAAAATAATATTTACTGCCTTTAAGTCCAAATAATTCCTAACTTGTGTGAAGTAATACTTTAGTCCATAATTGTTGTCAAGGTGTGTCGGGGGACCGCTAATGTAGATGTTTGATTTCACAATCAATTCATAGCGAACTGAATCGAGATAGTCAGTGACTTGGCGGTTAAGTTGTATGTTGTAGTTTACTTGGCGGCGCGGTCCCCCGACACACCTTGACAACAATGGGGAGTTTTCTTAATTTTTATCTCCGCCAGACGGCGCGACGATAGACACCTCTAGATTTTCTATTGGTTCCCCACCGATCTGAAATTATCTGCAGGTTGGCATTACTGACTACATGTTGGTCGTGTTTCTAAAAAATATCAGTGTACTGTCATGTGTAATATTAATCAAAATATCATACTCCTAAGCGATCATTGGCCTAAGCAATTACGCCAGTATACTGGTAACAGCTTAGGAACACGCTTGTACTTGTCAAAACTGAAAATTGACAACTGAAAGAGTTTTCTGCTTCTACTTTTTATTGTCGGTGTGGTTTTTATTATTTTTCCCCAAATTGTGTTATTTGGGTTTTTGATGTTCATTAATGGTAAAATATTAGCCACTAAATATCCGTTATCTTGCACAAGTGCAGGTAAGATGTTGTCAAAACCAAAATGTATAATTCCTGTGACATTTGGTGTGAATATTGGTAAATACCCTATTTCTTTCGTGAGTTTTAACTAAAACATCGTTATAATAACTTTATTATCCTATTCATTGGAATAATATTGCGTCCTTTTCAAATTTAAATGTATTAAGTTTTACATTCTTTTGCCCAGTTTTGTAGCAATTATTGATGGTATTCCCTGGTATTACCGATAGTTGTCTACCCATACGCCATCTAGTTACTGAAATGGAAGCTGTTTGACAATCAAATTAAGAAAATAAGAAAATGCCTCATTATGGACTAAAGTATTACTTCACACAAGTTAGGAATTATTTGGACTTAAAGGCAGTAAATATTAGTTTATTACTTTTTAAAGTTGTTTAGCGGGGGTTTTTTTAAATTTCTTAATTTATCTCTATTTAATGAATGATAGCGAAGGCCGAAGCCAATTCTTTTATATTAACCATCTGAAATAGAGTTTTCATCAGGCGGCTGCCAATTCTTTTATATTAACCATCTGAAATAGAGTTTTCATCAGGCCGAAGCCAATTCTTGTAGCGCCACCTATATTTCCGTTGCCGCAAACTACTGCTTCGGGAAGGCAAGTTCGTCCGCCACCGCGGTACCTTTAAGTTTTATCGCTAGATGGCGACGCGAGAGTTTCAAGAGAGGGTGTACGGGGCGCGCGTGGGAAATGGCGGGTTGACTTGCGTCTCCCGTTTTATTTTATTTAGTTTTAAGTTTTTAACTCATGTGGAAACGTAAATAAACACAGTTTCTGAAGTATAAACGCGAGTATTTTCGAATTGTGGTGCAAGACCCACGTCTCTCCTACAATTTGGCTGCCCAACGTTTGGCCGGACTATCAAGGACAAACCGGTTTTTTCCGTTTGAAACAAAAGTGGAAAAACTAGCTAGCCGGGCTTCAATGCTCCGTTCATCCTCCGAACCGACGCCAGTGCTTACGCGCTTGGGGCTGTCTTGCTGCAAGGAAATGACGTGTACGATGAGAGACCTATCGAATATGCAAGCAGGTTATTATCGCCGGCGGAGCGCAATTATAATACGACCGAAAGAGAGGCGCTGGCTGTTGTATGGGCCCTCGACAAATTTCGAGGATATGTCGAAGGCGCTCAAGTCAGGGTCTGTACGGATCACCAGCCTTTGCGGTGGTTATTGTCGCTCAAGACCCCTAAAGGTCGCCTAGCTCGGTGGGCACTGAAGTTGCAGTCTTATAACCTAGACCTCGAGTATACTCCAGGTAAAAGCAATGTCATCGCCGATTCGTTGAGTCGCCCTGCGCTTCCAGCTGACCCTGAAATAGAAGAATCGTATGATTTATGTCCTATTTCAGTCGACTTACCTCACCGTGGACCCACTGAGATCCGCGCTGCGCAGCTCGAAGATCCGGAGACCCAAAAGATCTTGAAGGACTTCGAAGACGATCACGATTATAAACGGTGGACAGATAGAGGGTACTACGTATCCCAGGGTGTTCTCTTCCGTGTTGATTCGGATAGCGAGACTGAGGAGCCTCAGTTGGTGATTCCGCTATCCCTTAGAGAGGAGCTGATGAAGGAGCTTCATGACGCCTCTACAGCTGGACACCTTGGTGTTGAACGCACTCTGAAGAAGATCAAGGAGAGATACTATTTTCCCCAGATGCGTCAGTATGTCACCCAATATCTCAAGTCATGTGACTTGTGTCAGGCTTTCAAGCCTAGCAATTTAAAGCCAGCCGGTTTATTACAGACACCGGCCATGCATCAGCGTTTCGAAGTTCTGGCTATGGACTTATTCGGGCCCTTACCAGAGGGTAGTCAAGGTGAGAAATGGATTTTCTTGATAGAAGATACTGCCACGAGGTGGGTAGAGCTTTTCGCTCTTGACGAAGCCACCTCTGAGAAATGCGCAAAAGTTCTGATTGAAGAATTTTTCTTACGTTACGGGTTGCCCAGACGAGTCGTGAGTGATAACGGCACTCAATTTGTTTCCGCGGTCATGCAGAAGACCATGTTAGCCTTAGGAATTGATCAAGCTCTTACTCCGGTGTATCACCCAGAGGCGAACCCCGCAGAGCGGAAGAATCGCGACATGAAAGCCATGTTGGCGATCCTGGTCAATAGTAGTCATCAAGACTCTTCCTGCGGTTAGATTTGCGCTTAATACGGCCTATAACCAAGGCACTGGTCATACAGCCGCATATTTGAATTTTGCTCGTGAGCTTCGATCACCTATTCATGTGCTCAACGACATACGTGCTATTATTGAGCAGGAAAATTTTGTACCCCAGATTACCCCTTATCTCAAGAACTTTGTAGACAACCTGCAAGAGGTTCGTTGGAGGCATGAGCATCAGCAAGATCTTCGCAAAGAGGTTGCCGATCGGAGCAGAAGAGAAGGACTCTCTTTTCAGGAGGAGGACCTTGTGTGGGTCACCAATCACGCCCTCAGCCAAGCAGCAAGAGGCGTGACGAAGAAGTTCGCTCCGCGTCGTATAGGTCCTTTCAAGATTAGCCGCATCCTCTCGCCGACCACTTACGAGGTCGTGGATGCTGAAAACGTGGTTAAAGGCAGGTACCATATCAGCCAACTCACCGCGTACGTCGGGGAATCCAGAAACCCCATTGTCGCTAAGACCAAGGGGAGACCCAAGTCACGACCGGGGCGGTCTTGTGACTTGGAGGGGGAGGTTGTAGCGCCACCTATATTTCCGTTGCCGCAAACTACTGCTTCGGGAAGGCAAGTTCGTCCGCCACCGCGGTACCTTTAAGTTTTATCGCTAGATGGCGAAGCGAGAGTTTCAAGAGAGAGTGTATGGGGCGCGCGTGGGAAATGGCGGGTTGACTTGCGTCTCCCGTTTTATTTTATTTAGTTTTAAGTTTTTAACTCATGTGGAAACGTAAATAAACACAGTTTCTGAAGTATAAACGCGAGTGTTTTCGAATTGTGATGCAAGACCCACGTCTCCCCCACATTCTTTTGTATTAACCATCTGAAATAGAGTTTTCATCAGGCCGAAGCCAATTCTTTTGTATTAACCATCTGAAATAGAGTTTTCATCAGGCCGAAGCCAATTATTTGATATCAATAATATGAAATAAGTTTTTTCATCAGGCTGAAGCACTGATCTCTAATATACAAATACGCTGGATCGATGATACCCACTTGATTTTTGTGCCTATTTGAAGCGGAATCAGCGCCCCCATTATTCGGGATGAGAACTAAATTTGACGTAACCATTGGTAACCATGTATGTATGTTTGTCTATGGCTTAATCGTTTAAATTGTTTTCGTGTTTTATGGCCTGTTTCACCGCTTCCTGATAAGGTGCCCGATAGGGTTATTTGACAGTACAAAATAAGGCTTATGCGTAAATAATCAATACGAATGTTAACTATTCACATTATGTTACTGTTTAAGCGAAATTGTGGTAAATGCTTGCAGTTATCTAAGCGATGCTGCAATTTCCAAACTTTTATGTTTAAAGGTTCAGGAGTTCTATTCAGTGGCTTCAAGAGACACCTTCGTATGAAATTTCTCTTATTCGTAACATAATATGTTTAACTTACTAGAAACAACATTTTAACCACTATGAGTGTTTTGATAAATTTCAAGGATTTCCCTCGATTGCTCATAGATCCCATCATCAGCTCACCACTTTCGTAATTGTTATACAAAATTAAGATTATATCTTATACAACAACACGAGAATTTTGAAAATCGGTCCACAAACAGCGAAATCATCATCAAAAAAAAAACTGCTTCGATGCAAAATATCGCGAAAAGTACCAATAATTGGGTCATAGTGTGATGATCCATGGTATAATTATGGTTGTGATGATGATGATCAATCAAATTGATGTGTTGGCTTATGCTTTCAGTTGTTTAAACAACGCCAAAATCCCC
Organism: Polyommatus icarus; assembly: GCA_937595015.1. Lineage (NCBI taxonomy): Eukaryota > Metazoa > Arthropoda > Insecta > Lepidoptera > Lycaenidae > Polyommatus > Polyommatus icarus. The sequence continues at coordinate 13,881,039 of OW569339.1, forward strand.
GAACCTGTACCTATAAGCATTCAAAAGTTCTGTTCGGTACCTTCGGATCCAGGGTATAACCTGGTGCGAAGTCTTACTTTTTGGTAGCATTTACCTCGAACGCTTCAGAAAACATCGAAATCACTATATGTTTCCATACAAATTTCAAGGAGTCCCCTCGATTACTCATGGATTCCATCATCAGATCACCACTTCTATGAACATGGTGCCAAATTCGAATCAAACCCTATACAACACAAAAAAATTTTGAAAATCGGACCACAAACGGCTGAGTAATTGTTGAACATATATAAAAAAAATAAAAAATACATACAGCCGAACGTAGTACCTCCTCCTTTTTGGAAGTCGGTCAAAAAAAACACAACGTCACTCTTTCGTATTCCCGGCAAAACTCCCCCCGTCTTCTTTTGGCACGGGTAATTTGCCATGTTATAAAAGAGACACTGTGCATGGTTACGGTCGTTTTAGTATACTTATATAATCAATATAATATATTATTACTTATATTCAGAAAATTATGAATTTAAAGTTAATTTAAATTAATAATTGTTAGGTATAATTAGTAAGCACAAAAAATTAAACTTAAATAATTGTAATGTGCAGTTATTTTAGGGATGGTTATACTTGAAGGTATCAATAATCTTATATATAAAATTCTCGTGTCACAATGTTAGTCCACGAACTCCTAAGAAACGGCTTTACTGATTTTTACCAAATTTTATATGCATATTCAGTAGGTCTGAGAATCGGCTACTCGGTACTTATTGTATTGATAAGTGCATTTGTTGAATAAATAATAGTAAATTATTACAACTCGAGAAAAACATGATAGCTATGGACGTAGCCATGGTGACATATTTATTTAGTCACTTCAATAAAATAATACGGGCGATCACGGACTTAAAAAAAATACGGACGTAACCTTGTCTAATCCCCGAATGAAGCATAGTTATGGCACTTATGGCCCATGTAGGATGTGTGCGTGTCATTGGCGCCGTCACTCAATGTAAAATGACAGCGGGTCGTAGTACCTAGTTGCGTGTGTGAGTGTCGGTCACGTGTACAAATACAGTACAATAAACGAAATTGTCGTACCTTGCATGCTTCACCTCTTTATAGTGTAAGGCTCCGTCCGTATTTTTTTTAATGTCCGTGACGGGCGATATACTTTATAATATGGCAAAGAAACGTTTGCCGGGACAGCTAGTATTTTATAAGATGGAATAGTAGGTATTTATTGATGTTCTTGTAACAATAATTTTCCATACATATCTAAACGTGAAGTCATTCTGAATCCCCATTGATCTTTCACCTGACGACACAAGTTCAGGTCAATTTCTACCAAAAGCAGACCATCTTTATGTCTGGAGAGACCTGGGGTTCTGATTCCATTAGGGGCGGTAACGTAGCTGGAGCCGTAGTAGCTTCGTGTCTTTTTGCCATCTTTTATCGCAAACTCTTCAGTGCCAACCCTGTTAATACTACAAGTGAAGTAGTGATTGGCGATAGCCGCGTTTCTTGCTTCGACACCCCAAAAGGATTCTCCAAACTCAGAAATAGTAGCAGCCGGGTTGAACACTATTTCAGCGCCATTCAGAGCGAACATTAGCCAGTTTAAAGCATGATGCCGTCCATAGCAGATATTAATAGCTATTTTACCGTATTTTGTCTCGAAAACTGGATGACCAGTGTTGCCAGGAGCATAATAAGCCGTCTCACTGAAGCTTCCAACGCTTGGCAAATGATTTTTTCGATGTTTTCCAAGATATTTTCCGTTTTCGTCTATGACCACTGCTGTGTTCCACCAAACTTCTTCGTCATTCTCTAATATTGGTGAAATTATAACCATTTTGTATTTTTTCGCCAATTTACTCAAAAATAAAGTACTAGGGCCATCCACGGCAGATTCGGCGAAAGCAGACCATTTTTCCTTTTCACCTGTGCATAGAAAGAACGGCATAGGCCAAGTTTCTGGCAAACATAGTATCTGCACATTTTCTTCCGCTGCTATTTCAATAATCTTCTCGATTTTGTTAAATACAGCATTTCTCTGTTCTTCTAATGGTTTAGCAGTATCCAAAACAATGGAATGTTGAATCAGTCCTAACCTAACTTTTCTCGGTGGTCTTGTGTCTTCTTTAGCAGCATCAAAACGATATCCAGCCACTTCCAAATTCAAATTAACACTTTTTGATTTCGTCGATTTCTTAATTGCCAATAAACAATGTTCTTCCTGTCCATAATAAATTCGATTGAATTGTTTAATCTTCTTATTATTCAAGTTTTTTGCTACTATTGTATCAAGCGACTCCATTTTGTAACTAAACTGAGTTGATAAGTGTTACGTAAGGACGTTTACACAGCAAACATTAAGGTATGTAAAGCCCGTTCGCAATTAATTTACCTCTTAGTTTATGACTGTTATCTTTAAATCGTTGGAATAAAATTTCTGTTAGAGGCAAACATCTCTAAACGGACTGTACTATGTTTATCTGAGACCGGTTGAAACGTTGATGTATTGACTATTAAGTATTAGAACTGGACTGGTAGTTTACATACTAATAAGGACATGATCCTACGCTCTCTAGAATATTAGCTGGATGTCAGGCGCCTCACGTACTTATTGCATCGCTGAATATGTATAGATGCACATATTCTTTAAGATTCAAATACAGATTTAGATGTGGTGTTGGCAAATTATGTTTATTTATCAAGAGGCTGAATCATCATCAGTATCACTGACTAAACTAAAGTTCCTTTCTTTGTTCTGAATTTGAGGGGGATTAGGTATAGGCTGCCCTAGTTTATTGGGTACTTAAATCTTAATAGATATGTAATTATTATCAGATTCAAATATTAGGACTACCAAATTGAATCTGACAATAATTTCATATCTATTAAATATTAATAATATTTACTGCAGAATTTAATTAGCTTTCTACTAAGAAAGCCAATTAAACTCTGTAGGCTCCTAGTTTTTTTGTAATTTTTTCGACTTTTTTCTGTGACAACATGTTTTGTCACATAAGTTTAACATCCATACCTTATTTATCTTCAATTAAAATACATGCCATCGAAATTCCAATCAACTAAAATTATGAAAAAATTATCTAACAAAGCGTAATAACTTGAAACATTATTATAAACGTGCCTTAAACTTCTCTAGTACAAGAACTCGTATCAATATACTCACCAAATATTTTCACTGGACGATTTGAGTTATCTAAGTAAGGCCGAAGGTCATTATGATGGAATAAACAAGTATGCACCCGACGCCGGCCGGCGAGCGCGCTTATATACCGCCTCACGTAGCTCCAGGCACCAGTCACAGCCAACCAGCCGAGCCACCAACATGGAGAAAGAAACCAAGAGCCTCGAAACCATCATCGAGAACAACCTGAGCGGCAACGACTTGGATGAGTTCAACAGAATCTACTACGGACGGAAGGATCATCATGCGGTCCCGATCAAGGATACCTCGCTAGCCGCAGCCAAGGAGAACAACTTTGAAATCGCAGCTTACGCCTTCCCAGCCAAGAAGGAGTCCACCAGACCGCCCAGGATCGTCAAGGTCGGTGTCATCCAGCACTCCACTCCCCTACCCACCGACCGGCCCATCAACGAGCAGAAGAATGCCATCCTCGCGAAAGTCAAGAAGATGATCGACGTCGCAGGCCAGGAGGGCGTCAACATCCTTTGCTTCCAGGAGCTCTGGAACATGCCCTTCGCGTTCTGCACCCGGGAGAAGCAGCCGTGGTGCGAGTTCGCCGAATCTGCGGAGGATGGACCGACTACGAGGTTTCTGAGGGAGCTCTGTATTAAATACGCCATGGTCATCGTGTCTTCCATTCTCGAGAGAGACGAGAAGCATGCTGATATTCTCTGGAACACAGCAGTTGTCATCAGCGACACAGGCAAGGTTATCGGCAAGCACAGAAAGAACCATATCCCCCGAGTTGGCGACTTCAACGAATCCAACTACTACATGGAAGGTAACACCGGTCATCCAGTCTTCGCGACGCGCTACGGCAAGATCGGAGTAAACATCTGCTTCGGCCGCCACCACGTGTTAAACTGGATGATGTTCGGCCAGAACGGTGCTGAGATCGTCTTCAACCCATCGGCTACCATCGCGGCGGAAGCGGGAAGCGAGTACATGTGGAACATTGAAGCGAGGAACGCTGCCATCACCAACTGCTACTTTACCGCCGCAATCAACAGGGTTGGCTATGAAGAGTTCCCGAACGAATTCACATCTGCGGACGGCAAGCCGGCTCACAAAGATCTTGGTCTGTTCTATGGCTCCAGCTACTTCTGTGGCCCCGATGGGGTGAGGTGCCCAGGGTTGTCTCGCACCAAGGATGGTCTCCTGATCTCGGTAATGGATCTGAATATGAACAGACAAATCAGGGACCGCCGCTGCTACTACATGACGCAGCGCCTGGATATGTACGTCGAAAGCCTCAAGAAGGTTCTAGATCTAGAATTCAAGCCCCAGGTTATCCATGAGAACGAGAAATGAAAACTGCAACCGATTGAACCCTGATATTTTCTGTAATAATTACTAATAATTCAATAAAATATTTTTATTATTTTTGTCTCTTTCTTGAAATCTTAAATCTTAATACCTAGGTGATATTGGTTTAAGAAAAAAATTAACATAATATTTGAATAGCTAAACTTTACCTTACTTTATGTTAAGGTACTTACATCCAAAATCAGCGTTTGGTGACCAATTATAGGTGATCCGTCTGCTCGTTATGTGTGAGCGATGCTTGAAATAGATTTCTAGGTTCATTCCTGTTCTAATTCCTGTCATCAAAGCTTTTCATAGGCTTTAGATTTAAGTACCTACATAGGTACTTTAATGCCATGGCTTTCAGTAAAGACTTATGTCAGTAGGTACTAAAAGTTTTGTCTGTCCGTATAAAATTACGTCTGGACATTATATTTTGAGTCGTGGGAGAATACAATATAATAATACCTATAATAATTTATAGTTTCTGGCCAGCCTAATGCAGTTTTAACAAGCGCATAACTCTATCTAAGATTTACGCAGTTCTAATAATTATTGTAGATTATGAAATGAGCACAGAATAATAATTACATTACAGAAAATAATGTTTATCTAATGGTTTGTTTATGTTATGCAATAAGTAGTTTAAATACCGTCTTGTGGGTGGTCGTATAATCTACTTGATCAGATGAAGGAATTTATCGCTTGCTTAGGTATTGTCTTTTAGTCTTTTTCCTTGTTTTGATGACAAATGACAATGTTTAGTTTAATATTCAATTAAGCTTACCTCAAAGGTGTTATGTGGGTGTTACATTAGTATGCCGTTGCCCGCAAGTCGCAACTTTGCTCGTGCACAAATTCTTGTCGCTCGGGAACCGTACATGTTCTTGTGATAAAGCTACCAATCAATACCAATTAAGCTTACCTGAAAGGTGTTATGTGGGTGTTACATTAGTATGCCGTTGCCCGCAAGTCGCAATTTTGCTCGTGCACAAATTCTTGTCGCTCGGGAACCGTACATGTTCTTGTGATAAAGCTACCAATCAATATCAATTAAACTTACCTCAAAGGTGTTATGTGGGTGTTATATTAGTATGCCGTTGCCCGCAAGTCGCAACTTTGCTCGTGCACAAATTCTTGTCGCTCGGGAACCGTACATGTTCTTGTGATAAAGCTACCTATCATAAGGTAGCATAATAATAAATATTTTTAAGAGCCTATGCTGTCCCACTGCTGGGCAAAGGCCTCCCCCAATAATAATAATTAGTACTTATTAACTATTATGTCCCTTCGCGCGACTCCAAGACGTATATTCACACCAATCTATTATAATTATTATATCAATCAGTTCATCAGCTTTAATAATAAAATATAATGATTAAATAATAATAGATAAACTTCCGGATTTATTATAATAGTAGGTATGTTAATAAGTCAAAGCTTAAGTATAATAATTAACAAATTAAATACATATCTAGAAATGCAACAGTCAAACAACAATTCAAAATTAAATTAAATACTCAATTAATCCTTCGATCGGAGGTTCTAGGAATTCCCATTGTAAGTATTCTTTTGTTCTCGCGATCACCGATGCTCGCGCGGGGCCTGTAGGATTAATCGAAAAGATGAAATAATTATTCATGAATCATGACGTTTAAAAATTTGGCTGTACCGATGCCGGGCCGGCCTCTCATAGAAAACAAGCAATCTAAAACATATCTAACACGGTTTTTTACTTTAATGCGGCGTTACCTTAACGGAGGGAACTGTTTTGACTTCCATTGTAGAGTTATTTTGGCACACAGTTTTGGTGCGCTTTTATTTTAATTCAGCGTTTTTCTCACTCACTTTTAATCGGTAACCCGAATGTCTAACACTCAGTGTTGCAAGTGACAAAAATATAACCGCGAAGTGCGAAACTCGGCTGTAATTTGTGTGTAATTTCCGACAAGAGATGTCGCTAATGTGTCGCTCTCGCAACTCCATCTAGCCATAAAACTTGCAAATGACAATGCAGTTGCATCACCCTTATTGTAATGCCCTAAGGTATGTTTTCGCTGAGCGAACATAAGATAATGCGGTTACCTTCAAGTGCACTTATGGTGTTGGAGCCCGTGACATCCATTACAATAATGATGTGTTTTTTCAGGGCTGCCGACAAAAAACTATTTTAAGTTTTTGCGAGGAACTTTACTTTTTTTAACAAATATTTAAAGCCTCACTTTTTTAGTAATAAAAATATTTACACAGCCAGTAACTTTGTAAGCCTTTTAGATTGCAATGTGTGCTTGTCTCTCTCTAGCACATTGAAAAAAATAACACGACAGACAAAGATAGTGGACCTAGTTAGTTATGCCGAACATTTACAATGCTATAAACTGTATATTTCAGAAGTTCTGTAAAAAGACTCAAAAGTAGATTGTCAATTGTCATATCTTTAAAATCGGTTCAGCGGAAAAATCGTGAAATTCTCACACAGACAGATAGAGAAATAACATATTTAAACATTTGTAATAAAAAACCGAAGAATTCAATCTACTAAAAGTTATTAAGAAACAAAACAACAACTATTGAGTGCCAACCCTACGACCAACTGGGTCGTGTAGCCTGTAGTGCTGGGAGCGGAAGTCAGCGCCATCTTCTTCAGCTAAAACGCCAGCCTAAAAAGTTCAGTCGAGCGCCTCTTGTAGTGTATCTGTAGGCACTATCTTAGTATCATCATCATTCACCATCAAAGATCTTGAACGATCAGCACTATAATAAGTCTACCAGTATCTAATCTGATGGCAATTTTTGACAGCAGATTTTCAAAAAATATCCATGATTATTGGATAACTTTATATATTTGCATGTTTCACACACAGAATCAGGCCCGCAGAAAGAAAAAAAAAAGATCAAAATGTTTTATTCCAATTACCCTGGTATTGCTAGAGTCAATTTATTTTCCCACTTTTTGCCATATTCAGATTCTGGTACTCCTATACCATCTCTTATTATAGTCTCTTCAGATTAGAAAAACAAACTGATAATACTTTAGGGTGTGTGAGTTAACTGTAAAAGTAGCAGCGCTGAAAGAGTATTTTTTTTTACTTTTGTATGGGCAAATTCATGATCCTGGGGCGCTTGCCCATCAAATCACAAAAAATAGGCCTTTCAGAGCTGAAAACTGAAGGGGACTCATACACAAAGTATTATCACTCCGTTTTGTAATTTGTTACATCCCGTAGAATATCATTATCATAAAACAAAGAATATAGAATTTCATCTTCATGGCATTTTAAGTTTTAAACTCTACACTGATGTGTATATTTTTGAAGTTAATAGGAAACTTTAGCTGATAATGTGCAAAATGTTCAGTTTCTAGAGCTAAAGCTATAAATAGCATACTAACGACGCGATGGCACCAAATTATTCCATTTTGTTTTTATTTTTGCATCTGGCAATTAAAGTCATTACGTTCGGAAGAAATATGGCCGCACTACCGTTTCCAGAAACTTTTTAATTTTTCATTTACGGTCGGCGGTTTCAATTTTTTCCGCTAATTTTTCATTTAAGTTTGTTGCACGTTCGGCCCCGGGGACTGTAGTAATTAGCACAAAATATGGAAATTAATGTTTGTGCCTTCATCTAAAAGAAATTAAGAAATTAAAAACACGATCCTGTCTGCGAGTTTGAGTTAGAGCGGCGGAGATAAGTAATTTTAATCGGGAAAAGAATTCTCAAAAACTTTTTTTACTCAAAGTTTTTTCAGTCATTTTAACCGATTCCGTAAGAAAAGACTATGTTCGGCTGTACAGCTTTTTATTTTCGTACTTTCAACACGTAGTATCTGATTTCTGAAGCATATAATATTTTATATTATGCTTCAGGTACATATTTAAATTTTTTACCAAAACTGGATAAAACGTTGCATTTTTCCAGATTCAATAGGGCTGTGCGATTCCATCTGAGCTCCGTTCCATTTCCTGCTCCTGTCGCGGTTCCGCACAAACCAAAAAACTCCCACTATTACACCAACTTGATTTGACTAGCGACAGGAAAACTGTGGATTCGCCTTTTTATTCCCATTTTTTTCACCCACATGAAAAATAAATGTCACGAAGTCAAAAATAGTCTTAGTGACCTGTCTGTACCTATAATATGAAATAGATAAAACGATTATGTTTATGATGCTACTTTTTTGTTTAAAAACTTTATCGAAGGAATCATTGCAGGCTGTAATTCGTTATCATTACCTACACTCTACAGCTTCACAACTCAGGGGTTGCTAAAAATTATTTTAGGGTGAAATTATAACATAACTACTAAGTACATTATCAAGGTAATTTGACAAATTCCGCCAACTATTAGTAGTACACTGAAAAAGCCGAAACAACGGAAAGACAATTTTCATACAGTTGTTTATAAATTATGTTGAACGTTTGAATTGGCTTACTAAACAAAGCAATTATACGTTGGCCTCTAATTTGATAATGTTTTTTTGTTGTAAATGTTGTAATCTTAACACATGACATTGTCTAAGTTATTATTATGATAGGTACGATTCTTTACTGAAATGTGTTAATTAAATAAACTTTGTTGCTACTCGTAGTTAGCTCATAAATTAATATGTAAAGTCTGTAAAACGTACGTATTCTATATTTTAACTCTATATTTTATGTGAAATTTACTTCTAGTTATTACATAAAATTAGGTCTTTTTATACAACTTTAGTTAGGTTAGTTTAGGTTTATTTATGTTCTGATTAATATTTTTACTAAAATACGCACATTTTTCAGAATGAATAGCTGCTTTGACTAGGGATTTTAGTTCTTTATAAGTTTTTCTATGAGCAAGGTTATTTGTAATTTTCCATTTGGAAAAACTCTTGTCTCTGAGCGCCATCATTTGTCTCACGGTATCAGTCAGCCAAGGGGTGGATTGTTTTTTTATTGTGACCCTTTTGACTGGGGTATGAAGGTCAAAAAGAGAGATTACTAGTCTGTTAAATTCAGTGACCATTGCATTGACATCATTCAAGTTTTGTATATATGCCCAGTCTAGACTGTCTAAGTCACAGTTAAAAGCATCTAGCAAAATGTCCTTGAATGGTCTGAAGGAAGTCACAAACGGTGTTAGTTTGGACTTCTTAAAGTTGAACTCTGCTGTGACTACTGCGTGATTGCCTAGGTCGGGAATGTGGTTGACTGAGATAGAACGCACAGCCGCATTAGTACACACCCGTTTTACGATTCTCTAATGGCACTGTAGCCACATGTCCATTAATTAAAAAAAAAAAACAGGCGACCATTTGCTTCAAAGTACTTTTTGCACGAGTAACTTTTGTTAGTTTCGGCTCATCTTGGAACACCCACACCGTTGACTGTTGTTTAGTTTCGGGGTCATATGCATAGATCCAAGATTCATCACCTGTGTAGATATTATAAACGGCTTTTGACGTACCACGGTTGTATTTTTTTATCATTTTTTTTGCACCAATCGACACGAGCCCGTTTTTGATCGATTGTCAAGTTGTGCGGAATCCAACGCGAACATATATTTTTTACAGCTAAATGTTCGTGTAATATCTTATGTATGCTCGTCATACTTATACCTAAGGACGCCTCTATCTCGCGATATGTAATATGACGATCACGCATTATTAGTTCCCGCACAGCATCTATAACTATATTTTGTGGGACAACAGCTGTTTTTGGGTGACCTTCTTTATTTTCATCCGTGAGCATAGACCGCCCACGATTAAACTCACTGTACCAGTGATAAACAGTGGTTTTTGATGGTGCTTCATCTCCAAAAGTTGCGGTGAGTTGAATTAAGCACTGTTGTTGATTTAGCCCATGCCGAAAATCGTAGTAAATCATTGCACGAAAATGTTCACGCGTTAAATCCATGGCAAATGAAGACACGCAATTTTCAAAATGACGCCACAATGGAAAAATAATTGACAGTCACATGAAACAAAATGTATTCTTCATCCAAAGAGTTCTATTGTCAAATGTTGTAATTACTTTTTAAATATTGTTCTTGTAAGTGGCCAGTTCCGGATACATAAATAGCAGCCCTCGTAGTACGAGAAATACACAGGTGAGTTTAGTAAAACCTTCCTTATATTCTCACCATACTTTTGTCTAGAGTTTTTTATTGATTGAAAACGTAAGTTCATGTGACTTGTTTATGAGAGTACGTCTTGAAGGACTTTCGTCATTTAAGTTACACTACTGCACTGCCACAGTATTAGTAATATAGTTAGTCATTCGCTCTTACACACTGTTGCTAAATAAGAAACAAACTATTCAGCTTTATAATATTACTATAATAATATTCTTATTGAATTTAACATTATAATTGCTTTATCTTTTAGTACATTTTAATTTAACGCATCAGATTACTCATAAATTCTTAATATAATAGTTAGGTAAGGCTTAGGAAATGAATTTTTTTAAGTCTCTTTTATTTTCTTGCAATCTGCCTGGTTCAGGGCATTTAGCTAGAGATTATGAAATTTTAATTTATCTTGAATGAATCTAGCCCTTTCACTAGTTCAATATATTTTATATTTTCTAGATTAGATCTTGGGGTGCTTTCCTCTTTATTCTATTAAAAGTTTTGTAAAATAAAATTAAAAAATAAAGAGTAAATAGTAATCGACTCAACAGACTCTGTTCCATATGTGCGGCGGCAAATTGAAAAGCACACTCGAAAAACCCCTTTAGTGTCACGTTAGGGGCACAATGAACCCCCGCCTTACACCCCATGGACGAGTTTTATCGTTTTAAAAAATTGACACTTCGGAAACGACGGACAATATTAAAAAAGTTATGAACTAGTTCGATCAGATTATGCCTCCAGAGAGCAGCCTTTGTCCGATAGTCGGATGTTACATGTAGGTAATCAATGTTTGCTGTGGTTAAGGGCTTTCCCTACGGAGAATCCGTAATTTACCGTGTTTAGAGCCTTATAAATTCATAATTTACAAATTAGTTTTATTTAAAACACACACCAATAGATCGACAATATCATAAACTACATAATCCCCGTTTAACATTTTTTAGGACAATTTTGAACTAAGATAAGTAATAAAAATAGGGTCTTGGTGCGATTTCGGCTACGCGACAAATGTATGGCCACGGTCGTTTGCTCGGGGGACGGCCTTAATCTTAACTAGCACCAGTTTGTGAGAAATATTGAGTTATCTACCTATCTGGTATAAAGTGATTTCTTAGGAAGCAAATATAACAATTTACAATCCCTAATAAAACCCCTATAGTTCATACCAGTTCATTTGCGATGAATCGAAACGATCAAATCATTCCGTCATGTGACTTTTTTTATTGCTATTATTAAAATATAATAATATGTCATATACAATTTAATTAAATCTTCTAAACACTAGGCTCCAGGCTCCATTATCATAATATTATGGAGACTATAGATTAGTCATTAGAGACAGCATTATTATTCTACAATACAATATAGACAGCCAAAATGCCTAACTAAACACAACATTATTCAATATTCAATAATCATCAAGCAGACTCATTGATGAGTATACTATAATACATAATTATAATAATAGGAGCAGCCGGGAAAAATGTTTATAATTGTGGTAATTGTTCGGTCGTGGGGCGCTAACTCAATAACGTGTGATGATGGATCGCAGGCGGGGACAGGCGGGGATACTATGTTTGATAAGTATACTGTATATTATAATTTATAGTATACCATATACATACTTAGGTATAGCTACATATATTTATTTACTGAAGATCATCGGCAAAGCTCTGGTAGTGGCTTAGCTAGCCTTCAGCTTTGGCTTTTGGGTACAGATGGCAGGCACACAACGCACATTTTTAAATATCCCCTCAATTGAAGATTTTGCGTAACTCCTGTGGCAGGAGGCCAAAATAATATCATACACGGCTCCGCTATTCCACACACATTTGAACTCCATAAAAATGTATCTTGGTTTTAATAAAACCGGCCATAATATTATAGACTGCAAAATATGTTTTTTAAATTTTTTTATTAAATAAGGGGGCAAACGAGCAAACGGGTCACCTGATGGTAAGCACCTACCGTCGCCCATGGACACTCGCAACATCAGAAGAACTGCAGGTGCGTTGCCGGCCTTTTAAGAGGGAATACGCTCTTTTCTTGAAGGTTTGCAGGTCGTATAGGTCCGGAAATACTGCTGGTGGTGTTTTTGTGTTGGTTGGTGTATTAAACTGTTTGGCTGTGTAACTGATTGTGCCAAAAATATATTTTATTTTTTCCTTTCATTGTCTGGAAGCTATTGTTAATAATTTTCGGGATACAAATTATTAATTTACTGATTAGTGAGTTAACATCCATCTTATGATCCCGCAAGTTTAAAGTGTCGCCAGTGACGTATGCCCCTGTGGGACCCATCCGTTATAACTTATACCGGGGTAGAACAATTTTTACTTATTACATTCCGGGAATACTGTACAGTGTACACGTATAGTCCGATATAGTGGATGAACTGTGCAAAATATAATATGATCTTGTGAATAATTAGGAAATTTTGCCGTTCCTCTGCTTGTCTCTGTCTGACACGTTGGAGAATTTACGTGAAAAGATGGTGGAATGAATAGTTATAATAAATATTATGCTGCGTATAATACACACACCGGCAAAATTAGCGGAACATAGGTAAAAAGGGCCACAACTTGAATTCAAGTGGGTCGGGCTGTATGAAATCCTTTTTTATAGTTTCTAAGCTCATTTAAGAAATAAAATATTGAACACAACTGGGAAGCTAACAGATTTTTATTGCAATTATGCCCTACTAAGTGTTTTTCGATGATTGACGTTGTAAGTGTTTCTGATAAGAATGGCGTTTTTAGCGGGGTGCAAGGTATGCCAGCTCATTTGATTGTTTGATTTTTGGAAGAACACATTGCTTAGATACAAAATTAGTGATTTTCCAGCATCTACGACTGCTAGAGCTGTAACCACGATAGAGAAAGGTCACACCTACCGTTCGGTCAGTCAGGCCTTAGGTGTGTCGGCTTTCGTGGTCCATCGTAACTTTCAACGCTACAGAGAGACTGGATCTTACGTTTGGAGACGAGAACAAGGCAGAATTCGGGTGGCAATGGTTCAGGATGACCGCTTTGTAAGGGTACACAAGCCTTAAGAAATCGACCTCAAACTGCTTTGCAGAGACGAAACCTGTCGGAACAGGTCCGAGATGGACGTGTAAGTGATTGTACAGTAAGAAGAAGAATCAAAGAAGTTAAATTAAACTCAAAAGTGCCAGCAAGGGCACCAAAACTTGAGACAGGACCGCAAAGAGCCAGGCTAAGATTTGCGCGTGAACATCAAAATTTAACAAGTGAGTGAAATCGTGTGCTGTACAGTGATGGGAGCAAACTCTGTGTAAATTTTGTTGACAGGCGATAAAGAATGTGGATAAATCGTAAGGAACGCTATAGCCCATCAAACTTAACGGGCACAGTGGCCTATCATGCAGGCTTCGTAATGGTTTGGGGTGGCATATGATTTGGAGCCCGCACGGAGCTGATGATTGTTAATGATGGTACTTTGACAGTACAGGGCTATAGCACAAACATCCTAGAACTGCATGTTGTGCCTTTTACACAGTTTTAGGCAGTAACTTCAATTTTATGCGCGTCCATAGAGTAAAAAAATCGGGTATTATTACCTAAATGATGCTGGCGTAGCCCAGGTGGAGAGGTCAGCACGGTCTACGAATGTGGATCCGATTGAGGACGTATATGTCCTATGTATAAAATGTGTTCAAAAGCTCGAGTTGGCGCTACTGGAGGAGTAGAAGAATATCCCACAGGAAATGATCGACAATCAAAATACAAGCATGGAATGGCGTATCCAGACCCTCTTGAGATCCATAGAAGGCATTACACGCTTTAAACATGGCATTTCTTAAGTAAAAATGAAGAATTTAACTTAAAAACTTACTACTGAAATTTCAAAGATTTTTCTTAATTTTTGATTTTTGCAGATTTTTTCTATTTTACACGTTTTTATGCCCTAAATTTATATAAGTGTTATTTTTTAATCGTCAATTATTTAATAAATAAATTATAAAAAATATTATAAAAAACAGCGAATAATTTTCAGAAAAAAATAAATTTTGTTATGTTCCTCTAATTTTGCCGGTGTGTATATATTATTATCTTTATCTTAAGAGTAAGAGGGTTGATTTCGGGTTGATGCTTTGGTGCGATCGTAGTTTTGTCTCCAGCTTCAGGTTGTTTTGATTCACAAAAGTATACTAAAATCTACGAATAATAAAACCTACGGAAACGTAACTCCCATACTAATACAGTTTTAAATTTGGTACCATTCGAACTGTCATGTAACGTCAGCCTTTATACCGCTCAAGGTCACCTAAATATTGCAAATGTATGAAAAGTGAACCTAAGGTACACTTTTTTGACAAGTATTTTGGAGCATGTTTTTTGACGGAGTTACTCTTCCTTAGTTTTTATTATTCGTAGACAAAAATCCTATATCTACACGTTACTTAACGCTGGTATTCTATGATCAAAACCACGAGGCTGTAGTCCTAAAAAAATATCTTGATTTGAGGTTTTTTTATTTAGACAAATTGGAGCTGTCTATAGGCTGTTCGCCCGTATCCTTTGATTCGAGGTTTGAAACTTACTGAGTTTCCACATATAGTCAGGGTTCCGTTTTAGGGTTCTGTAATCAACAAAACTTGTTTGACTACGGTACCCTAAAACGGAACCCTATAACCAGCAGATTTTTTGTATATCGGTAGGATAATAGTTATTTAATTTAATCTAGTAACATTGTCCTACAAATATGTAGAACAATCCATATTTTACGACCATCAAATCAAAGTATGAAATCCTTTCTATCTCTGTTAGCTACCACTTTCAATATTTTTCGCAGATGATAAAGTTGTTTGTCTTATCAAAATGAAGCTAATCACAAAAAATTAGCTTGATATTTAGTGATAAAAAATGGTTCTATGGCTCCCTCACTAATATAGGAACGTTAATCTTTAAGCTACCTTCTAAATTGTTGTGTGAAACTACACTCATCCCACGAAACTCTTGGCTTTATTGTCTTTAGATGAGGCAGTACTAAGAATATTATTGTTTTACAATTGGCCTAATTGGGAATCCAAAATGGCTGGCTCCTGTGGGAATAAAAGGGCACGACATTTGGCCCGTCACGACCTTTGCAAAGGGCAGACCAGCCATAAAAATATGTGGTAGTGACATTCCACCAGACATTTTGGACTGAATGCCAAAAATTTTAGTTTAGCTTCAAAAGCTCAGGTTGGGTCAAACCACAGAACCCAAGTTTGTAAATTAAAGCTACAGAGTGCCTTATCCTATAAAAATAACAAGTTTTAAAAGTCTTAGTACATCGCAAAAAAATTTAAGAAATCGTAAAGTTAGTCCATAATTTAATTAGATTTACTAAAGTGTTTTTGTGTGTTTAAAACTGTAATAATTGTACAGTTTTTTTTATTAACTTCTATTTTGGAAAATACAAAGTTTTACTACATTAAGTTGTTACCTACTTGTTACTTAATTTTTTACATTTTATATATTTCAATTTAATTTAATTTTATCAAAGTAGAACCTACACGTGAAGTATTAATATTCTAGCAACTTTGAGTACTTTAATAATATTTGTATTCTCATTAAAAGTACATCATAGAACAAAGAAGCCATCATCCCAAGAATTAAGAAGCCCTAATAAACATTTTGTTACAATTTAAAGTTGGTTTAGAGCTCAGATCATAAATCTCAACCCTTCATTTCGTAATAAACCCGTATTATCTCCGCAAATCCCGAATCCTACTGTACTAATTTCATGCCATTAATTCCAAATCTTTGTGGGGAGATGTTAAAAATGTACTAAGTATCGCGCTCAAATTATTATCATTCTCCAGCTATTTTATTTTATCCTGAACACAACCTTTAGCCAGCTACAAAGGCCCTTCTACACTTCGGACTGTGATGGATAACAATTAATAACAATGATTGACAGCATGATTGTCCGTATGCACGACATAGAACAGTCGAATATGCAATGCTGAATGCCAATGCACCTCTGCACTTTCTTGCCTTTTTTTCGGCTGTGTACATGAAGAATTTGCTTTTGAATATAAAGTACACTGCAATTTTTTCCAAATGCTGAATCGCGTTAAATGTTGACAGGCGCTTTACTATTTTTACACATATTTTGGTTTCTCTTTTGTTTTAATAGTCTGAAAACAAGACTGAAATAAAGTGGTTTTAATGGTTACAAATCTAATGCTAAGTTTAATTTGTTCAGAACATTGATATTTTAATTACCGGGGCATCAAGTAGGCAGGTGCGTGTTACGATCCTCGACAATAATGACTTACGACAGAGTTACGTTTTATATCAACGTGAACCCAATTTGGAGCATCAAAACTTTCGAAATGTGAATGAAGGTTTTATTTAGCGATTATGTTGTCAATAGTAAAATATACCTCAAAAGAAGGGCTTAGAAAATAATCTTATATATAAAATTCTCGTGTCACAATGTTAGTCCACGAACTCCTCCGGCTTTACTGATTTTTACCAAATTTAATATGCATATTCAGTAGGTCTGAGAATCGGCTACTAGGTACTTTATATATTGATAAGTGCATTTGTTGAATAAATAATAGTAAATTATTACAACTCGTGACTGAGGGCGACCATTGTTTGTGCGACGGGATAGCGATAGACGTTGCTATGGTAACATACTTATTTAGTCAC
This sequence comes from Polyommatus icarus, assembly GCA_937595015.1. NCBI lineage: Eukaryota > Metazoa > Arthropoda > Insecta > Lepidoptera > Lycaenidae > Polyommatus > Polyommatus icarus. The sequence goes on from OW569339.1 coordinate 13,898,331, forward strand.
TGCAAATAATAATATGGGCGAAATAGGTACTTTATATTATGGCAAAGCAACTTTTGCTGGGACAGCTAGCAGTTTGCTAAAAAGCTCGGCTGGGGCACTGCCGTGCTCCCAGATGTATTTATACGTATTTTTTTACGTTTGGTTACTACTTAATACTTATCTACAATTAAATAACTAATGTTTTTTACCTATGACAAAGTTATTGTTATTTTCTATATTTAAATGTTAAGTCTTTAATATCCATGTAAGTAACACCAACAATTATGTCTGTATAACTTCCAAATAACTAAAAGTTGAGTAACATAATATTAACAGTAGGAAAATGTTGTGTATAGTCATTTGATTTAATTACATCGTATAATATTTTATAAGTACTGTATTTCTTACATACATTTTATGCGGCGCTGTCTTATTTCTTTTTATTTACATTATTACCTCACCTCCTCTCAAATACTCACAGATAAATAGCTGTGCATTGTCGTCTGTTTGTCCGTAAGAAGCGGATCTTTACGGTCGGTTTGCGATGTCTCCCTAACCCTTTTGTGTGCAGTCGGATAACACCCCCATTCTGCTCTGATGCTTTTTAGATGTTAATCGGTGGTATATTTGATTTTTTAAAGTATTACACTTGCTGTAAATCATAATATCAAAATTATGGCCTTTGTGGTTTTTGAACTTTAAAAAAATTTATGTTGTTTCTTCATTGTGTGTTAAAAAGGTAACAAGGATTTGGGAGCGTTATAAGTTATAACCGCTCATACTGAGCTTGGCTTTAAAATAACCAAATTGTATCAAAACGGAGTGTCCTAGAACTTTACGATAGAGAATCAAGAGTATATATTTACCTAGAGCAGTATTTCCCAAAGTGTGGGTCGCGACCCACTGGTGGGTCGCGGGTAGATTTTGGGTGGGCCCTGAAACTATAGGACGATTGTCGTACTTACTTTGGTGACGAGCTTTAGAAAAGGCCCAAGTCCAGCAGTGAACGTCAATAGGCTGACGATGATGATATATAATTGTGAACTACGATAAGAATTAACGGGTAAATGCTGGCGCAGCAACATAGAGCTGCTTTTTAGGGTTCCGTACCCAAAGGGTGAAAACAGGACCCTATTCATGAGACTTCGATGTCTGTCTATCCGTCTGTCCGTCCGTCTGTCTGTCTGTCCGTCTGTCTGTTTCCAGGCTGTATCTCGAGAACCGCTATAGCTAGAGTTCTGAAATTTTCACAGATGTAACAAATACTAAAAACAAAATAAAGTTAATATTTAAAGGGGCTCCCATACAACAAACTTGCCTTTTTTGCTCGATATCAATAATGGCAACAGGTAGGCACTTGATATTTTCCCAAAGGCCTTAATTATAATATGTATACTTCAATATTTAAGAATAATATTAAAATAAAATAAAAAAAATAATTACTTTTCCATACAAAAACACAATTTTTGGTCATGTTTGCTCCATAACAGTAAGGAACCGTGCCCGAATACGACTCGCACTTGGCCGATTTTTTATCTTCATGACACAAGGTGGGCCGCGAACTTTAAACATTCTTGTAGATGGGTCGCGGTCCCGACAAGTTTGGGAAACACTGACCTAGAGTATTTGCTGCATCTGAATTTTCTCAAAAAAATCAGCCCAAGTTGAATCTTTACATTAAAGTAATAACTAATAAAGATAAAAACTGTAACTTACGTGTAATTTGTCGGTTTCTATAAAAACACCATAGAGTTTATTTCCTGGATATTAATTGATTTCACGAAAAAAAAACTTGTCACCTGTCACACTTAATTTCTAACAATCTTGATACTTGCAATGAAGTCTCGGCTCCCCTTTTTTAAATCTTGTCAGTATGAAGATTGGCAGTGAAACGTTTAAGGCGGCTTACTTTACATTCCACAGAGTTGTCGCATATTTTTCTAAAACCTTATTGAGACGTCATGTAGCACGCTCCATGGAACTTGATACTTGTCAGGATTTTTTGCAACTACTTTTAATACCGTAAAGGACCGTAAAGGACAGTTCCGTTTTAGGACTAAATATAATTGTAACATGGACTGGATGATTTTTGAGGATACATTCGACCATAGAGTCATTTATGAGATGGAGTAGGAGTTCTTATAAGGTAAGGTTTTGAAATAATTTAAAACGCCAAAGAGTGTTTCATAGCAATAGCTCGTTTACGATTGCTCAGAGTTCTTACTAAATCTAGGTACAGCATGTTCCTGATGGTACCATCGAAGAAATTGATTCATAGATAGTTGACGGACCTACGAAATTTGATTGGATTATTTTAATTCAATGTAATCCGTGATCTATTGGCTGGGGTTAACATAACTCGACCAAATCTACTTATATCCTCCATCTGCCTAGGAATAAACTTCTCTGATAGTACTATCAGGAATCCATCTTCATCTACATAGTTTGGCCGTGTTACATCAAACCCAGCCAATCAGAGACAGATCTCAATTGACATTGAATTGACATGATCCGACCAAATGACGTTGGTCTGTCAACTACCTAGTAATCAATTTCGTCGATGGTAAATTACGAGGATGCATTAAACTCGATATAAAACGATTCGAATACGGTGATTGCGAATTGCGTTTACTTCAAGAAAATCTCAGCAAATATCAAGACCTATACATTCATATGCAAATGGCTCAGTCACAATAATCAGCAGTAAGCGATACTCTGTGGAACTCACTCCCCCGAGCCGGGTTTAACATATCTAATGCGATTTGCGTGTCGTCGTAACCGTTAAGATGTTGACTTTTTTGTCGGTTATTTACATTTATATTTTTATATTCTATCCCAGCTTTTTGACTATCGGTTCGGTAGATTTTACTCTTATTACTGCATCAGAGAAGATATAGTAATTATTTTGGTATCTAAAAGTGGCTTAATAAAAGTCAATTCTGGGTCTAAAATATTAGACTTAAATAAATCCATCAGTATCTGGATTTCGCCAGGATCTATCTATCCAGTTCATCATTCGACTATTTTTACATTTTATAGCACAATTACTTAATTGTAATTAAAAATATTTGCTGAAATTAATTTGGTTGGTTTCAAGACGCATAAATTCTGTATTTTATTTATAAGTTTTTCATAATATTTGTCACTTAAAATGTAATAATATTATATACGCGATCTTAAAATTCTATTAATCTTTCAAGCCCCATAAGAGCACCGGTGAACGCGACAACAATAGAATAACAATAGATTTCCAAGAATCCGCTATCGAAGGATTAATAAAGAGATCAAGTCGTAAATTAAAATATTTTGCATTATTCTTATCTTTAGCCTTCAGGCTTCGACTGTCGACACTACAAATTAAAAACTTATTTTTTAAATCCCTATAAAATAATTTCAATCAAAACGCCTATACAAATTATTGCAGCAATACCAAATTCGTAATAGCTATAAAGTACCGCAAGTGTCGATGGGTTTTCATATGGTTTTCATTGTTGGGGTGGGTTTATTGTGGCTGTATCGCTTTTTATTTGCATGTCGCCAAACGCTAGGGCGTATGATGAACAAATTATTTGGTGAATTCTGATATGAAAACCGTTCTGTGAAGTTAGTAGGCATTAAAATTATTATTAAGAAGGCTAAATTTTATTGATTTGATTGTAGTTTACGTACTTATTTTTTACGATTTAAAATTACATCGCACAAAAACGTTCATTGTTTCAAATGATAATATTTGATAAAATATGACTTTTACAGAGATCCAAAAGTCAAAGATCATCTCATCGTATCAGTGCATCGCATTTATCTCATTAGTATGGAAAATACTGTCATTAGAAAACAGTAACTGTTTACGAGTACTTTTATCAGTTTGAAGTTTGATGTAGAAATTAAAAAAAACCGTAGCAATGTTTTTTGTAGCACTGAATACGTAGCTTCGTAGCACTACGTAGCACCACGTAGCAGCACGTGGCACCACGTAGCACCATGACGTAGCAATACGTAGCTCGCCGTAGACGTGAAGTATATTATTTTGAAAAGCTTTCATTTACTTTCAAAATGAGTCATTTTACGATAGAGTAGATTGTAGAATATCAACTTACTTTTTAAACATAAAATAACACTTTTTACCATTACCAAGCAATTATTCTTCTTCATATTACAGTATTATCTCATCGTTATGAGAGAGGCGCCTACAATCAAGTGTAATTATTACTGTATGCAATTATACTTGATGGTAGGCGCCACAATGTATACACAATTGATACTAAACTGCAATATCACTTGACAAAGCCACTCAACATGTAATCTCGACCTCACCTGACAATCTGCCTAAATACAGCCCTAGATTAATATATCCCTCTATCTCTTTCCGTCTTAAGGTGGTTACCACGAGTGGGAGCGGGACGGCAGGTGTCAGCAATTAGTATTTCTGTTCGCGGGAGATTTATACGCTCATTTGTAAATAATGAAGGCGCCACTCATTGTGATGGAACTGCCATTGTGGACGACCTACCGCTGGTGATGCTAGGGTTGACACTAAAAGAAATGGCAAAGATATTTAATAAAAATGTAGACTTATTGTCAAGATTTACGTATTTTGCCATATTGCTTTGCGCCATATTTAATTTTTGATAAAAATTGCATACTTATTACTTACTATATGACTCTAGGTAATAAAAATATGTACTGAGCTTTTGAGTTACTCTATTTGTAAGACGTAGGCTGCTACGCGCTACAAAAAATATTTTTATGGTGATTAATATTATGTGAATGATAAATAATATGTAGGCTTACATAATATAATTATCATGTTAATTGACATCCAAATTAAACATCCATTCCAGGCGGACTCATTCATTTTTATTTTTGTGTAATCTCCAGTAATATCTTTTCGTTGGCAACCCTAAGGGCCGGCCAATTACTTAAAGTCATGCAGATCTGTCCCTACACCTGCTATTGTCCGTCTCGTCAATCCCTCGCCACAAGTTTACTGGAAAATGGGTTTACTGCCTCTATTAGAGAAGAAGACTGACATGAGGGTTAAATGAAAAAAGAAAGTGATTTTGAGGTTAAAGATTAATTTTTCAGGAAGTCGTTAAGTGTTTTATTTATTTAGGGTAGTTAAAAAAACTAGCACGGTGTCGGTGGAAAGAATAAAGGGCTAAGAATACTATATTAGGTACCCTAGATGACGCCCGCAACCCCTTTGCGCCAAACTTAATTTATCGCGCGAAACCGTACATTTTTCCTGGATAAAAAGTAACCAATATCCTTGCCCGGGACGGGAGTATCTCCATACCAAAATTCTGCAAAATCGCTTACGTTGTTTGGGCGTAAAGAGGTAACACCGCATACTGCATTTTATAATTTATAATTATATTATTATTAGTATTGATATGGATTATAGGTTTACTACAGAACAACAGCAGTATAACTACAAGCGACAGAACTATTCGTATTTAATCACTTTCGCCTTTCATAGCCTCGCTATGGATAGTGGGCATTCCCATTCATTTTAAATTATTAATCAGAGTGGGCACTGGTCTTAATTGTAGTGATGACATACTGCAGGGCACGCGGGGCCCTAGGGCAGGGTACGGGGGCCGCGCGGGGCACGGGGCCTCGCGGGGAATTTCATTACGAGCACTGCCACGGGGGCACCCCGCACCGCCATTGTCCACTGAGTTATGGCCAGCGATACATGTCGCTGGGTTTATGCCAAATTGGGATTATTTAAAACTATTTAGTTTAAAAGTGGCTGTATGATATGACTGTATGGTTGTTCGCAAATCAGTTGAACGGAAACTCGTATATAAATCACTAAGACTGAACGTATTTTCTCAGACAAAAATTACCCGTTTACGTTTCTTAGGACGCAGAGCAACACAAAACTCCTTACCTCGATCCTTAACTTAATCGATTCAGCATTATGGGATAACAAACAGACAGACAGACAGACAAACATACTTTTATAGACAGAAGGTCATTTGAGCAAAAGCGTAATTTTTATGAGTATTAGACGATAAATACATAATGTTAGAATACACAATTATGACTACAAAATCTCTTTACATTAAACGGTGGGTCCTCTCTACCTCACAAATATTCCATGTATCTTTTTCTCGTAATGGATAAGATATAAGAATAGAAAGCAACTGGGAAGTAATCGAACCGACTGCTCCCCAACGTTACCGTAGCACGCTGAAGGTTTCAATTGGCCGGCAACTAATTGTGTGAAATATTATGCGGCCGTTGTACCGCATACTTGGTACTACTATGACAGTGACATTGCGCAACTATCATCATCATCATGACGCTTCTTGAATAAAGTTGAGTTTATGCAGAGCCGAAACTGCCTAAAGTACTGGGACTCCATAAAAATAATTACATGGTCATTGCTCGTTGGGGATTTGTGTGATTTAGGGCATTTTCTGCCAAGATAACTTGTGGATAGCCTATTCGGAACTAATCAAGAAGTGGTGAACAGCCCCATAGAGTATGAAGTATCTGTCTGATAAGTATTGGATAACCTATCCAGCACTTATCAGGAAATAATGAAAAAGCCTCTATCTGTCGTTAAAAAAATCTTGGATATCCTATCCGGCACTTATAAGTGGTGAAATAACCCCTTAAAGTCTAAAATGTAGCGTCAAGTATGTTTTATTATAATCTTACACTTAAAACGAGAAGAGTTTTGTCATTTCTAAGTAAAGGCTATAAGTATTGTAATAAGAAGCATAATATGTACGCAAAACAATCTAGCCTCATCCCTGGAAAACCCATATATTACTATTGAAACTTAACTAGAGTTCGGTCTCCCAAGTACGATCAGATAATTCATAGGCTCATATGCTAGATACCTACACCATTTGATCGGGCTATATTAATATAGCCCCTAATATATATAGGTTTAAGTCTATTCGACTGATTACGATACCTACATTTAGCGTGTTTACAAACGCGCCACAGTGGCAGCGCGGCGGCACCGTCACCGCGGCGGCGCCGCCTGCATACTCATCCTTGTATCAGATTTGTATTTCTATAGCTTTGTCCACACTGGGCCTTTTTTGTTCATCAAGGGCATGCGTTATAGCGCTGTCAACAGCGAACGTGTAGACTGATAGGAATAGGTTTTTTGGTTAAAAAAATTCTAAAGTTTCTAATTTTTTGCATATAGTTTTGGGACCACTAGGTAAACCTTAAAAATGATTTTGTGTCATTTTGGTCGACAGCTTCCAGAGATATTTAGGGATTTTGATTTTTGGTCGCTATAGGCTGAAAAAAATATTAAAGTTTAAAATTTAGGTTTTGGGATATTGCTAGGCCAGTAACTGCTGTGCAGACACGTTTTGTGTCAGATTCATCCACGGATTTCCCAGTAATTAGCAAATATTAGAAACGTCGCCTAATTGCGTCGAAAAAATATTAGAGTTTCTAAAAACGGTTTAATATGGTTAAGTTTGTTGATATCTGCTTCTGTTAAAGTTTTGTGTCATTTTCATCCACGGGTCTAGTGAGGCATGCCCGTGACGCGCTTTGTAATCGTAGCGCTCGCTATGACACTTTTCCTTCAACGCGGGTAGATTTTGACGCATTCAATTATTATGGTAATTTATTTCTCATAAGAACTTACAATATACTTAACTGAGAAATTATACAATTATTAGTTTGCTAAACTCTAAGCGTACTTCGTGTACAGGCTTACATTAAATTATAAAACTTTGTTCAGAACAATGGAGCACTTTTTTTTTTTTATTCTTTTTTGGCAACTTGACACAAATGATGTGTATGTTGTGCCACAGACAAGATAAAAAGGTAAGGAATATGGCGGGAAAACCATATTCCTCCTATTATAATTTTCATCATCGTTTTCATGTATCGTCAGGTCTAAAGTCTAGTCAAAGTCTCAGTAAAAGTCAATACAGTCAAGGAGTCAAGTCGGTCGATTCAGTAAAGTGGTAGACGCTTTACTGAAACTTTCGATGGAGTTTTGGATTGAACACAAAATAGCACGTTTCTGGATATTACATCACTTTCCTACACTTGTGCATGAACACGAATATCTAATGGTTAATATTCTACCAATATTACACATTAAAAACCCAGCTAACACAATTTTAGGAAAATAATACAAAACACAACAGCACTCTTTCAGATGCCCGTCAAAACTCCAATGGGACACTTATTCATAACTAATTACTTTTTTTTTTCGTTTTGATGGTAGACGGTAATTAAAACCGACTTCCAAGGTAAAAACAATAATAACATTCTTATAATATGAACTAAAAACTAAAAAATATTAAATAATTTTCCTCTCTAAATGTGCCTTTTTCAGAATTCAGCTAAACCTCAACTATTTCTGTACTCAACATTCATCATTTTGAAGTCGGTGCCAGCCGAACATATAACCTCCTCGTTTTTTGGAAGTCGGTTAAAAACTTACGTACACACACAATAACATCATAGATCTCATATTACTGGATGTGGCAATATATTTTTGTTTATTATTTAGTTAGTTATTTAGTTTTTTGAATATTATGCCATAAGAAGATGGCGAAAATTTAAGATAAAATTGCATATTCTGGACCTAGCTTATAGGCCCTTTTCACACGGCGGTGCTGCAGTTTTCAACAAACCGACACACCGCAAACAAACACCGCAGGTTCTGCGGCGCCGCGGCGGCGAAAAACGCTGCCGCTGCGTTTTTCGCCGCCGCGACGCTTACTCGGGAGTTTTGGCGGGCATGTCAAAGAGTGCTGTTGTGTTTTTATATAATTTTCCTAAAATTGTGTTAGCTGGGTTTTTAATGTGTAATATTGGTAGAATATTAACCATTAGATATTCGTGTTCATGCACAAGTGTAGGAAAGGGATGTAATATCCAGAAACGTGCTATTTTGTGTTCCCTCCAAAACTCCATCGAAAGTTTCAGTAAAGCGTCTACCACTTTACTGAATCGACTGACTTGACTCCTTGACTGTATTGACTTTTACTTAGACTTTGACTAGACTTTAGACCTGACGATACATGAAAACGATGATGAAAAATATAATAGGAGGAATATGGTTTTCCCGCCATATTCCTTACCTTTTTACCTTGTCTGTGGCACAACATACACATCCTTTGTGTCAAGTTGCCAAAAAAGAAGAAAAAGAAAAGAAAAAAAGAAAAGACGCTTACTCGACATAACTCGACCAAATACGTAGGTTCGTCAACTGCCAATGAAACAATTTCTCTGATTGTACTACAGAAGTTGATTCATAGGCAAATAGCAGATCTACGTGATTTGTCAAATCGAGCCGACGCCCGACAGATAACGACCATTGAATGGGGATTGTCCATTTTTTTAAATTTTGCTCATTACAAAAACATTTCGAGGAATAAGGTCAGTGATCGTTTTTCTGTATATAAACGAAAAAATTGCCCATTAGTTACTTATATTTTTGAACAAATACGTTTAACCTTAGTTTGACCTTCAATGGCTTTAAATTAGCAATAAATTCGACCAACATTACGTTTCGAACTTTTGGTAAGCTTCTCGTATTAGCTTTCACATAAAGATAATTTGCATTTGACGAACCAGCCATTATAAATAAGATTGAAAGGAAAAAAACATACTGCAGAGGTCAATGGGGATTGTCCATTTTTTTTTAATTTTGCTCATTACAAAAACATTTCGAGGAATAAGGTCAGTGATCGTTTTTCTGTATATAAACGAAAAAAATACCCATTAGTTACTTATATTTTTGAAGAAATATGTTTAACCTTAGTTTGACCTTCAATGGCGTTAAATTAGCAATAAATTCGACCAACATTACGTTTCCAATTTTTGGTAAGCTTCTCGTATCAGCTTTCACATAATGAGAACTTGCATTTGACGAACCAGCCATTATAAATAAGATTGATAGGAAAAAAAACATACTGCAGAGGTCAATTGGCCGCCGATGATGACGTCAGAGCGAAACTTTAAAAATTTATTGAGAAAAAACTAGCCAATGAATTTCAAAATTATTGAATTTATATTCTTAAAATACCCTATTTTAACGAAAAAAACATATAAAAAGTACATGTGATTTTTTTTGGACAATGCCCATTGACATGATCCGACCAAATAAGTTAGGTACACCATCTGCCTACGAATCAACTTCTCTTTAATTTACTATCCAATTTTAAGCAATAAGTATTAATTACAAATTACAATAGCGCATGTATATTTAGTTCAAAGTGTTCTTATCCGGTGATGGATGGGAGCTCTAATGTGACCACCACTTGAGGTGATGGGTATTTATTACCACTTAGTGGTACCACTTGGATGTTACACTTGGATGCACGAGGGTGTTGATTCGAATTTGACGTTTAGAAGTTTAATTGTTAGTCAATTTATTTCATGGGACGCTAAGGAGGATACCAGAATTTTGTTACTAAAGGTGAACGCAGATTTGGCCGCACCGCACGCACCGCAGTCGCCGCATTTCGAATTCTTCATATAAAGAATGTAGAAGTTGCGAAGACTGCGGCGCGGGTAGGTATGCGAGCTTGCCTATAACTGGGTAAGGCCGAGAATTTTTACACTTAGTAACATAGAGTAACATAGAAACTTCTATGTTACAGTAACGTAAAAGTAACGCGAAAGTAACGAGTAAAGTATGTAAGGCCGATTTTATAGTGCACGTTTTATGTAAAACTTTATGCCTTATACGGGGTGTAAGGGACAGCGTCCCGCAAACAACAAATGACCGTTACCGGTAACATAGATGTAACATAGAAGCGAGATTTTTTAGGCTTTAATTGACCATTAATCGATAATTTGAGCTCAATTTGGACCAAAAACACACGCCACGCATTGCTACTCCGCTTATTCATATTTCTATTCAAAACACGTGTAATAATAAAAACTGTTGTTTACCTTTGAAATCGTCTAAATTCTTTTGAAAAAAACTCCGACCAAACACATGCGTGCACTTTTGCTTGACTCTACAGACAACAAACAAGCGTCTTTTTAAAATTTTATTATTCGCATAGATACTTAGTGTTGCCAGTATTAATACAAAATAGTGGCACAAAAGATTAACATTGTTTAGAGGTGAAATTACGGTAACATACAAAATAGTAACATAGAAGCGAAAATACGGGGACAAACATTTAAATTTCGATAAAGTCATGAAATCTGCTTATTTAAAAAGATCAACCACTGCGATTAAATTGCTTAGTATCAAAGTATTTGAGTCAGTTCTTGAGAATTTGTCTTTCAATGGAAAAAATACAACATTTCAGTTCCAAGTATATGGATACATGAAAAAGACAGCGAGTTTTTTTGCAATATTTGGGGTAAAGGACGAATTTAACTAAAATTTTAATAAAGAGTATTTTAACTTTGTTATGAAATTGTATGATTTAGATCCCTACAAAATACAATAAAAGTTATTGAATTAAAAATTACTGGTTAGTTTTTTTATAATATGCAGACAAAAATTGGGACATTTTTTACTTTCGAAAAGTGTAAAAATTCTCGGCCTTACCCAACTTCATATAAAGAATTCGAAATGCGGCGACTGCGGTGTGTGCGGTGCGGCCAAATCTGCGTTCACCTTATGACTCTTGTTCATCTTTTTGTCCGCCTGACGCCTGTTACGCCAGGCTGGACTTCAAGAACCTCGATGGCTAGATGAAATTGACAAAATGTAACAAGTTGATTTATGCCATGGTCGCAAATGATTTAGTGTACCTAAGCTATTAAGTTTTTTTTTTAAAGAAAACTTTTATTTTTTGTTACATTTAATAATTATTAATAAGTTTATAAAAAAACCACTTTGTACTGAAAATAATATTAAAGAAAATATTAAATGGAATATACGACCTGGAATACCTCACTACAAATTCCATGTAGTGTCCCTCTAGACACCAAACATACCAAAAACAAAGGGTTGTAACCGCAAAAACAATAAATAATTAATGATACATATGTACAGGGAGGGGTCAAAGGTGACCAATAGTGGACCGGAAAGGGTCCGGATTGGAACTTCCGGAATGGAACTTCCGGTTTTTAAACGAGGGAACACCCGCCAGGTGGACGACAATGCACCTGCACTGATTTCGATGTTATCATTATTTTAGTAACTGAATGTATTGGTTTTAATTTTTTGAAGTTTATAACATAGGGTCGGTTAGGCAACCTGACACGAAAACGAAAATGAAGACTCGTACCTTTATTATAGTAAAGCAGCAACAAAACTTCCGTATAAGCATCATAATATAATTGAAAATTCCATATTGTAACCAAGGTGGAAGCTTTACACTCTTGCGCAAGAATTTCTAAATGAGTTTATCTTTACTCGAATATTGCGTTATTTAATTGACTTGGTAATGTTTAATTCTATATAATATCATTATGTTTTGCTCTAATATGGCTAATGTATTCAATCTTGGCAGTAAAAGCACAAGAGCAGGTCAGCAGAATTCGCAAGGGCATCATAATTCATAACCAAGTCACCGAAGCCGAAAACGGCTAGTTGATTATTATTATTTTAATTACTTGAGCTAATCTTTTACCTTTGCTTAAGTTAATCGTTTAGTAATTATTAATAGTGTTATTTCTGTCATTATTCACGAAAGAGAAGACGTCATGATATTTTTTCAACAGTTACAACTTAAAACATACACAGGCACAAGTCACTCTAACTAAAGTTAACTAAACGAGTCTGCATTCTAAGAAGTGTTTAAGATTTGTGTACAACGACGTACGTCCGGCATGCATTACTGTTAATTTATATTGTGTGTGTATGTGTGTGCAAGTCGACATTAATTTGTATTTCCTCAGATACAGCTGCTGTCAATTAAAGAGTAATGTACAATTTACAAACAAGATCGTGACCATGAGCATTGAGCATTGAGACGCTTATGTTTCAAGTTTTAACTTTCAACATCAAATCTAACCTTTAAATGTTGCTAAAGATTAGAGAATAAATATCCTTATTTATACCTTACGATAGTGGGTGCAAATCTTTAATTATTCGTGCTAAAATTTTATACATAATATTTAGATGAAAGGTGTGAAAATGACTAAATAAGTAAATAGTTACTACGTAAGTACAACCTTGTGACAGGACAGGTGCAGTTAACAAAGGATAGTACTTAACTTTAAAAAACTCACTTTCATCTTTATTTAGTTTAGACTTTACTTAGTAGTATTATGTGTAGTATATCAATAGAATATCGACCGTTTCGTGCTATAGTTGTAACTTACCGTGTCTTCTTTTGAACGCAAACTAACTTTCTTAAGGCCGTCCCCCGAGCAAACGACGTTGCCGAGATCACGCCAAAAACATATTATTTTTACTTATCTTAGTTCAAAATTGTCCTAAAAAAAGTTTAAAACGGCGAATAAGTAGTTTATGATATTGTCGATCTATTGGCGTGAGTTTCAAATAAAAGTAATTTGTAAACCCTAAGGAGATGCTGAATGTATGCTTGAATTTTAATAAATTGGTATTACTTTGGAAGCTAATATCATGAGTATAAGAAACAAAAATAGAAAATTTAAAACGACGAAAGGAATGTTGATATTATACTGAAGATTATTGCTGTATTTTTATTATAACTTTGTAGCTTTCAGATTATGAGTTTACAAGGTTTTAAATACGGTCAATTACGGAATCTCCGGACGGAACCCCCTAACGTGCTTCCTCTTCTATCGTTTTAACGCAAATTAACTATGTACATTCTACATCCATAATATTATGTCTACATCCATAAGTGATAGCAATGATATTTATTTAATTAGTCACCGAGATCCGTCTCGCATTGTTCCACGAAATTGGAAGCCCTGATTAATCGTGCCTACCCCTGCTATTTGTCAGCCAGCCAACTGCGACCCCCTCCCCACCTCTCACCTGGGCGCTAAAGGGGCGAAAGGGGGGGTTTTGATAGTTCAAATTACGTTAGACGGCAATAATTCTTAGTTGACACCGGCCAAACAGAAGATACTTAATGTTTAAGGAACATTGTTTGATGTGATTGAGATTGGAGTGGAGCATGAACGTGTTTGTTAAACGTTAGTTAGTTAAGTTTTTAAGTAAATCATGAATCATCGGCGTTAAAGCCAAAATTTCAAAATTGGCCAATGTAACACCTGCAAAATAAACGTAAAAGACCTTATTCGTAGTACGAAAAAACTGAACAGTGAATATTTCAGACTCAAATTTGTAGACACGTTTCAGCACTTCCGACCGCCGTTTTTCATACTGCATCTGTTAGATCTAGGGTTGTCATAAAAATATTATTTTTATTTGCACCTAATATAGAAATTAGACATCTGAACTAGTTATAGCTAAAAGCCAAGCTTTGTGAGGGCTCGCGTCGTTTTTCAGCATGGTAAAAACCTTTAATTTTTAAAGCAGTTTTTTATATTTTAATAGTAACCAAACCTTGAATGACCGAAGATAACACACCTACATATAAATAAAAATCACTATGTTAAAGCACAAAATACAAATCAAGTTAAAGTGTAGGTACCACAAAAGTGCTCGGGTTGTGGAATATACTAGAGCTCGCTTCGCTGGCCCTAATAAATTAGGTATCTCAATAAAATATCCTATAAATTCAAAACGAAATGTTTCCAGCCACTCCATAGTCCATAATATTACCTTGATGCACAAGATCCTGAAGAAATCCTACGGAAACCCTTTAATTCTCGCAACAAGCAGCCTATGCCCGTCGGTTTTCCCCGTCGTAACCTCTAGGCTCTATATAATATCTATCCCTTTTATTACAACCACGCAACATACACACATAGTTTTTGATGCAAGAAAACAAATCTCTCATCCTTATAATATTAATATAGTAATTCTCCTCGTAAATTCTTTATGTTCTTTGTTCAATCGTCTTGATTATGATTATCTTAATGAACATTTCGTCGGCCGGTTCCCTTGGGAGGTTGTTACCATCGTTTAATTACACACCTATACGCAATTACTGGGGGAAGTATTTGTCTACAACCTTGTCGACAACCCTAATACACACTTGCGACTTAAAATGTCAAGACTTTGAATTAAAACTGTCGCCAACGTCCATACCACGTTGAATACACCGGTTCTCGTCCGATCACCGAAGTTAAGCAACGTCGGGCGCGGTTAGTACTTGGATGGGTGACCGCCTGGGAATACCGCGTGATGTTGGCTTTTTGTTACTTCCTATCCTACACGTTTTAACCAATTTTGAACGCTTTTCTCAATCTTATTTTTCGAAAGTTTCTTCCTAATTTAGAATACGATTTTACTGAGTCGCTAGTCTGTAGCCGGCTTAATTTTATCTTGTTCAACGCTTCTCGAGGACCAGAGAGCAAAGATTAGATTACAGATACGTAGATGTCGCCGGGAAATCTTGGGTTTCGGCAAACAAGGGGCGGAATGTTTAAATTATGGGAAAGGGGAGAGTCACTGGAACAAGCAGCTACAGCTGGCGCAAGTACTTAGCTGTTTTTTTTCTTTTCTTTTTTTTTAGTAGAGTAGCGTCAACGGGTTAATTTAGGGCGTGCAGTGTTGATAACAATAGATAAAAACTCTTAAAAATTACTTGCCATGATTTATATTCTTTTTTTAAGGGGACTTGAAAATCTTCTTAATTTTTATGAAGTAGTAAAATGATAAGGAATTAATTTTAAGGAGCAAATAAATGTTGTTGGAGGGCAAAGTCTACAAATTGTTTAAGCCAGTTTGTTTACAACCTTACTAGTACATAATATATTATATTATTATGTAATAAAAATATGCTACAAATTATAATTATTAATCACAGATATAAGCCGGTCCGTCTGTTCGTTCCCGGGAAATCGCGGGATACGGTTTAATCCCAGTCCTCATAAATTTCCACGACCTCACGTCATGTAGGAAGTACATTTATTTAATTCACTGTATTTTTCTATATTTGCCCCAATATTCGATTGTAATACAAGCAATATTTTCCAGAATTACTTGAAAAACAAAATTAAATAACTTTAAAACTGTTTCATGAAACTTCTCAAGGAAATATTGAAAAAAAAGTTTCCCAAAATTTTCCCCTGAGAAGTGAGAAGTTCATTCTCATTTGTTGACCTAGTGCTGTCACTAGGTTAACAAATGAGACTGAAGGACGGACAGTTGGACAACCATCATGATCTTCGAGTCCCGACTTTACCCTTTGCCAAAGGGTAAAGTCGGGACTCAAAGGCCTTTGTGTACATTAGGACTATGATTAAATTAAAAAATAATAATGATTAAATTAAAAAATAATTTTCATCATTAAAATAAGCAATTACAGGTCATGAAACACCCACCACCTGCCACCACTAAGAAATGCCAAAACTGCCATGACTGAACCAAATGTTTGCATTGTTTAGTTCAGTTATGGCAGTTTCTTGGTGGTTCTTAATTTTCTATGACTGAACTAAACTATGCAACCAGCATCTTCCCTCATCATTACAGTGATTAGACATATGGGTATAACAATTACAGGGCCGAACTCCGCTGACCATAAATTACCGGGAACGGCGGACGATTTGTCCGCGAATCCCGTGTCAATGGCGGATTATCCCGGACAATTGTACGTAATCCAACAACATTGGGAGTATTTATTGTGGTCAACCCCTCCGATGAAGATTCTTGAGGAGAATTAATTGTTTGCCCCGTTTACGAGTCGGAATTGAAATACGTAGCAATGTTTTGTGTGAATGTCATTTATCGAGTATAGTTTAAAGGGAAAAAATTAAGCGATGCTGTGAGAGTAGAGTTTTTCTAAAATAATGATAAACTTTTAAAATATCAAATTTATTTTATTATGTTGTGACTTGTGAGATATTTTAAATAAATTATACGCGTGTACAGTTTTCTGGTCAATTAAATTAAAATATATGATTAATAATAATCGATTAGTTACTCTATATATAGCCTACATCTTACGCTTACAAGTTACAACGTATTCCTCTGATTAACTTGCATCCCAATCTGCCCTTAATCATCTACAGTCGACTAACAAAACGCGAAACATTCGGCCGGTCCAGTCAATTTCCTAAGTGGTGTGTAATGACAGATTAGCGCTACCCCGCGCGCACCTGGGCTCGGGGACTCCCCGGCATAACTCACTCCGCCCCGCCGAGCAATAAATTCATCACGATTAGTCCGCGGCCCTGTATGGTGGAGAGCATTTTATTGCAGTTCATATTCATTTTTCTTGTCCATTTGTACCATCGAGGAAATTGATTCCTAGGCAGTTGACAGACCAACATCATATTTTGGTCGGATCATTCTGTCGGCAGGGTTTGAGGTAACGCGACCAAACTACGTAGGTCCACCATCTGCCTGGGTATCAACTTCTTTGAACGTGCTCCACAAGTCGACAATAACTCAGATACTCCGTACTCGCCAAGAATGAAAAGGTCTTGATTTTCAGTGAAGTGAAGAGTGTCTATTGGTATTACATTGCTAGAATAAGACAAAACTAAAATAATTATATTTTTTAATCCTTCGATCGCGGATTCTTGGAAATCTATTGTGCTCGTGGCCGCTTGGGAGTTAAAGCGTTAATTATTAGCAATAATATTCTTTATTGCTGTATTTATAATTAGGTGAATGGTATAAATTAAAAGGTAAAAACCCGCACCCGTTAATTTTAAAGAAAAAGAGAAATTTAAATATAATTCTTTAATAATAACTATCAAATATTTTGTCTACAATGTAACGTTTAATTTTTCTGTACCTTTTTCTTGTAATTCTGTATCAACGTCGTTTTCCGCTTTCAGCCAATGTGGCGGTGTTCTTTTTGGCAAAGGTTTTTCACTAAGCTCTTTAGCTCCTGCTGCATTTAATCTAGGTATTTTACTAGGTCTAACAATCTTTTCTGTATATTCTTTGTATCTCGAAATACCTACTTTTATTTCTGTTTCAGGCTGTGCTATATTAATGTGCAATGTCGGGGACGTTTCTTTTCTAATTGGCACATTTTTCCCATTGTTCACAGCTCTTTCTTGTCTTCTAATCTCTGTTGTACGTTTTCTAATTCTAAATATTTTCTTTTCTTTTTTCTTCGGTGCTACAGGTTTGGTGCTATATGTATTCATAGTATCAGCTATTATATTATTTGTACAAGGGTGTTGTAAAGTCTTACAGTTTTCTTCAATGTGTGTAAGAGTTTTGCTTACTATGCCCTTTGAACTTTTTTTCTGAAGTTTTTGTGATAAGTGTTGAGAAGGTCTATATCCTACAGTACCAGTATCATTAATTTCTAAGGTTTCGCCTACAGATGCTTCTTTGGTTTTGGCTTTCATTAAAT
The DNA here is from genome assembly GCA_937595015.1 of Polyommatus icarus. Classification (NCBI taxonomy): domain Eukaryota; kingdom Metazoa; phylum Arthropoda; class Insecta; order Lepidoptera; family Lycaenidae; genus Polyommatus; species Polyommatus icarus. The sequence goes on from OW569339.1 coordinate 13,916,606, forward strand.
ACTGTGAATAATCAAAGTTTTGTAAAATCTTTTCACTTGAAAGTGCACCTTTATTGGATTTGTGTGATTGGTGAGATTTAGACTTGTTTATGCTCTTCTTTCTGTCTACTTCACATTCAGTTTCAATGACGTTACGAGAGATAAGTTTTGTTTTAGATTGAGATTTGATTAGTGGTTTGGATTCGGTACGTCTATCCTCAATGAATGGGATATTCTGACGAGAAAAGGCTGAATCTGTGCTATATCTAGTCCCGTATATAGAGGGTTCTAGGTTCATAGTGTTATAGCTCCGATCACTAGAACTACTCAAATAATGTATTTCGCTATCAGTATCATCATCTGTAGTGCCAAGATAGTACGCGTCCTTTTTGTTCTTTCTTTTAAAGCAAAACAGAAGGTTCCATCTTCGTTTTCTCTTTTTCTTTTTACAGCAAATTATATAGTACAATGACGGAATACACCAAACCAACTCTACGAATATAATAATAGCAATGATCACCTTTTTTCCGGAAAACAAGAAGAATGTATTAGAGTTGCACGAATTAATGACTTTGTTGTAACCAGATTTTAGGGACTTAAAGAAGTTACCAGGCAGCTTACTATGGTCCATCAGACCAAGTACTCCTCCAAAAGGTACATAGAGGCAGTCATCGCTTAGATGCGGAGCAACATCAGTCATCAGCCACGATTGGAACCTGTCGTCGAAATCCTTCCAATTATCAAAATTGTTGACGCAATTCTGTATCAGTTCGTAGTAGTTTACAAGAGATGTGGAAGAATTAGTACACTCCAGGGGAACCAGAGATGGGGTTTTCAGCGGCATAAACATTGTGCTAGGACAAATGTCCCAGTTAATAACTGGAACAGGTAACGCGTATCCTGAATCTGATTTCTCATAGTATGTTAGATCGTCACAGGTACCTTCATTGTTCCTCGAATTACGTCTCTTCAAATCTACCACATCGATTGGAAAATAGTTGATCAATTCTTCATCTATCCTCCAGCCTTCTCCGTTGGTATTTAATTCCTTCTTGATATCGTCATATAATTTATTTACCTTTAATACGTTGTCTAAAGATATAGTTCCACCGTAGTATGAGTATTTCGATACTGGCAACACCCAGGATTTGAGGTAGCCTCCTATTGCATCTGATAAAGCATATTTCATTATATTTCTTGTTTCTGGATCGGTCTCTCGTTTCACAACATCATAGGAGTGATCAATGTACCGTAGCAAATGATCAAGATATTCATCATTTATAGAATCTACTAGATTAGGAGACGGTAGAATGTTTTGTAAATGTTTTCGAGCTTCCAACATATTAATCGCTGTTGTATCCCAACATCTCTTATTTGCTTCGGATTTTTTAAACAGAACTGATCCAACATTGATTTTTTCACCATTAAAATAAGCATTACCGTTATAAAACATTACAAATAAATATAAAATTACTAAATTCATTGTAAATTAGACCTCAAAATAAAACGTCTAAGAAACATTCCTGACATTAGATGTCACAGAAGAATGGGCAATAGACAACTGCTAGATAAGATTGAAATTCTTTAATCTATGAATATTCGTATCCTACAAAAACCAACAATATATTATATTCTGTGCCAAAACATCACGCTGCGTATCTTCGCCATGGTGTGTTTGGTAGGCACTTCTAGGCAATACTATTGTCGGTTTGTTCGTAGGTTAGGCGTTCTGCAATGCGTAAACTAATTTTGGTGTGTATTTTAACTGTCAGGATAGAAGGTGCTTAAAGCATAATCAGCTTGTTCACTTAAACATTTGAGAGTTTCCTAAAAAAATTTTTACCCTTCTATCTACCTCATAATCATCAGCCTATTGCCATCCATTGCTAAGCGTAGGCCTTCCTCAATGAGTCAATATGCCGCCAACCATGATCTTGAGCAGCCCTCATCCATCCGCTGCCAGCCACTTTCTTCATTTATCTACCTCAAATCAAATAAAAGCTCACTCCATAGTACCACAGCCATGGATCTGGGAATCGTACTGATCATACGTGTCATTTGTTAGCGGATCCCTCTCTGCTCCCGCTTATAAATCACATGTTACTAATTATTTCATTAAACGTCTACATCTACATAATAATTGTTAACCAGCCTGTTTCTTGAGGGGCGGGTTATACGGTAGAATTGTGAATGGAAATAGTTATATTAGAGCTATATTGCAATTTACTGTTTTGCCAAGCTTTAGCTTCGGTTCGCAGCCAAAATAAGAATTGTACCCAAGTTATAGAATGTAACTAGAGAGATAGATGATTTGCGCTCCTTTCTATTTTATCCAAGTATATAGATATTATAGTTTTGCAAGTGACCGAAAATGCAACAAAATTAAAAAAAAACGTGACCCGTCACCTGTGTAATCTTTAAAGTGTTAACTATCCTATGCTTGTGTGTAGTATTGTAGCTCCTATAAAGGGAGGGACAGAAAATGTAATTTCCTCTATCATTACTTTACTGACTTCTTAATTGCGTTGCATTCTATGAGAAGTAATTTCTTTAAGGAACATAATATTTTGCGGATTTCGGCGCAGAAGAAATTTAGTCCTGTCTGTAAGATTCAGTCGATTTCTATGTAGAATTAATTAGCGGTAACACTAGCGTGGCGACGGGACGCAAGTCGTGACGTCACGGCCAATTACCGTGACAGATCACCGCGAGACTCGCTGAGGAATTTCAATATAGGTCCAAACTCTACATAGGCGAGACACGGGAAATTGAGGACACTTAATAAGGGCTACACGGTAGTCGGCAACAACAGTAGTTTAATCACAATAATAGCTAGAGATGGTTAAAATCCAAACAACAAAACACCCTGTAAAAAGAAAATCGAAAGAACATGTGAAAAAAAATTGAAAAAACAATATAAAGTGATTGTTGCCATGCTTTACTTGAAGGAAGATTAATCACTATGGAATATCAAAGAAAACTAAAACATAAAATATAACAAATAATCGGCCAAGTGCGAGTCGGACTCGCGCACTAAGGGTTCCGTACCATTATAGAGCAAAATTAGCCTAAAAATTGTGTTTTTTGTATGGGAGCCCCCTTAATTTTTTATTTAATTTTAATATTATGATTAAATATTAAAGTGCACTAAAGACGAGTAAAATTCAAGTATCTACCTGTTGCCATTATTGATATAGAGCCAAAAAGGCCAAAAAATAACGTTTGTTGTATGGGAGCCCCCCTTAAATATATTTTTTTTATTGAATAAGGGGGCAAACGAGCAAACGGGTCACCTGATGGTAAGCAACTACCGTCGCCCATGGACAGCATCAGAAGACCTGCAGGTGCGTTGCCGGCCTTTTAAGAGGGAATACCCACATTTCTTGAAGGTTTGCAGGTCGTATAGGTCCGGAAAAACTGCTGGTGACAGTTCGTTCCAGAGTTTTACAGTGCGCGGCAGAAAGTTACGCGAAAAACGCACTGTGGAAGACTGCCACTCATCAAGGTGATGAGGGTGGTATGTTTTTCGCGTGGGTCGATGGCGAAAAGTTGCAGGTGGTATGATTCCGAACAATTCCTCAGAGCACTCCCCGTGATACAACCGATAGAGGATGCAGAGTGAAGCTACATCTCGGCGTAATTCCAAGGGGTCCAAGCTGTTTGAAACACTATGGCAGTCAACAACTCGAGCGGCCCTTCGTTGGATACGATAGTTGTATAGAGCAGTTGGTATTTTGGCGCCCCTGCCCAGAGATGAGAACAATATTCCATATGAGGCCGAACCTGCGCCTTGTAGAGTTGTAGGCGTTGGTCCGGACTGAAGTACTGTCTCGCTCTGTTAAGAACACCAAGCTTCTTCGAGGCTAATTTGGCCTTACCCTCTAGAATCTAGATGGTATCGGAACTGGACTTCGCTCGATATGTTGACGCCAAGTATGTCAATGCTAGGGGAGATGGTTAAAGATGTGCCCTGTGTTATACGACCATTGGTGACTTTTTAGTGGTGAACGCGCAGACTTGTGTCGCAGAACGCGCAACTCGCAGGGTTGAATTGGACTAAGTTACGTCTACCCCATTCAGAGACCTTCTCCAATGAATTCTCCACCTTAGACACAAGTTCGTTTCGACTCTCAGTGACATTTTGGCGAGAAATATTGGGGGAGCCGGGTATATACAGCATCATCTGTACTGTCATCTGCATAGCAATGAATGCCGCTGGTCTGCAACATGTCATTGATATGCAGTAAAAATAGAGTAGGCGATAGCACACATAAGTTTTTGACCGACTTCCAAAAAGGAGGAGGTAATACGTTCGGCTGTATGTATTTTTTTATGTATGTTCAACAATTACTCAGCCGTTTGTGGTCCGATTTTCAAAATTCTTTTTGTGTTGTATAGGGTTTGATTTGAATTTGGTACCATGTTCATAAAAGTGATGATCTGATGATGGGATCCATGAGTAATCGAGGGTACTTCTTGAAAATTGTATGGAAACATATAGTGATTTCGATTTTTTCTGAAGCATTCTAAGACTAAGCAACTAAGACTTCGCACCAGGTTATACCCTGGATCCGAAGGTACCGGACAGAACTTTTGAATGCTTATAGGTACAGGTTCGGGGATTTCGGTGTTGTTTAAACAACTGAAAGCATAAGCCAACACACCAATTTGATTAATCATCATCATCACAACCATAATTATACCGTGGGTCATCACACTATGACCCAATTATTGGTACTTTTCGCGATATTTTGCATCGAAGCAGTTGTTTTTTATGATGATTTCGCTGTTTGTGGACCGATTATCAAAATTCTCGTGTTGTTGTATAGGATATAATCTTAATTTTGTATAACCATTACGAAAATGGTGAGCTGATGATGGGATCTATGAGCAATCCAGGGAAATCCTTGAAATTTGTCAAAACACTCATAGTGGTTAAAATGTAGTTTTTAGTAAGTTAAACATATTATGTTACGAATTAGAGAAATTTCATACGAAGGTGTCTTTTGGTCCAAAGGCACTGAATAGAACTCCTGAACCTTTAAAGATAAAAATTTTGAATTTGTAGCATCGCTTAGATGCAAGCAAGCATTTACCACAATTTCGCTTACAGTAATATAATGTGAATAGTTAACATTCGTATTGGAGCCTTATTATTATAGATAACTAAAAAGAGTGAAATTATTATTTTTAACAAAAAATTCAAACTGACTTCCAAGGTAAAAACAATATAGTAATATGAACTAAAAAGTATAAAATAACTCTTACTCTTTAATAGTGCCTTTTTCAGAATTCGTCTAAATCTAAACTATTTCTGTACATACTACAATCTTCATTACTTTGAAGTCGATACCAGTCCCAAAAGTTTAAGATATTATAAGTTCTGACATTACTGAACTCACGAATAAATTAGCTGGTACCGACTTCAAAATAATGAAGACTGTAGTATTGTACAGACATAGTTAAAATTTAGACGAATTCTGAAAAAGGCACTATTAAAGAGTAACCGCCGCACTCAGAGACGTCAATTAAGACTTAATGCTCATTTAACATGAAATGTCCCTCTCAGAGATGACAATTAAAAATCGCTAATTGCAAAGTTTAATGTTCAAGTTTGAGGTTATTCTTGAAATTTTTTCAGTTTTAATTTTTCAAAAGATAAAATTAAGATAAAAATAAAATTTATTTGAAGTGTTAATAATAAATAATAATAATATTAGATAATGCCACAGTAAACATAAAACTTCATAACTGTGATAGTACTAAAGCATTTTTGTGCAATACATGCCTAGTTACTTAGTACAGCTGTTTTTAGGGTTCCGTACCCAAAGGGTAAAAACGGGACCCTATTATTAAGACTTCGATGTCTGTCCGTCTGTCTGTCACCAGGCTGTAACTCAAGAACCGCTATAGCTAGACTTCTGAAATTTTCACAGATTGTGTATATTTGTTGCCGCTATAACAACAAATACTAAAAAAAAAAAAAAAATAAATATTTAAGGGGGGCTCCCATACAACAAACGTAACTTTTTTCTATTTTTTGCTCTTAATCAATAACGGCAACACATAGGCAATTGAAATGTTCACAAAATACTTAATTGTATTTATACTTTAATAATTAATGATAAAATTTAAATAAATTAAATAATTAAGGGGGGCTCCCTTAAAAAAATACAATTTTTAGCCTATTTTTGCTCCTTAGTGGTACGGAACCCTTCGTGCACGAGTACAACTCGTACTTGGCCGATTTTTACCTTTTCTTACTAATAAATAGAAGTATTTTACATGAAGTGTACCTATAGTCACTTCCATACAAACTAGATATACCTACAAAGAAGTATGAACATTGTTACCAAATTATGTCTTACGGTATATTTATACATATACGGTATATATATACGGTATATTTCAAAGTATGTTTACTATATAGTTACAATATTATTATGATTTATGAATAAATCTTAATAGCAAACGGTTTTCTTATATTAAAATGGTAGGCAATAACATAAGACAGGTTATTCACACAATCCAAATTGTAAAACATAGAAACTTCAAATGTTGCAATAAATACTTTTAAATACCTAGTACCTATTATAAAAACAATATAAAACATGTTTTTTTTTCTAACACCTTTTATGTTTGTTACATAACTGTAGTAGGGAGGTACGGTGAAAGATAGGAAAGAATGAAATTATTTTAGTAGTATATATTTTATTATTCCTTTGATCGCGGCAAAACGAGACACAATAGCCTTTCAATTGTTATCGCGGCCCACTTGGGCCAAACTGTACGGGAATTGAAGCGAGCTGCATCAGTTAATTTGATTTCTTGTTATTTTTTTTTCTATATTCATTATTCTGCCTAGCAATGCAAACTTTGTAAATTTTTACTTCTTGTCTTCTTGCATTGTTAACTAAAATAAAAGTATGACGTGATAAGAATTGAAACTGGTACAAAACATTATAAGTAGGTAAGTACTTTATAGTTTATTTATTTAAAGTATATACTGACCAATGAAATCCTGTTGAAATGTATTAAGTATGTTAAAATATATTATTATGTTAAATTCGCCAACCAAAAACAAAATAAAAATTACTAGATACCTACTACTACTACTTCTCGTCATAGTACGAATGATTTATAGGGGACAGAAATTAATCAGTCAATTAATTTTGTCTCTGAGAGGTATCTCTAATGAAAGCATTAAATTTCAATTTGTTAAATGATGTTCAGCGCTATTTTTTAAATGACCGACTCTGACGGCAGCAGTCACGACTCACGCCCAATAAAAAAAAATGAAACGAACACGGCTTGACTTTCCAAGACTAGAAAGCCGTGTTCGTTTCATTTTTCAACTACGCATGCGCGGCTTTTTTCGCAGTTTGGCAGCTGACTGTCTACTTCATAATAATTGAGTGTCGTGTTCTATTTGTTACAATATGATTAAAAAATTGCGTAGAGCGTGTACGGTGTACTTTTTTGACAAGCTATAAATAAAATCATATAAAAAAGAAGAAGAAGATCTTGCCCCCCGTGTATTATATTTCTCTATGTCCTAGAATTGGCTTCGGCCTTCACTATCATTCATTAAATAGAGAAAACATAGAAATGGCTGTATGGACAACGCTCCCTTTGCCTGTCCCGACCGGGACAAATTAAAAAAAATCTCTATGTCATACCCCTTTGACAGCAAAATCCACGATTAGCGACTCAATCGAGTTAAATGGTGCTTCTTCTGTATTTAAATTTAATCGCCATTTTGAGGTGTTAATTTATCATTAACTGACTCTGAGAGGGAATTTCATGTTTAATGAGCATTTAGTGTTGCGGTTTGTATGGGCAGCGGATAATTTAAATTTTTTAAATGATGATTTAATGAACGACTCTGAGTGCGGCCGTTAGAGTTATTTTATACTTTTTAGTTCATATTACTATATTGTTTTTACCTTGGAAGTCGGTTTTAATTTTTTGTTAAAAATAATTACTTATTAGTATTTGTTGTTGTTGAAAATTTCAACTTTCTAGCTATTACCGTTCTTGATTTTCAGCCTGGAGACAGACAGACGGACAGACATCGAAGTCTTCATCGGAACTCTAGAACCACGGCTCGCATGTAAAAGACAGCTTGAGCGCTATCTTACATTGTACCATCTTATTGTCAATATATTACTATGTTTTTGCAAAAAAACATTCTTATTCTTATTCTTAAAATCTCCTTACATAATTAATTAATAATGCAAATGTTGCCGAGGAATTACTATTTATCTCTAAATATAGGTACAAATTCGTCTCGTTTAAAGTAGTTATATCTTAGATGGTTTTAGTAATGATCTAAGATGTTGCCGGCAATTAATACAGATATTAATAACAGTAAGGTAAACAATATGTGGGTCCTCACGCAATCAAAGGGTGCCCTAATGACGTGTGTAACTAATACTGTTATAGATTACAGGCCCGTCTATTGATTACAATCATTATAATAATTGATAATTGCAGTTGATTGGTTTTTTAAAATGATTATAGCTCAACAAAAAGCCAACATCACGCGGTATTCCCAGGCGGTCACCCATCCAAGTACTAACCGCGCCCGACGTTGCTTAACTTCGGTGATCGGACGAGAACCGGTGTATTCAACGTGGTATGGACGTTGGCGAACATTGAACATAAACTTGTCAATTTAACCCTCAAACACTAAAACGTGGGTCCTAATGACCCCAATCATAAAAAAACTTTCATTATTAAGCATTTTTACTCAAGTGTGATTTTAAACAATTTAAAACACAAGAAACAAATACCTTATCTTATACTAACAAATATATCTTATCTATTTCGAGGCAGTAATTATGGAAGTGCATATTAGTAATGTGTAATTTTTACCGGCACCCCTAATTAGGGGTCGGGGGTGAGTAATGGCCGCGGTCGGCAGTCGGGATTCACCGCCGTTTCTTGTGTATTACGATTAGTGATAAACGTACTGGATCGCTTATGTCTAGATATAGCAAAGTATGTATAGGAGAAATCGGCCAAGTGTGTCGGAAGGGTAACTAATTGCCTGAAATATTTATTTTATTTTAATATTAATTATTATCATATATTTCGTATGCATTTTAAATCACAGTAATTATTTATTATTATTATTTATTAAACTTTTGAATTTTGACGAACATACCCAGCCTGGTGCTAGGTCTGTTCAGGGTCGATGAAGATACCTCATTTGTATTTGATATTAAATGGCTTAAAAATAATAACTATTTCTTTTTGAATTTATTTGCACCTCAACAAAAAAAAAACTCGATATTTTGTAACAAGTAAAACGGAAACTATTCCTAAATTGGCCTATAGGACTCTATAGATATACTTCATACTATACAGTATACAATAATTACTATACCTACCCAGTGACTAGTATAGATAACATTAATTACTATCCCTGATTTAAAGCGTCTCATTTTTTTAAAGAAAATCTTCATGATAATATTTCCTTTGCTACAACGTGTATCGTTGTAATAACATCGACGTTGTTGTTTTAAACTCTGTAAAAAGCTCTTGAGATAATGGAACAAGTCGTTAATATTTTATGTTCTAATAATTCATTTGCACTTCTGTTTCGACCTGTACTCCATGTTCTTGGCTTTAGATAAATTTAGAAATCATATTTCTCTAAGCACCAAAATAATACCTACTAGTTACCTAAATAAAAAGCTATCGAGAATTTAATAAAACATTGTCTTGTACTTTTAAACTTTTTAAAAAATATTTTTGTACATTCTATAAAATACTTTCACCGCTTGTTCCATAAAAAAAATTTAAATCAAAATTCGAATGTGTCAAACTTAAAACGTCAATTTTTTCCATTCGATTTTCAAAACATCGTGCGTGATTTTTATTTGCCCGCGTATAATGGGGTATTTGTGATTGACAAGTAATAAGCCGTGATTTCCCCTGCGACTCCGCCCTTGGAAGAAATCATCGCTGACACACAACCAGACATGTCAATATATCGGTTGACATCTCAATTTGCTGGAAAAGATGACACTACTAACGACACGAAAAGCGGGGTAAAAGTCTCCATCAAACGTTATCAAAATTGATCTTGATTCTTGACCATTAAAGTATGTACAAAAAACTTGAAAATGTAGTTCATATTTTGTCAAAATTGATCTTGATTCTTGACCATTAAAGTATGTACAAAAAACTTGAAAATATTATGTAAGTAGTTCATTTGTCAAAATTGATCTTGATTCTTGGAAGATACCTACTTACTCACAAATTTATAATGTTATAATTAAGTATTATAATTCAGAAAGTACATACCTGTATAAATAGAAAACCTGGATAAACTTTGAAGTATTAAGGTGTGGATTTAGATTTAGAACAATAATTTAATTCCACAATCTATAGGTTAGGTATATTATATACTATCAGATAAGTTTATTATAATGGCAAACCTACGTAATTTGGTTCGTTGTGATGCTATGATTACTGGGTTATGTCAAACCCAGTAATCGTAGCCATAACTCGACCTAAAAAACCTGGGTCCGCAGTCTGCCTATGAATCAATTTCTCCGATGGCACATAGAATTCGCAATTCCCAATTAGCTTTGTCCATACTGGGCCTTTTTTTGTTCATCAAGGGCATAGGGCAGTCAACAGCGAACGTGAGGCATGCTCGTAGAATCGTAGCGCTCACTATGACACTTTTCTTTCAACGCGGGCGGATTTTGAGGCATTCAATTAATGAATATTTAACCGACTTCCAAAAAGGAGGAGGTTATACGTTCGTCTGTTTATATATTTTTTTTGTATGTTCAACCATAACTTCGCCGTTTATGGACCGATTTTCGTGATTCTTTTGTTGTTGTACAGGGTTAAATCCGAGGTTGGTACCATGTTCACAAAAGTGGTGATTTGATGATGGGATCCATGAGGAATCGAGGGGACTCCTTGAAATTTATAGGGGAATATATAGTGATTTCGATTTTTTCTGAAGTATTTTAGGCATATACTACCAAAAAGTAAGATTTTGCACCAGGATATACCCTGGTTCTGAAGGTACCCAACAGAACATTTGAATCCTTATAGATACAAGTTTGAGGATTTTGACTTTATTTAAACTACTCCAAGCAAATCCTACATTATTTGTGCTGAACATAGGCTAAATTTTATTTTGGAAAAAATAGGGTTTTGTAAGATATTTGGGTTTTTCGGACGCTAGGTGAAAAATTCAACCAGAAAAGTTACTTATTTTGCGTACGCTGCCGAAACTATAAAAGATAGAACCATAAAATGTTCTAAGTATTGTAGATCTTATAAATATCTACAAAAAAGTCCGCGACACACTATACTTATCTATGTTGAGTGAGGCACAATAACCATATTTATATTTAAAAATCTTGATTTTTTTGGACAACATTTAAACGCGTTTATTTTACTCATGCCATTAATCCTTATCAAAATAAATGACTTCATCACTAAATACAGCTTATGTAGATAAAATTTGGTCTTCGAATGATTAAAATTGGACGTTTGGTTTTGAAATTATGGCGAAATTAAAATATTACGAAAGTGGGATGCGCTTGCGAGAGGAAGACAATCTGTGCAGTGTGCACTGTACAGTTACACCCTTTGGATAATGACTGCGTCCGCGTCGTCGATGTCAGTGTCGGAGTCTGTGAATTGACCTGGGATCATTTTGCTGACCGAGTCTTTCCTGGGTAGGCTTTTTGCAGTCGTAACCGACATCCACGCCGGCGGAGCCGCGGGCGACCGCTAGTAATATGTACAACTCTAAGACAACAAGCTATAATATTGCCTTGTCGTCTCATATTATGTAACTGAAAAGGGTAAAATTAATATTTTTTAACAAAAAATTAAAACCGACTTCCAAGGTAAAAACAAAAGTAATACTCTAAAAATAATCAAATAATTCTTATTCCTTAATAATTATAGTGGCGTCTTCAGACTTCGCCTAAACCTCAACTATTTCTGTACTCAATCTTCATGCTTTTGAAGTCGGTACCAGCTTACCTTAGCGTAATTGCTATGTCAAGGATCTCAGAACTTTTCCGGGCTTGTACCGACTTCAAAAGTACGAAGATTGAGTACAGAAATAGTTGAGGTTTAGGCGAAGTCTGAAGACACCACTATAATTATTAAGGAATAAGAACTATTTGACTCATTTTAGAGTATTACTTTTGTTTTTACCTTGGAAGTCGGTTTTAATTTTTTGTAAAAAAATAATAATATATTATGCTAAACGAAAGTTGAATAAAAAGAACATTGAAGATGAAATTGCATAATGTGGACATAGCTAAAGAATAGAATAGTTTCAACTTCTAAGCTTTCAAATGCCTGCTCAAAATTTTATAAATTTTCTTACATTTAAAAAATATTGATAATGAAAAGATTAAAAACCCTAAATCGGCGGATAGGATCTAGAAGACCCGTCAGCGAAAAGTTTTGTCGCGCAGGAAATTACGCCCGCGCACAATTTCCAGTCAGTAATCCATTCGGATATCTGACGCGGTCGGATATTTTTATTAGAAATCGACATGCAGCGACTCAAACATAAAAAAAAAATGAAAAAAAAATCAGAACTATTTTGATACTGTATACGTAAAATTTATTTTTGTTTAAGTTAGGCTTTAAGTCCAAAAAACAGTTTATCATTAGGTATACCACCATCAGCAAAGTATTATTTATTATGCTGGTGAGATATTAATAAACATTCCAAGCAGTGACAATAATTTGTACAAGGTGTAACAAATTAACTGATAATTTACTGGTTTGTATGTGTCCCTTATAATATAGAGTTCACTGCGAAAGTAGGAGCGCTGAAAGATACTTTTTTTATGATTTGTATAAGCAGGCCGAGCGACATGAGATTTCACTTTTCCCATATAAATGTAAAAATAAAGTTATTCTTTCAGCGCTGATACTTTTACAGCAAACTCGATACAGGGTAGAGGTGCCAGTTACCACATTACCACGATACACACTCTTAAATATTATCAACTAGCGACCCGCCCCGGCGTCGCACGGGTATAAAATATATAGCCACTGAAAAAAATATACCTATAGCCTTCCTCAATAAATGGGCTATCTAATACTGAAAGAATTCTTCAAATCGGACCTGTAGTTCCTGAGATTAGCGCATTCAAGTTAGCCCTTTCAAATAATTTTCCCCGTTTTTTCCACATTTTCCTCTATTTACTATAACCTTCCTCCATAAATGGGCTATCAAACACTGAAAAATCATCAAAATCCGTTGGGTAGTTTTAATGATTAAAGGGAACAAAGGGACATGAGGGAAAAAAGCGACTTTGTTTTATAATAATATTATATATTATATTGTATAGAAGATTATACTTAATTTATAATTTTATTGACTAATTACTAATAATTAGAGATAAATAATTATTTATCACAGTAAGTTTGTTACACCTTTAGCTTTAGTTTTAATTTTATTTTGTTCCACTCTGTATTAATTTCTACATTACACACAAAGTGAAGGAAATAATAACACTTTTGTCGATTCAACTCGTAACCTTTGTTCCAGCTAATCAATGATTTACCCGCCACCGAAATATCTGACCAGACAAATGTCAGACCAAATGGAATAAGGAATGAACTGGCGTACGTTAATTTATTATCGCATGGGGTTAATTACTACCTACTTCTGTTTTAGGGTTAATGCCATATTTTTGGGGGTATGCCGTTTGGCTGCAATCCTAGAAAGTAGAACTATGGTTGTAAATGAAATCCTGTATAGTTTTACTGATAATAATTAATAAACAATCAATCAAAAGATAAATCAGGAAATTTAAAGGTTAAAAACCTCACAAACGCTATATTAAGTACTTAGACACTTATAAGAATAAAACAGAGAGTAATTAATATAAAATAAATGAATAAAACAATAACTATGTCCTATGGACAAACAGCAGGCTCTGCTGCCATTGAAAAAATATAATAAAAACCACAATTATACAAATCAGTTTAATTTAAATAATGACGAATAACAATGTATGAATGATCACGGGCCACGTGCCGTTTGCCCACGCGTGGTCACGCTTTGGTTGTCACGCTTTGGTTCAGTACATTTGTAAAAAGTAACAAAAATATAAGTAACTAGATGATGCCCGCAACTCCAAAACTCGTTTATAGCGCGGGAACCGTACATTTTTCCGGGTCAAAAAGTATCCTATGTCCTTTCCCGGGACTCAAAGTATCTCTATGCCAAATTTCAGCCAAATCGGTTCAGTGGTTTGGGCGTGAAGAGGTAACAGACAGACAGACAGACACAGACACACTTTCGCATTTATAATATTATTAGTTTGGATTATTGTAATTTGTACTTCTTTTTGTATTTATTTATATATATACTTTATATGTATACACTTTGCTTCGAGAAACACTGATGAAAGCCTCTTAGATATTCATCACATTTTAATATTAATAATTAATTTATATAAAGAAAGAAATATTTAAAAAATAATAAAAGTTTAAAAGTTACATTAAAATAAAACTTGAAAAGAAATTTGGAGATGCTGGGATTTGAACCCAGGACTTTCAGCATGCGAAGCAGACACTCTACCACTGAGTTACATCCCCGGTGAATACTTTGTTGAAATTATCTTTATAGTAACTCAACACAGTGTAAACGAGAAAATAAACTTATTTTTTCTGCATTTCTCTAATAATTTTTAAATTAATATTTTGTAACTTTACCATATTGCACTATATGCCAATTTCCCAACCGAACTAAAATAACAATAAATCCATAAAAAAGAAATGTTTGTTTTTTCTTATAATTTTTATTAGTTATTCAGATCAAGTTAAATACTTCGATCTAATATTTCTTTGATCGAGGGAAAATTATTCTAATAAGACCACCGAAGCTCCAAAAAACACACAACACTAGTTCCATCATCCGCCGCTAGATGGCGCTGAACCAAATAAAGTAGTTCGTCAAAAACAATCGCGCGTTTTAATCCTCGCCGCTATCTAATGTTTTTCCAGCTATGCCCTTATAATTAACAGCAATATTATTACACGCGATAAAAGTATGAAGTTGTTTAAAACTGATAATATTAAGCCTCTGTAATAATATCCAATGTTTGGAAGGTTTTACAGTTTGATGTATTGGGAAAGGTGGAATTAATAATTTGAATTTCAGAAAAACAGATTAAATAATAATAGTTAATAGGTGCGATTTTGGTATAGAAAGAGTACAAAAAGACCCTATACATCCCAGGCCTTATCTTTCACACTAATCAGTCGGTCAAAACTCAAATAGGTAGCTTTTCAACATACCAGACAAGACAAAGACAAAAACTTGAACAAGCGTATACATTTTCTGTATTAACCCATCACTCCATAAGCTCACCGGTGAGCGAGACACAATAGAATAACAATACATTTCCAAGAATCCACGATAGATATTAAAAAGACAACATTTAGATTTTAAAATATCCTTTAGAATACCTAAAACGTGGTGCCCAGGCTAGTCCTTCATCATAACGTAGAGTTGTGTACACATTCGGAAGTTGGCAGCAGACGGAAGAGCGTGGATTTTAATTAAGCGCCTGGCTCTAACGTCCGAACAGCTGTACCTACATCAGGGCTGACACAAAAGTTTTGTGAATCTGAAAGAAAAGGGGAACGGCCCGGTCCCGGCTCTCCTATGAAAATAAAAATAGAGCACTTTAGGGTACCTATGTGTCAGTATGTGTCCTTATAATTATTCATTATTATACAGGATGTAAAAAAACTAAATGATAATACTTTAGGGTGTATACGTGTTCCTTGTAGAGAATTCGCTGTGAAAGTAACAGCCCTGAAAGACCAATTTTTTTTCACTTTTGTATGACTCGTGACTCGTGACTGGGGCGCTTGCACATACAAAAGTGAAAAAAATTGGTCTTTCAGCGCTGTTACTTTCACAGCGAATTCTCTACAAGGAACACGTATACACCCTAAAGTATTATCATTTATCACTTTTTTGAATTTCTATGTTTCTATACGAAAACTCTTTTAGCGCTGTTACTAATTAGATAAAAATAGTAGTATGATTTAAATTTAAATATTGATATTTAAAATTTTCTTGCCTCGTTATCTTGAATTTAGCATACGACAACAAGGAATAAGAAATAATAAAAAAATCTGTAAAGTCTCAAATACATGATTCCTCAATCCTGAAGTCTTTTCATGTGGCTAATGGTACTGTGCAATCATTGTTTTTCTTATAAATAAAAAAGTATGAAAAAATCTACTAAATTTTACTTTTTATACTTGTATATAGATAAAGACTAAGCTTAATGGCACAGTGGATTTTAAATTTTTTGTTATACTTTTTGGTGAGTCCTTTTTGGACTTATTATTAACTGTCAACCCTAGCCAGCACCACTTCGTATGTGCCGTGGTCTGTGAAAATCACATAAAAATCATCTCTTTTGTTCCACCCCCTACCCCATTCTACCCCATGATAATTGTAACACTGTTTTAACACGTTCCAATTGTAATGTTTGTGGATGGGTAAGGTTTTTTGACTTTGATAGAGTTTAATGGCTTGACAGGGGATCATGAATTTTGGCTTTATGCCCGTTTGCACTAAACTTGGGTTAGGCTTGTCCTAGTTATGATACACCTAAGCTTAAGAGTAGCCTAAATAAAAATTCGGTTTGCACTAACAGTTTTGTCTCAGCTTTGACGAAACTAAGGAATTGCCTAGTAAAGTGAATGATAAATGAATGACGAACGATTTTAATGACAGATTGTTTATGGTCTATTAATTAAAAAAAAAAATCTGTTTGAATTTCTTCTTCTTCTGTCATCGTCTAGTGTTTTTGACAACAGAGATAGTCATCGTGTGGTTTTTAATACCAAAGCGGTACTACGGTCTATTTCGTCGTAATTTTGAACTACACACACTGGCAAAATTAGCGGAACATAGGTAAAAAGGGTCACAACTTGAACTGAAGTTGGTCGGGCTGTGTGAAATCCTTTTTTATAGTTTATTTAAGAAATAAAATATTGAATAAAACTGGCAAGTTGACAGGTTTTTATAGTAATTATGCCCTAATAAGTGTTTTTCGATGATGGACGTTGTAAGTCTTCCTGATAAGAATGGCGTTTTAGCGGGGTGCTAGGCATGCTCAGCTTATTTGATTGTTTGGTTTTTGGAAGAACACATTGCTTAGATACAAAATTAGTGATTTCCCAGCGTCTGCGACAGCTAGAGCTGTAACCACGATAGAGAAAGTTCACACCTACCGTTCGGTCAGTCAGGCCTTAGGTGTGTCGGCTTCCGTGGTCCATATAACTTTCAACGCTTCAGAGAGACTGGATCTTACGTTCGGAGACGAGAACAAGGCAGATATCGAGTGATAATGGTTCAGGATGACCATTTTGTAAGGAAACAAACCTTCAGAAATCGACCTCAAACTGCTATGCAAACACGAAACCTGTCGGAACAGGTCCGAGATGTACGTGTAAGTGATTGGACAGTAAGAAGACTGAAGAAGACTCAAAGAAGTTAAATTAAACTCAAAAGTGCCAGCAAGGGCACCAAAACTTGAGACAGGGCACCAAAGAGCCAGGCTAAGATTTGCGCGTGAACATAAAAATTAGACAAGTGAGTGAAATCTTGTGCTGTACAGTGATGGGAGCAAATTCTGTGTACATTTTGTTGACAGGCGATAAAGAATGTGGATAAATCGTAAGGAAAGCTACAGGCCATCACACTTAACGGAAACAGTGGCCTATGATGCAGGCTTCGTAATGGTTTGGAGTGGCATATGATTTGGAGCCCGCATGGAGCTCATGGAGCTGATGATTATTGATGATGGTACTTTGACAGTACAAGGCTATAGCACAGACATCCTGGAACAGCATGGTGTGCCTTTTACACAGTTTTAGGTAGTAATTTCAATTTTATGTGCGTCCATAGTGTAAGAAAATCGGGCATTATTACCTAAACGATGCTGGCGTAGCCCAGGTGGAGAGGCCAGCGCGGTCTACGGATGTGGATCCGACTGAAGACGTGTGGCACATCAATGGGTGAATGGTATGAGTTAAAACTCCAGCTCCAAAATGTGTCCAGGAGCTCGAGTTGGCGCTACTGGAGGAGTAGGAGATTATCTCACAGGAAATGATTGACAATTAAAATGCAAGCATGGAATGGCGTATCCAGGCCGTCTTGAGATCCATAAAAGGCATTACACGCTTTGAACATGGCACTTCTTTAATAAAAATGGAGAATTTTACTTAAAAACTTACTACTGAAATTTCAAAGATTTTCTTAATTTTTGATTGTTGCTGATTTTTTTCAATTTTTCACGTTTTTATGCCCTAAATTTATATAAAATATATTTTTTAATAATCAGTTAGTAAACAAATAAATAAATATATAAAAAACAGTGAACAATTTAAAAAAAATTGAAAATTTTGTAATGTTCCTCTAATTTTGCCGGTGTGTTTAGTTTGGTCGCGATCTTGTAACGCGAGCCCTAGTTTGACTTTCATTATTGAAATCAACTTCTTCTAAGAATTCCAGGAAATCTAGTATAACCTGTGCCATAGCGTTGTTAAGCCCTTACGTTTTTGAAGTGAAAACTTCTTTAGCGGCGTTGAGCACTTTTGTGGGATGGGTAAAAACTGTGAAACTCGCGTCAGATTTTCGTGCTGATCGAAAAACCGTAAGACGGTTGGAGAGTAGTGTTGTAACATTGAAATCGATTAATCGAACAATCGATTGTTTTTTTTCGATTGTCGATATTTTTTAATCGATTGTATTTGGGTTTCGATTAATTAAAAAAATAGAGTTTTTAAAAATCGATTTTCATAAAAAATGTGTTAAAAATTTAATCGATTGCAAGGGTTTCGATTAATTAAAAAAATCGTTTTTTTAAAAATTGATTTTCATAAAAAATGCGTTAAAAAATTTGTAAGGGTTTCGATTAATTAAAAAAATCGATTTTTTAAAAATTGATTTTCATGAAAATGGGTTAATTTAAGCTTTACTATGAAAAACTTAAACAGCCAATCGAAATCAAATCAAAAGATACTACTTAAGTATCGCCTTACTCGTTGGGCGCTTCCTATTCGGGCTCTTAAAGTTATGAATCTCCTAAGTGGAGTTAGGAATAGCTTAAGGTTAGTGCAAGTAAATTTTTCGCTAGGAGTAGCCTAAACAAATTAGGCAAGGACTTAGGCGATTCCTAAGTTTATTGCAAACGGGCATTAGTCTTTCAGATAGATACTTACTGGTGTTTTTGTATTAGTAGGTTTGCTCAGGAGTGGCTTATGAGCTATGCTTGCTATACTTTTCCAAAATATTGTCTTCTTACTTTGTACAAAAGACAAAAAAACGGATAAGGTTTTAGTCTAATTAATGACGTCTAATTTTAAAAGGCGAACTTAGTAAATAAACTAATTACAAAGAGTTCAAATACTCATTTATAAAGAGTTATATTTTCAATTTTCTAAATTACAAGTTTGTATTGTACACAAAAAGTCAAAGCAGTCAAAGTATCCGCCTTTTTAACCAAAAAGATTATTCAAACTTCAACACATAATATTGGGTTGCTTCCCTAGCCGAGCGATCTAAAAGGAGATGAAAATTACGTCATACATTCTTGGACCAAAGTGTAAAACGTGTCTAGAAAAATGCAAAAAAAAGTAACTATTATTGTTAGTTTAAACTTCAAAGTTTTTACACGCTTCTCTACTTGCTAATACTTAGTCTACTTACTACCTACCATATTTCCTACCTCAAACCTTTAATTTACATAAAACTATAAGGTTTTTACGTTGACCCAATATTTCCAGTTTTGACACAATAGTCCGTCGCGGGTGCAACGGGACCGCGACCCGCTCTAGGCGTACCTGTATAGGTACGTACCTATATAGGTACACAGGCACAGTGTACCAACTACCAGTATAGAACCGGGTGCATCCAGGTACAGGTAATGGGAACATCTTTCCCGTTTCGAGGACGCGGTTCACGAATTTTGAAGATTCAAATTTTTGTATTCAATTTTAGAACACTCAATTTTTTAATAAATAATAGTTATGACTAGAGCAATAATTTAATAACAATATTCCGATAAGTAAGTATATAAACAAGTTCCACAGTTTGAATTTCTTATATCGGTAAATTAAGGACTTTAAAGGATATTAGGCAACAAAACAAATGCTTAAAAATATATTTGAGTTGCATGCAAATATGGGTAAATCTTTTTTGTTACTTTCTAGTTCTACGCGTAACCTGGCGTAACGCAACTGAATATTTGACACTATCTGAATAATTAAATAGGTACCTATGTTATTACTTATTACGTCTTATCAAATTGAATACGACCCACGAAGAATCCCAAGTTCCTTATCACATTTTAAGCATATCACTATCATAATAATGATAAAATCTTTTAAACGCAGTGATTTATGAATTTAATTAATTATTATTGTCTGACAATTTTTGACATACAAGCAACGAACTTTCCTATTACTATCAAAATCCAAACCTTCTAAGAATATTTAGGACATTACTGTACCTCCACGATTCGCGTACCGAGCGTGCTCATGTAATTCTGTAAGGATACCCCGATCCACGCTTTATCGGATCGTGCGGCGGACGAGCGGGACGGGTATATATAGTTACAGTGAGTGCGAGCGAGACAGCGTGCAGATGACCAGCCAGTTAGGGTCAGGGGTGAACGCTCTGGGATGCGCCCGCGGTGTAGGTCAGCATCAGGTGCGCTACTGACTCCGACTGCTGACACCGCTGACATCGCTGACACCGACAATGATACTGTCACCTGTTTGCTGACATCATCAGTAACTGACGTGTTATTTGTCTTTAAGTAATCTATTTTAAAGGTAAAATGCACTAAGGACTGAACGATAACGTTAATGTCGCTTATGTGATTATGCTTCGTGCCGAAAATCAACTATTATTTTGTGTCATTGAAATTATCCAAAAATGAAGAACTGTACCCCGATTCTGGTATTTTAATGTAAAATAATGAAGCTACATATAGCTTCATTTCTCCATCTAATTCCTATCGTATCAAACAGCAACGTTATAATTTAATACGTTTGTTTGGCTTTTCGTGAGAAGACTATTTTGTAGTTTCATAGGAAATGAACTGAATCGAACAAGGAATGAAGCTGAAGAAATGTTGTATAGTAGTAGAATAGAATTATAAGTTCATATTCATAGTAAGGCTACTAAGTCATAAGTCCATCCGTGATCGAAGGATTAACGCTTTGTTTGTTCGTTTGTAATAAGTAATAAGAATAACTAATAAGCTACATATTTTGGTTGTTTCGCTTATTGTATTCTCCAACATCGTCCATCGACGTAGCGATTTCATTCTCTGTAGAATGCGTAGTCTTGAATCCTGTGTCTTGATACCTACCCTTAAAAATTAGGGAAGATAGCAGTTGTTAGTTTTTAGCTTAGTTAGTTAGCTTAGTTTCAGATAAAGTTTATCGTCTACAAATATATCCCACCAAAAACATACCTGTTAAAATGGGGCCAAGTTCCTATCAGCAAATTTTTGGTCTAAAAAAGAGTTGAAATCCAATCCAATGCCAAGTTTAGATGCACTACATCGATTGTTATCATTTTCATCAACAGCCTGATCCATAATACTTCTAAATTTGAACTTGGCAGGTTTTCGTGCTTTACGTAACTCTGGATTAATTGTAAAATAAGATAATATAATTAAATTAACCTGCCACGTTTAAATTTAGAAGTATTATGGATCAGGCTGTTGATGAAAATGATAACAATTGATGTAGTGCATCTAAACTTGGCATTGGATTGGATTTCAACTCTTTTTTAGACCAAAAATTTGCTGATAGGAACTTGGCCCCATTTTAACAGGTATGTTTTTGGTGGGATTTCAGTCCTTTTTATCAAGAATTTATACCTGTTTTTTTCTTTTTGTGCCACACCCGACTTAAACAATACCTTCGATATATGGCGCTAGTTGTAAACTATCAATAGAAGCGAAATTTTCAAGTAAACAGTAATATTTATTTAACCTAAGTATATCAACTCCCAAGCGGTCGAATTCGACCGCGTAAACAATAGATTTCCAAGAATCCGCAATCGAAGTATTAATAAGCTATACGGTATGCATTATACATGATGACAATATTTTAAACCAATTCTCGTTGTATCACTGGCGTATAAGAATTTTTACCTATAGTTCGTAGAGGAGCCGATTCACGCTTGACCGATTTCTTCTTATTTTTTTTATTAATCTACATATTATAACACACGACCTGAGTGTCAAATTTCATCACGTTAGGAAAATTGGAAGTGGTATCTAAAATTCGTAGATGAACCGATTCACGCTTGACCGATTTCTCAAATTTTTTTAATCTACTTATAACACACGACCAGCGTGCCAAAGTTCATAATGCTAGGACAATCGGAAGTGGCCTCTAAGGTTTGTAGGTGAACCGACTCACGCTTGACCGATTTCTTAAATTTCTCAATTTTTTGTTAATCTACTGACAACACACGACCTGTGTGCCAAATTTCATAACGCTAGGATAATCGGAAGTGGCCTCTCAGGTTTGTAGGTGAACCGACTCACGCTTGACCGATTTCTTAAATTTCTCAATTTTTTGTTAATCTACATATAACACAGGACCTGTGTGCCAAATTTCATAGCGCTAGGACAATTGGAAGTGGCCTAGAGGTTTTGATTACCGGTCAGTGAGTGAGTGAGTGAGTGAGTCAGTGCCAAAATTAGCTATTTTCACAGGGAGATATTTCAGGATCCACCGAAGCTATATCTATGAAATTTGGTATACTGCGTAAGTACTAGTATATAATTACGTAGGTATAATTTTATCTTTGTACTCGCAATAGGCACTGAGCTACAGGGGGGTCAAAAGTGCGTCGAAACGGTTCGTGTAAATAGTGCACGGCATGTGCGCGGCCTGCTAGAACTTGGCCGCGCACTTCCGTGCGCTTTGACAAGGTGCTTGCAATCTAAATTGTGCACAAAATCTTAAGAAGATTTTGTGTCACGTATAATTTTATGCAAGTTTTTTTAAATTTACGATAAGCATACAGGTGTGTATTAATTTTCTCACATAACACCTAGCTTGTCGCTAATTTATGTTGTAAATCGACCAGCGGCGGTGTGGTGGACTGGTGGTGTAATGACGCATTACCGGTGCGGACGGCGCGTGAAATTTGTTGTAAGCGACACTTGATTTACGATCGCGAGTCGCGACACGTCGGACGTCACTTTATAGCGAATTCGGACCACCCTGTATATAACATAAAACAGTGGAAGGGTCGGATCTCTTTAAAAACTTACCTAATCACAAGTAAAGTAGGTGGTAGATACTTTTGTTACAGATGAACTAAATCATAGGGCAAGCCGCCTGATCTTTGGCACCGCTGTAGAGCTGCTTCGTAGCGCCTAACAGTTTAGTTCGAAAATGCAATTAATATTTAATAGAATTTTCTGTATTCATACTTTTAAGCTTGATAAAAAATCGTCTAATAGGCTTTGAATTTTCGGTTTTTTCAATCACGGAATTGAAAATTCATGTTCCAATCCCTTAAAACCTTGTCGGTGTCAGCACGTAGGCAAAGTATTCAATAAATTCCAAATCTGAATTCCAACAGAATGTTTCGACAAAGCCACAATGAGTATTCCCACAAACTGAAAACTATGCAAGGGGGACGCATCTACCCTTAAAGTTATCTGGCGATAACTACATAACTTTCTTATCCATTGCGCACTTCCTTGTAGTTAAAATAAAATCCCAAAACAGAAAACGCAATGGATAACTAAGAATACAATAAAGCAGTCCCACAGAAGATAATATTGCTTAAAAAATTGATATTTTATTGCGCGCGGGGTCCACTTTTCTGCAATATATTTCCTTTGTAGTTTTCCCCGGTTTATAAAGATTTTTGAAATAGTTCTTATGGGTGTGACATAGAGGTTTTTGTCTGGGGGTAGATTTGTAAGTTAGATGCGTCGTCACACGCACGACCGGGCGGTATATCATATTGTGAATAAATCGCTGCCTGTAGTCGAAACGACGTATTCTATTAAGGAATAAACAACAAGCTTACATTTTGTATGCACGTTTTTATTTTTGTTTAGATGACGTAATTTTGGTAGAGTTGCAATAGTCAAAATAATATTATCAACCTTGTTTTAAATAGGGATTCACTCGAGACGAAAGTAAGCAAGAGTAACAAAAATCTCGTCTCGGTCTCGTCAATCCCCAAAAAAAAATTGAGTCTCGTTCAAGTCTCGGTCTCGTCTCGTCTCAGTTACTTGTAGATAGTGATATATTTATATATTGTTAAGAGAATAAGGAGTGTTTTATGACTAGCGTATTCGTATGATAAAATGCAGTTTGGATGGTTACCAGATTTAATATTTTGTAAAATAAATATTGTTTTCTAAGTAGAGCTTTTCTCATTTTTCGAATAAAAACTTCATTAAAAAAAATTAAGGAGACCCAAAACGAGACTCTCGGGTTGCCCTGTATGTGGTCTCGGTATTGCCCATAATATTTTCCAAAACAGAAAAATCTCGCTCTCGCGTGAAGCCCTAGTTTTAATTAATGTTGTCAGACTATTGGTAATTTGGTATGTCTCTAGGTGTAAGTCTTGTCATCAATTTCACAACAGCAATAGTCTGTGGTGTCACTTTGATGCACTTGTTAGCAAGAGTTCATAAAGTAAACTATAACGGCTAAATTCTAACATAACTATAATATTAATTATTATTATAATGAATACAAAAGCGGTTCTGTAACTTAAGATGAGATATTCATCTTTTACCTCTCACTAACACTAGAATTGATTAACTTAAATAAAACTTAGGATTCTAACAAAGATTTCTGATACTGCGTAATAATGTACGGTCCCAACGCCATATTCGCCTATTACGATCTATACTTACGAACGATCCTGATGATACATGAGCCAAAAAGGTATTCAAGAAGAAAAGGAAATTGTAATTTGACATTGACATAATGCCTTAGTAGCACGGCTGTCCACTAGTGGTCCATTATAAACGTATTAACACAGTTTCTCACGCTCAAGACGCATCACCCACGTAAGGTCCCAATAAATCGAAAGGAGAGAATAGTTGACCCCAAAATAATACCGCGACACCGTGTTTGGACTCCAAGTATAATAGCAACAAAAGGATAAACAGAACAAGTATAAAATTTGAATTCTAAATTCTACTTGCATTCAAATTCCTACCTTATTTTTATAGCAATAAGGTTTTACCAAAAATTGTAGCGGGTGCAACAAATTTTGGTACTCGGATTATGTTTTTGGTATTTTCAATTGTTTCGGTGACAATGTCGTGGGAAGAGGCCGTTTAGCGAAATCTTAGCTTTGTATTGACCGCGGGACATGTGGTCAGTTTATAACATAGTATTTAGAGATAGATTTATTTTAAACTTTATGGAGGGTGTAAAATTCTTTGATAGTTTATTCTAGAAGATCTTTGACAACTTTACGCTTTATTATGGCTTCTCTCCAATAAGAATCTTTTTTGAAATTCCTATTTTAAAGAATTAATTAAATTCGAAGTTTTAAACTACAAAATAATATGAAAAATTATATACTAAAAAGATTTTAAATTTAAAAACTTTTTTCAAAAAGTAATTTAAGCAATTTGTTAAATTATTGTTCTCGGTTTAATGTTTGTCTCTTATTTCAATAATATATTTAGTATAATAATTTTATCAATTTTTGACGCTTACATTTTAATTACATCATCCGACATTTTTCAAAACCATCAAAACCTATGCATCTGTGTGTATGCGCAAGCGCCGGCTGCGCTATTGTTCCGCGCAGTACAGTATTGTCCGTGGTATTGTCCACCATTCAAATACCGCAGCGGGCATCTCACTTGTGTCTTACGAGCTCTTGGGGATGTGAGTGTTAGGCTTTTGATTTTATAGACTAAAAGCTAGTTCTTGGACCTGAAATCAAATCAATTATAATATTATAAGCAGGGCCCGGATTTATAATATATAAATACATATTTTTATTTTACACGATTTTCGGTCTAGAATGTGTTTTTTACACGAATTATCATGTTTAGACCGTGAAAAACCAAGTTTTATTTTCCATATTTTTCCATATTTTAGGGTTTTTCAAAGATAAGTCCATATTTTGCAAGAAAATGTCACAATCGTCCATATGTTCACAAAAATACAAAAAAAAAATACGTTCGTGCCACCATGCGGCTGCGTATTTCGTTCCTCTCGCGCTTTATCGTCGTATTTTGTTTCCAAAGAAGAATATTCCTTTAGGATTCAAGCCCCATAAGAGCACTGGTGGTCGCGATTTGCGACAACAATAGAATACAATAGCATTTCCAAGAATCCGCGATCGTTGGATTAATAAAAAAAATAGCAAATAAAGTTTCAGATGCAAAAGGTCCTGTTGCTGACATGGCTAAACAAAAACTTAAGTATGTTTCGGTCATCGGGTAAAAAAAGGATTTAAGTACGTAACACACAAAGAAAAACAAAATTCTGTGCCGATAATTAGGGTTCCGTACCCAAAGGGTAAAAACGGGACCCTATTACTAAGACTTCGATGTCTGTCTATCTGTCACCAGGCTTTATCTCAAGAACGGCTACAGCTAGACTTCTGAAATTTTCAGAGAATGCGTATATCTATTGCCGCTATAACAACAAATACTAAAAGCAAAATTAAATTAATAATTAAGGGTGGCTCCCATACAACAAACGTAATTTTTTTGCTATTTTCGCTCGATATCAATAATGGCTACAGAGCACTTGAAATTTTTACAAAATCCTTAATTATATATTTTGTACTTTAATAATTGATAAAAAATTTAAAATAAAATAAATATTAAGGGTTAAGTACCTACACTAAAACAATGTTTAATTATTGTAATTTTATACTCCATATTTTCTCATATTTCTGTTTTATAGTCCATATTTTTCCATATTTTCAATTTTTTAGTCCATATTTTAATACATATTTTTCCGGGCCCTAATTATAAGTTATAACGTTTCTAATTGCATTAGACATCAACGCGAGTCGCGAATCCACGTTATATTTTTTATAACTTAGCCTTTCAATTTTACATATTTTTATTGCCTGAAACTCCGTTGCCCCAAAATTTGTGTAAGTATTATATATTGTGTAAAATGGATTTATTTTTATAAAATATACTCTATATGTACGCGGGAAATGTGGTATTTCCTGGATAAAAACTGTCGATCTCCTTTTCTCTCAGAAAAGTGATCGACAGTTTTTAAGTATTCACATACAAAATTTCATTAAATCAAGATTCAAGAGCTAACAGACAAACAAACACATAGACAGACTGTTCGTCAAACAGAGATATTTTTATCATACTCAATAGTCAATTATTTCGTATATAATATTATAAGTCTATGATTATTTCAATATCATTATTGATCCCTTAATAACATACTGAATACTGGCCGCTTAGCACATTTTACTTGTCACGCGCCATTTTTTAGTTTTTTTTTTTATTAATCAAAGATTTAAATTAAGAACAAAACACTTCTGACGTAATTCGCGTTACCTCCGGGGAGTTCACCCTCGATCGAGTATCGGTAACGGCTGATGAATTAAAACAATGTGCGGGTGCGGTGACGCCATGTTTTTCATTACGGTCCCGTTCGCCCTATCTCCTTTACGCTTTTTGTTCTAACCACCGAATATTCGGGTTGTTGACGGTGCAATAGATGCTCGGATTGTTGAAAATAATGCAGTTATGACGTATTACTAACTTCTGAAAAATATAATAAAAATATTTATTCTTTTAAAAATTATTAATACTTATTCATATTTTAACCATTCACTGATAAAAATGCACTGTGCACTGTGTACAGACGTTATACTTATTATACTGTGTAATGTGTTGTGTACTTATCTGTTAGTTAAAAAAAAAACTGTATGTTGAAAAACATACTTACCGGAATAAAAATCATTCCATAAACTAATAATTATATTTGCATAATCTTATGAACTTTCGAAGTGACTCCTGCGGTTTCAAGCTATCTTGATATAAGTAAATGAAATCAGCAAATGAGTTGGTTTTTCATTGCTTTTCTGCAATCGACGTTAAAAAGGCAAAAAAAAAAAAAACGAAAACATCTTAAATGGTTTATTAATTATTACCAATAGTGTCAAATACACCGACCTAAACGTGAACACCTAATCACAGTACAGTTTCCCCACGATTGGGAAAGAGTTGGAGGGTTCAACACTTGCAGCTAATGCGCTGTATTATGTTTGTGGCTGCTTCATTACACCCGGGTTTATGAGGTACAACCTGGGTATTGTTAAGGTTCATATATTCAGGTAAAAAAATAGTTCTTTTGACAAAAGTTTGCTGCAAAAGAAATAGCGGCTCTTACTGCTCTTAGGTTGTGTAGTTTAGTGTCATTCCGCATTTACCTACCTTTTGTTTAGTATATACTTAGGTAACTGCATAAAATAATTTCAACTATTATTTCTTTTATATAGCGAAAATTTTAGTGAGTGTAAAGGAATAAAATACTATGTCAGTATTCTATTAGGTCTTAAAACACATACATAATTTCATTTATAAGCACTATCGTTTGATTACACACAAGTTTTTTTGCGACGTGGATGTCTTTCAAGAAAAAAAAATTTAAACTCGCGTCAGGACTTCAGGAGTCGGGATAAGTGGCCTTATAGCAAATTCGTAAGACGGGGTGAGCAGAAACAGCGCGTCAAAAGCGGTTGTATGCCTGCATTTAATTTCTGCCAGTAATCTTGGAGTAAACCCATTTTTTAATGCAGAGGCATCCAACTCTACATAAAACCAATAGCCATATAAAACCCATTAACACCTCAAAACAAAGTACTCGAAAAAACCGATTAAATTAAAACTGATTGATACATCGACCCTCGGGGTCCGGCAGACCCCCACGCGGTCGCGCCGGTCCGGCAGACCCCCACGCGGTCGCGCCGGTCCGGCAGACCCCAAACAAAAGTCGTTAATTAACGAGCAATGATCCATCAGTGGGTTTTTTACGTTTTAATTAGTGGAACATGTCGCCATTTTCGAGTATCCCGATTCTATTTATTTCAATGTAGCTTCGTTGTCAGCTGTTCGATACAACCGATTCTATTGCAATGCAGTTTCGTTTGATACAATCCGTTTCAATGTTGTTCTGTTAAACTGAGTGTTAAACAGCTGGAAAATGGTATTTTCATCAAGTTTCGTTATTTATTAATCAAAACTGTTTTTTGCAGTTTTGATTAATAAATAAAGAAACTTTAGGTTAGGTCGTTTGTTTGACGTCTACGAGATAGAGAATGCCTCATTGAAATTTGATGGTAACAACAGACTGGATCGAAGAAAGAACGAAACTGCATTAATGTTGCATGAATATGGTAGAATCAGGACAGTGGTCACATTTGCTATCGATTTCAATTACGTGATTGTGGAAAGGTCTTCAAAATATTATGTAGAGATAATTTACAATGTTGATCTCTACATAATATTTTGCAGACTTTGTAGGTTTTATATTAAAATCTATATAAATATACATAGGTTTTATATTGATTTACATAAATTATATTACACTAATAAATGATGTAAGTAATTTTAAATGTCTGTCTATCTGTCCTTTACTTTGAGTAAAAAATCTGCATGGTTGTGGCGTGGTTTAGTTTTTATTGTAACTAAATTTACGTTTCTCGCGCGCCATAGTTTCAGCGCACTGAAGTTAAGACAACATCTAGCAACAATAAACGTATCTATCTCCTTGCTAAAGTAGTAGTTAAACTATCTTGAATCTACTGGTTTTTAAAAGCTTTTCCACAGAACATAAATCATAATATTATGTTTAACCAGGACTACCAACTCCGTAATGAATTACCTTCTGTTTGTCAGAATATGCATGGATTAGGAATGGCCCGATTGAGGACCTTATCTTTGAACCTACCTGCTCTTAACGGATTTCCCTCCTGTATATTTTCATATCCTCCTCCCCAACACAAATATACACCCTATCATAAAGAAATAAAGATGATAATGGAGTGGTTAAGATAAAAAGGTGTCGAATTTTAAGTCGCGGACCCTCGATTCCAACATTAATAAGGAGAATTAAGATTAAAATGATATTAAATTTTGATATTGTGTTGTATTCGGATTATTCTTAAGGAAAATTTTAATATAAGCTCCTTTATCCCCGCCGTGGGGGGTTGAGGGTGTATTACGATGTTGGAAGATGTTCTACCTTAATGTTATGTATTTGTAACTTTGTTGCGAGTAGCTACAATATTATAATATTTATAATATTACGGTGGTAAATGGTATATTATAACCTTTGTTGTTGCTCGTAAGTTGTAACTTTTTTGGGGACTAAATAATTGTTTCTTGCGAAATAATCGTACATATACATAATTAATATATCTATTATGTTTCCGCCTTAAAAGCTGTTGTATGTCTGGGGACAGGATCTAGGATAATTCCATTTTTTTTCAATAGATACAGTAGTACGTACAATTAGCTCCACCTATAAAACCTAGTTGTTGTAGTATCCCGGGAATACTGTAGTTTTATAGAGAGGTAGCGAATAGACCACATAGAAATGCACCTTTATTGAAGTGAAAACTTCTTTAGCGGCGTTGAGCACTTTTGTGGGATGAGTAATAACTGTGAAACTCGCGTCAGATTCTCGTGCTGATCGAAAAACCTTGGAAAAACCGTAAGACAGTTGGAGAGTAGTGTTTTGTGTCGAACTCGAACTCGACTTGTTTGTAAGGGAATAATTAAAAAAAAAAACGATTTTTAAAAATCGATTTTCATAAAAATGGGTTAAAAATGCACAATGTTAATAATCAAGTTTTCACTTCTGCCGGCACTCCCGGAGTGCAACCCGTCTTTTTTTTCAGTGTGTCTGCATCAGCTTGAAATCTTACAACCGCTCTTCCCAAATTAAGATTAGGAATAAAATCATTTTCTTCGCCTTCTCCCTACCTCATTCCTGTCACGTCGGCATCAGTTTACAAATGTTTTTCAATCGGACAAGAACTTTCCGGACGGAATAATTAATGTCTTGGGTCACTACAATCAAGACTCTATTGATGGAAGCGAGTTTTAAATATGCAATCTTGAATTTAGGACAAAATATTGCCTATTGTGGGAAAATTTTCTCTTGTTTATAAGGGTATCTTGTTTAATGCATATTTTTTTTTATACATCCTTAGCTAAAGGAAACAAAAGTTATGATTTTGATTATAGAGGTTTACTAAATACTGGATACTTTTAGATTCATTCGAAAGCGTGTCTGTCTGTCTGTTACCTGTTTATCTTCACGCCAAAACCACTCAACTGATTTTGCTGTTTGTTATGAAGATACTTTCAGTCCCGGAAAAGGACTTAGAAATGAGGATACTTTTTATCCCGTGAGGATACTTTTTATCCCGTGAGGATACTTTTTATCCCGTGAGGATACTTTTTATCCCGCGAGGATACTTTTTATGCCACGAGGATTCTTTCTATCCCGCGAGGATACTTTTGAGCCAAAATTCGTTTCCGCGAGGTAAACGAATTTTGGCTCAACGGAGTTACGGCCCACCTTCTAATAGTCTATATTATTATGTTAAGACTAGCTGTTTCCCGCGACTTCGTCCGCGTTAACATAGTATACCTATATAATATAGACTAATTTCATTTAAACTTTCAACCCCTATTTCACCCCCTCGGGGGTAGAATTTCCAAAAACGCTTAAACACGTATCCAATAATTTTTAATCAGTAGCCCAAACACAAAATTTCAAGTTTCTAACTTAAGAAATGACGGACTTTCATACAAACTTTCAACCCCTTTTTCACCCCCTTCGGGGTAAAATTTTCAAAATTCCTTCCTTAATGGGTGTCTACTTACTATAACAATCCTACTCACCAAATTTCGTGGCTGTAACTTAAACAGTTTTTGCTCAGCGATGATGAATCAGTCAGTCAGTCAGGACTTGTAATTTTATAAGTATAGATAGTTAATAATAGTGCGAGTAATGGATGCCTCCATTACTCGCACTATTATTAACTTCACATGGCTATTTGTATTTGCGTATTTGATGTATTCGCCAAACAATCACCATTTGTAGAGGGTATGTTTGACAAATATTGGCCTTATTTGTCTATTTGACAAATATGACCAATACCAAATACACGTATCCGTACCATTGTCGGTTTTTGACGCACATCAAAGGAGTCAAATAGGCAAGTAAAGAAAATCAAGTAAAAGTTTGGTATTTGACGTCC
Source organism: Polyommatus icarus (assembly GCA_937595015.1). Taxonomy (NCBI): domain Eukaryota; kingdom Metazoa; phylum Arthropoda; class Insecta; order Lepidoptera; family Lycaenidae; genus Polyommatus; species Polyommatus icarus. Next base: position 13,948,911 of record OW569339.1, read on the forward strand.
ATGTGTGGAGGGCCGTATTTACCTATATTTGCTTGTTTTTTGCTTGTCAATAATTTTGCCAAATACAACAAATAGCCAAAAGCAAATACAAATAGCCATGTGAAGTGCCTCCATCAGATGTAAAATTTGGCAAGTGGCAAGTGACAAAATATGCACATATGCATTATCGAATTAACTTTACATTTCAATTTATAATTTTTGCGGTCTCCCCGACCCACGCTAGTAATTGGGTTACGGAGGGTTATGTCTCCGGGGGCCGAAGGGTTGAGCCACGATTGATTGAGATGGATGTTGTCAGCGGACAAATTGTGAGACAATTTTCTTGTTTTTACCCCCTTTTTTGGCTTTTTTCACCCCCCGCCATGTTAATTATTTTTTAACTTTTTAAGTGCTATTCTGTATTTGTGTTTTAATTTTCGGCATCGGGTTTTGTATTTGTTAACTTTGTGAAACTTTTGCGAGGGATTTCACCGAATCTGGTTAATTGTTTTCCTTGTTTTAATAATTCATTGATTGTGTTAAGAGTTTAGATACTTTACTTAAGCACCTTATTGCTAAGCAGGTACTCAAATAATAAGTCAAGAGCATTGATTTTGCCTTATTAAATACAAAATTTAAAACGTTATAAGTACTATAGTAATTATTGTACCTTGTGTACTCTCTTGACTGCACATCTGTGGATAAATATCTTCTTTTTTTGATCTTCTTAATCTTGATTCTTGATCCTAGATTCTAGTTTCCATAATAGTCTTTATGAACAAGCTTAGTAAGCAATTCCATGTAAATGTAAAATATTCGTATATGAAATACGTTTCCTCAAGATCTGATTGATCTGACTGATAGGATGCATACCATCAAAAGCCGTGACCGAGTCCTCTCGTTGCCTTATAAAAACAAACTAAGCACATAATCTTAATAACTTTGCCAACACAATGTTATACATTGCGCGTTTTGTACTGGGTATTTTAAAGGATTTTGGTTAATCGGCAATATGTGTTGTGGGTCTTAAACTGTCGTGTTTAGGGTAAATGGGTATTTAGGTACGGGGACAGATGTCCGATAACCCGAGATAAACCCGATGCGATTTGCTTGGTCGGTAGCGGTCGCGAATAAAAGCAGAATCAATATTGTTCCATTCCTCAAATATTGTATAATCGCTACCTCAGTATTTTAACAATATACAGTTAGTAGAAATAGATGGCTGAGATAAAAATGTCTTGGGTTGAAAGTCGAATATAACAACTAGATTTCAATTGGAGATTTTATATGATTTTGGGTTGAAATTCATCTATCCTTATCCATTTTTAATGCAAGTTTGAGTCGTCTATGGAATTTCTAATCATATCATTTTTCGTGCCTTACAAAATTAATTTTACCAAGGATATTAATTTATTATTTAACATAATCCTCTACTCGATTATAGAGAAAATTTTTGAAGGTATTCATTAAACATAAACACTTTGATATTGAAGCCCTTCTTTAGTTCTTACAACATAATATCTTGGTAATCTACCAACCCATTGAATACTTATCATTCATAATAATGAATATTAAAATCTTGAAAAAAATAATAATTTTATGATCCGGCTATTTGTCCACTTGACGTGATGAAGCCAGCTCAATCACTTAGCGCATAATCTCCCAGCGTGACGTCACATCAAACGTCAAAATGGCGGAACTTTTCCAATTTCCCGCCTAACCCTCAAATGGATTTGCATGCGCGGTACAAAGGACCGCACCTTGTTTTGCCGTGTTTTGTATACCGCCGCGTGAGGCCGAAATATTAGGGGTCCCTTTGTGCGCTTTTAATATCTGTGGGAACCCGTCTTAGGCGATTTATCATTCTTAAAGTAGACTAAACTATTATCTAGTCTTAGGGTGAAGATCGCCATTGTCCGAGCTATTGATTTTGAAAACAAGTCTGCGTATGAATTATTTGGGGTCCGGGTTTTGTCCGGCTTTAAAATTTCGCGTAACTCATATTTCGGTAATCGATTAATAAGCCGGTTTTGATTCTACGGTTTTGAATGTATTCTTGATAATAGGAATTTGAGCTTAAGAAAAGTTAACGGTTATTTTTGAGTCAACAAGCTTAGTCTACAAGTTTCAAAATTGAATGGTAGAGATTGGATTCTCAACATATTTTATTAAAGTTTGAAACTTAACAGTTTAAACTTTAAGGCAAGTTAAATGATTTAAATACTGTATCTTTATATTCATAAAATTGCCCTCTAAATTATCAGTTTTGTAAATGCACCCCACAATAAAACATCAAATACGAATAAAGAAGTCAACACAAAACCTGTGCTGTTGATGTGTCCATCTCCCCATATCTCCGAAAAAACACAAAAAACATAATAACAAAACACACGCGTCCGTCTGTCGCGTGTCTGAGTGACCAGCATCTGAGGTCAGCGGGGGTCAGTATTGAGATGTAGAATGTAGATTGGTCTTGTGGACCCATTGACCACTTTAGGGTTAATTCTTAAAAATTATCATAATATTTTTATGAAGTGTGAAAGTGAAGAAGAATTTGGTGTGTTTTTGAAAGAGATGTAAATTAGTTTGAATACTTCTTAAATATTTTAATTTTAGGAATGAATTAGGTAATGTTTTGTAGAGTATTAATTTTTTTTTAAAGATTTCGGTTTTAGATTCGTAGATATCTTTTTTTATGAAATGTTACCATGAAAGTTAATACAACAATAATAAAATAAAAGGAAAGTACAATTAAATTTGTCGTTTTTAACCGACTTCAAAAAAGGAGGTTATCAATCCAACGCGTATGTAATTTTTTCCAGAACTGCCCAGTTTTCGCATATGTCAGTCTATACCAGCGTCTGAACAAATGTGCCTTTCAAAATTGTATGTAGGTACGTATGTATGTATATTTTTTATGTTTGTGGCCGCATATCTCTGGAACTACGAGTATAAGTCAGATTTAACTAATTCTTTTTTTGTTGTACTATTCAACTTGGGAGTTAGGGAATTCTGCAAGTTTCATCAAAATCGGTTAAGTTGTTTTTGAGATAGAGTATTTTAATTTTTAACTCTCAATAACGTAAAATTTTGAAGTCTATATAGTACTATATCTATATATAGTATATCTTTTTAAAATACTATTTAATTCATATTAAGTTTATATTTTATTTTAAAAAATGTTGCCTATTTCTTCTGAGCAGATATTCACGATATGAAACATAATATTATGTAAGTTATAAAGTAGTATGTATCATCTGTATAGGAATGGCTCTATTCATACAAAACCTCATCTTAGTTCAAATTTTCTCAGCACGACGTCTGAAATTGCTTTGAATTAAATCGATTATTTATTTGAATATCGATGTTGAGCTGTGATGAAATTCCACTCAAAATAGAGTACTTTCCATTATAGTAATAGGTATAGGTACTTATAACAAAAAATCTATATTAGATTATAAAAAATGTATTATGGGGCTTATAACAATAATCAAAATAATAATATTAAAGTGGTTTTGGCTGGTTTTGGCTTTACAGTGGGGCAATGTCGCTAGCATCCTGGGCCCTAAAGGCAGCAGTCTGGATGACAATTTTTTTATATTATGTTTTTTTTCTTTACTTATTATTATAGTGGTTCTTATTGTAGTCAGTTCATTATATTAGTTTATGGTGTTAATATAAGATTTGTAATGTTAAATAAGGAGTTTTGCCGGGAATGTTAAAGTGTGCTGTTGTGTTTTTATATTATTTTCCTAAAATTGTGTTAGCTGGGTTTTTAATGTGTAATATTGGTAGAATATTAACCATTAGATATTCGTGTTCATGCACAAGTGTAGGAAAGTGATGTAATATCCAGAAACGTGCTATTTTGTGTTCCCTTCAAAACTCCATCGAAAGTTTCAGTAAAGCGTCTACCACTTTACTGAATCGACCGACTTGACTCCTTGACTGTATTGACTTTTACTTAGACTTTGACTAGACTTTAGACCTGACGATACATGAAAACGATGATGAGAAATATAATAGGAGGAATATGGTTTTCCCGCCATATTCCTTACCTTTTTACCTTGTCTGTGGCACAACATACACATCCTTTGTGTCAAGTTGCCAAAAAAGAAGAAAAAGAAGAATGTTAAATAAATGTTTATACCACAATAATCGGCCAAGTGCGAGTCGGACTCGCGCACGAAGGTTTCCGTACCGTTATAGAGCAAAATTAGGGATTAAAAATTTGTGTTTTTTGTATCGAAGCCCCTCTTAATTTTTTATTTTATATTAATACTAGCTGTCCCGGCAAACGTTTCTTTGCCATATTAAGTATATAAAGTATTTTTTTTAAATTTGATCGCAGCGCTAACTGTCGGGACTTGGTCGGGACAGACTGAAATTAAAATTCGAATTCGAATATTATTTAAAATTTGACACTGCGATGGTAGCCGTCTGTCGGATTCAATGTAAAACATTCCAAAATCAACAACTACTAATAAATTAAAAATTAATTAAAAAAACATTGTCCAGCGGACAAAATTGTGAATCTAAACCATTCCCAGATCCCTTGAACACACACAAAAAATTTCATCAAAATCGGTCCAGTCGTTTGAGAGAAGTTCAGTGACATACACACTCATAGAAGAATTATATATATTAAGATTATTATAAAATATTAAAGTACACATAAAACTAAGGATTGTGTGAAAAATTCAAGTACCTACCTGTTGCTATTATTGATATAGAGCAAAAAAGGCCAAAAAAATCACGTTTGATGTATGGCATCCCTCCTCAATTATTAATTTTATTTTGTTTTTAGTACTTGTTGTTATAGGGGCAACAGATATACACAATGTGGGAAAATTTCAACTCTGTAGCTATTACCGTTCTTGAGTTACAGCCAAACAGAAGGACAGACAGACATTGAAGTCTTAGTAATACGCGTTTTTACCCTTTGGGTATGGAACTCTAAAAAAGAATATTTAAACAGTTGTTTGAGATGAGAAAGTGCCTTTTCTGGGCGGTTGGAAAAAGAGGCGGTCGCTATAAAAATTAATAAGAATTGTAGCGGCTTTTTCCATATTTTTACATTATTCCAATCCAGTAAGTTCAGCCCTGGATTGCCACTAGAATAATTTAAATAGGCTCTGGAATGCCTTGAATTTCATTTCAGTTCAATCCAGATACCTACCGTCTATATACCTATTATTATTCCAGCTGTAGTAATCCAGTTGTGTATTAGTTTACCGGATTGGAATAATAATATAAGCCCGCTATAAATCATATTTTTAGGCTATGCCCATTGTCCATAATATAATTATAATATAATATTGGTTGCTATGCTTATAATGCTTAACCTTAAAACATCTATGAATTGGTAAAATAGCCTGGAGCATCACCGTTGGTAATTTTTACCGCATATCGTATGACTACGCTAATCGCATAATATTCCACCACCGAAGGGTTAACTCGGACGTTAGCTCATTATACCCCATATAACACCTGAGCGACTCCGAGATAATGAGAACAAACCCTTTGTTGCCATTCAGCCGCCGATCACCGCGGGTACCCACTGGGTCTTTTGTACCCGTGCTATGATATGAATGTTTATCAGCAAAAAATGTAATGAAGGGTTACGACTATCGAATATAGACTTTAGTACGTTAAAATAAAGTTATGTTTTGTATAATTTAAGTTTATTTACAGGTGTAGCCGACCTTTGGCTCCTAGTGTGTGGCTCTTTGATTGACGTTTGACGCTGCCAGAGAAATTTTACGAATTCTGACACTTTATAAAGAATTCGTATGAATAGAAATATTCAAATATTTGTTTGTATTGTGTGACATATTTAAATGTATGTTAATTGTTATATTGACGTTCTACTGAGAATCCTACTGAATGAATAATTATTTAAAAAATACGTAAGGAATAGTAAGTTTTTCTGTTGACATAACATTAGGAATTATTAATATATATGTAATTGCTCGTTTAGTTTGCTTTGAATTCAGTTTAAGAGTTAAAAATATATTTAAATATTATGTAATATCATAAAAACTTTACTTATATTAAAGGATAAGCATAACTCTAGCTTGCGAATCGTAAAGTTTTCTCACAATTGGCTACACAAAACACTTCGTATAAAGTCAATTAATTATCTTAGTAAAGTCCGTAACTCTACCTCGGCGACTCACGGCGAACCGGAGGTATCGAGTATCATTATAATAGGCAATTAGATCCGCGAAAAACACGACAAAATACCACCGTATTATGACCTCCGGCGCCATACTTGTTGCAACTAAAACATAGCGAGTTTTCTACGCGGAGGGGTCTTTTACGCTGGCCACGCCTAAGATAGGGTTAGGAAGACGCGCTATTTGTTTTCTACCATCACCTCTTATACAAACAATGCATAAATAGTCGACTTTTGTGTCTTTCCCATAGACCATTGTAGTCTTTGTCAGTTTTGCCCTTCAATGGCATTGTCCTTTTTGTTTTTTGTCCCATTCTGTCCAGTACTACCGTGTGGTATTGTCTGCGATGATTTGACAATAAATATGAATAATAGCCCACATTAAGTAGACGGTACGTCTTGTCTCGACAGTAGTTCGTTGGGTAATTAAGTCGGATTTTTTTGGCTACTTATTAACATAGAAAATAGATTTTTTAAGTTGCTACTAGGTGATGGGATGCTTAACTTTTACAATACGTACATATTATTTTTAACCGACTTCCAAAAAACGAGGAGGTTATATGTTCGGCTGTGGATATATATTTTTTTTATTTTTTATTTTTTTTATTTTTGTTTAAGAAACAATATAAAACTTAAATAAAATAGAATGAATCTGAAAATTTGAAGTATGAGAAAGAAAATATACGTAGGTAAGGAATGTATATAATAATAAATACATTAAAGGGATATAATAATAATTACATCCATTTATTAAAAGTAGGAAAAATAAGAAATACATACCTACATAGTAGGAATCGTTGAAAGAAAGGGAAATACATAGAAAAACGAATAAAGTCTACAATGTATTAGTAATTCGGAAATATCTTACGGCAATAGGTGTCCACACGGCACGTCTCCTATTAAGATATAAAATTGCTGGCGGACGACAAGGAGAAATGTGGTAACACCACCGACAGAGTCGGAGTTGTCGGAGGTGAAGGAAGAACTCGAAATCGTAGGTTTGTTTTAAACCTTGTTTTCATTTGAGTCCATTACCTATATCAGATTCTTCTCAACAAAAAAACTATTATAATGCATCCAATGGGCAAATAAAAGATCATCATTCCGTCGACAGTAATTAACGTGAAGGAATAAATTCTAACCTTCATTGTGCTAAAAGTTAAAACTAACACTCTTGATGCACACCGGTCTCCGAGACCACGGCCGTTGGTTATTAATATCAGTTTTTGTACCTTTGTTTAACCCTTTTGTTGACATGGACACCATTAACTTCTACGTCCTTTGTGATTTTTGGCTATGCTAATCAAGGGACGACTGTGACTGATTACCTTGGAGCTTCTCAGGAAACCCTTTTAGGTATTTGCATGTTAAACTGGCGATTTTTGCAAAGAAAAAAATTGATTAATCGAATCGCATAGAGATGGCGTGGTGACTTAGAGAAATGACCGTTTATTACTTTCTTTTATGCGTATGAACTATGAAGATACTTTGAGTTTTAGCAATAGGAATTAGGATAGAAGAAAATATCGCGTGATAAACGGATTTTGGTACAGAGAAATTGTGTGCAACACTTAGTTTTATATGTCAGGAAAACACATATTATATAACATTAATTACTAAAAAAACTTATAATAGAGGTAGATATAAGTTAAAAATATTTGCGAGCGATGTGATGCGAAGTCGCTGCTACCTACGTCTAAACTGTTAAAGTACCTAAGTAGTTGTAAAGGGAATAAATAATTTGCGTTTAGGACGCAGGAACGATAACCAAATTTGAGGTTTCACATATTCATAAACACATTAGTAGGCGAAGCCGAAATCTGTAGCGTAATCTGTCCCCAACCCTTTGCCCATTAATAATGCATCTGCCATTAGGTAGCCCGCAGATGCCGGGGCCATCTTACACTAATTCTAATTGCGCGAAAGGGTTGAGTGGTACTTTTGGGCTACTTTTTGATGAAAAGATAATATGATTTAGGACTGGACTTTCGACGTCACAATCTTATAAAATATGTGATGGGACATCATATATTTTTAACCGACTTCCAAAAAGGACGAGGTTATATTATGTTCGGCTATGGATTTTTTTTCTGTACCGTCACTTCTGTGACTAATTAAAACTCGAGTTTGGAGGTTTAAGTCGAGAAATTAAACTTAAAATTGAGAAGACGCAGTATTTTTCTGTGGCCGAACGCGCCATGATTTTGGACTATTAATTAGCTCAATAATATAGCTCAGTTTTCAACTGGTCCATACACTGAAATGCGAAACTTAGTAACTGTTCAAGATAAATGATTTTTAAATCACTCGCGTGCGAAAAAATAAATAAATAGAGCAAACGAACTTGATTGCAATTTGCAACATCTCAACATTTTGTATGGTTAGATTAATAAGATATTACAAAACAATTTTTGAAGTTTTTTTCAACCATAAGGTGAGGGCACAGCTGCGGCGCTAATCTCTCACTTGTTAAATATTAACGCAGTCTAATTACTCCCCCCTACCCCCCTCTCTCCGCCCGCCCTAATGGCTTTTAAAACTGATTCCCGCCCTCGAAGGATGCGTATTTGATGACAACTTTCGTCATTTTGCGTAAGTATGAAGGGCCTTTGCCATTTTAATCTTTCCCCACTCTGCGACACTTTGCGACGCTTTGCACATGTGCTCTGCAATAGGAATAGTAAAATTATCTACTAGAGCTAGCTTTGGAGGATGCTAGAATAGGTTTTTTATGTGCTTTTACTTTTATAAAATTTTACATAATTTAAAATTTAAATTTTCCATTAAAATTGTGATTATAAGAAAAGGTTTTGATTGCGGATGCGGTGTTTTGATATTCTGAAACATTATAATATTCCAAACGAAGTATCAATTAAACACTTTCACATATTTGCGAAGTAACACTTAGGTACTCATAAGTACTACACTCATAACTACTAGGAAGCGCCCAAGTATAAAATAAATTACACATAATATTTTATGTCTAATAAAACACGAACATAAAATTAGACATATTTACTGACAGAGATGCAGTTTTATATGCCTTTCACTATGTTCGATCGTTTACATTATTTACACTAGCCTGGGGGCATATATAAATGACCGTCGAATTCCTATAGGAGAAAACCTAGTAGGCTTATACACCGTATATGTGACATATACCTATCATTAACCTTTGGAGCACAGCTGACATATATCTGAGAACATTTTTACGGCAACGGGTCTATAAAACCTCAAGCGACCTCCTACGTTCCCACGCAAATTTTACAATTAATTATCGTTTGTCGATGTGATTTGTGAACATAATTGATGATACGTGGACGTTTTGGGCTATTTGCCCAACTGCGGGTCCTGCAAACAGGTCGTTTTGTCCGTTAATACCATTACGGTAATGGTGACGATTCTGCACCATTAGACGTATCATTAGCGGCGCGACGTTTTGTTCCTTGTTTGTTTTCTTACGGGTCTCTCGGACCGCGCCGCCGCTGTCCGGTTATCATTTATCACGCGTATTGTAGTCCCTAAAATAAACATGTAAATGGAATACTGACCATCACAAAAGATCATTTGTAATTGCCCTAAGAATATTTTACCTCAAAATTACGAGCTAAAATTGTATTCACGGCAAAACATTTAACATGAAAAGAATTTCATAATATCCACTAGGGAAAACTTATTAGTAAAAACCTCATTGCTTTTCAAATTCTAAAATTGATGTGACAAGACAATTCAAACTTTCACGATTTTACTTAAAAAATGTCTACCAAATGTCACGTCGAAATGTAAAATTGACGTATTTGCTTGTTTCACGTTGTAGACGCGAAGACATCTGTCACGGTGACACGTCTTATCTGCGGGGGTAAAAAAGGCCCGTGGGTTTCCCGAAGGTGCCGAGGGGTTGGTATTTATGACTATGTAAATTGCCTCAATTCGGATTTAAGATTTGCTGACTTTTCCCGCGTTTTTTCGACCACTTTGTTTCGGAAGAATTTTTCTTTCTCTTGACTTTATTAGCATATTTTTAACAGTTGGCATCGCTTTTAAAATGTGTAAAATACTTTGATATTTTGACGTGGGCACTTTACTATTATTTAAAGTAACTTGTAATAAAATACAGGCTAAGAACGCGGTACATAAAGGAATCACTGTTTAAACAGTAGGTAGAGTATCCATTTCCAAAGTATGTCCCGCGGAGCCCTAGGGCTTTGCCTTTAAGGCTTTCGGCTTCGCGAGCAATACATGAATTGTTTTTAGAAATGTCATCAGACACCAGCATAGAGAAAATTAATTCAAACACATTCATATTTTTTTTGAGGATCCGCCAAAAATGTTGCCTCTTAAAAGGCTTCTGCCACCAAAAAAGTTACTGCACAAGAGTAACTCACGTCTTGAAAAACTGGCTAAAAACAAGTGACCTGTTGTACATTGTATGTGCTACATCAAATTGTTAATCTGCAAATTGTTAACTGTAATCACATCCAATTCATACGGTCTCGTATGAAGATGCTCTGCTGCAAACATAGTAATAGATTACTATTACTATGTTTGTATTTATATTGTTTAAGAACTATCTTAATAAATCTTATCTTAAGTTTCAGGACTGTCACATCCTAAACCTCACACTGACAGCGCCACACCATAAGCCACTCCAATTACCGATATCTTAGATTCCATAAAAAACTCCCTCTGGCCGTATATTTTGTCGGTCACTTCGGCTAAGTGGCCGACGTGGCCCCGCTGTCGGCGAAATTACGCCGACGATAAGTGACGGTAAAAAGTGAGGGAGAGGTAGTTTTGTTTTACACCTCTGAGTCCTCTGACCGAGATACATGAGGTAAGTCTTAAGATAGAGGAAAGATACTTCTTCTCTTCTCGCTACGTAGAGTTTTATAACATATATTTCTGTATAGGGACAGAATATTTAATATTAGTAGTGTATAGGCGCGGGAAGCCTGAGAACATAATGTTATGATATTTAAAATGTTGGTTTTATTATAGCAACATTTGCCCAGATATTTATTTACGTACCTAGTTTATTCAATATCCTTTGTCTTTGTGTTACTTTTTCAATGAGCCAGCTGAAAGTTTTTTCTTCACTTTGACAAAGACTTTTTTCACTTAAATCTTCGATCGCGGATTCTTGGAAATCTATTGTCATTCAATTGTTGTCGCGATCACCGGTGCTCTTATGGGGCTTGATAGGTTAAAACACACACACATTAATAAAGCAACACATTAAAAAACTTTAAAATTCATCTCTAGTCATCAAGAGCGTCGGAAAAGCTAGGAATATCTTGAGATCCATCTCCGTACTCTCATCCCCTGTGTATTCGACCCTAGTAAATTTAATTAGGGTGTGTTGGGGATATGTCACCAGTCACCGCTCACTACAGATGTAGTGGCGATTGTGGGTTTTTATTGATAAACATTTGTGAACGTTTGGCGGTTTGTAGAAGTTATGGGCTGTATTTCGATTCTACTGGTAATGCTGCATCGTTTTTTGTTGTCTATTATATTTTTTATAAAAATTAATTATACATTTTGGATCTCTCGCTAAAACTTGAGAATATTTTTTTTATAAAAATTTAAATAAAAATAAATTATAAATTCTGTTACTCTCGCTAAAACTTAAGTACCTACGGCTGAACCAATTTTCCTATTTTAGTCTTGAAATATACGTGGAAGTCCAGAGAAGGTTTATACGCTAGAAAATTTATGTCGAGTTAAGTAATACGAAGTTCACAGGTAATCTAGAAATATACAAAATGTATTCTTATAATCTAACAAACTAACGACGTTACATATTTTACAGTTGTTAGGTACCTACATCATTCAATATTATATTAAAATAGCAAAATACTGACTATAATTACTGGCTTTGGATTGGTGACCAGAATGAATTTAACAGCATGAAAGTTATGACGGCGCCTATACTCTACAATTTTCATGCGATAAAGTTACGAATCTGTAACTTAATTGCAGAACGTATTAAAATAAAGTACTTGCACCATCTCAATTACATTTAAAAGAATCATGGCCAAATTTGTATAGGAGCTGGACTCGACTTTTATTTTTGATGTCCCAAAACAAACTATAGTTAGATTTGGTTGTTCTTATGATCTAAACTTAATTCCTTTTGAGAATTATGTCTAAATAGCCCCGGTTTTTTACAATAATTAATAACGTTAACAATTTATTTTGAGGTTAGACTTAAGAACCACTATACACTTGTAGGCTACACTACACCGCAGTCGGAAAAAATCCCGACTGCGGTGTAGCCTACAAGTGTATATTCGGCGATCTCGTTTCTAATTATTTCAATTTTTCCTAGAGTATTACCCAAAAAATAGAACGAATGCGAATAATCGCCGGCTGTCAGAACATAACGAAACTAAAATATATTGATCTTTTTTGTGGCATTTACAGACAGATTTCTAATATTTTTCGATGCCTTAAAATATAAGGGAATTTTTGCTACCAATGGCATATCGGGACGCCACCGCCCACATTTTATCATCTGGTACAATTTGGCCATTGTTCTTTATCCTCAGAAGCGAGTTTTTTCTGTGGGTCATGCATGTAGACTCAAGAGCTATAAAATGTAATAAGAAAATTAATCTGATACAAATATATCTACAGGATGTAACAAAACTATGTGATAATAAGTACTTTAGATCACAAAAAATGTTGCTCTTTCAGCGCTGTCATTTTCACAGTGAACTCTATATGAGGGACACATATACACACCCTAAAGTATTATCATTTATCACTTAGTTTTGTTATACCTTGTGTAGTTGGCCCCGTAGGGCCAACTACACAAGGTGTAGCCCCACTGATGCTACAGATGGTAGTGTACTAACAACCATGAAATAAAACTTGTTAAGTTGGCAAGATTAAGCATTTAACGGTGCCATCAATAGCCGAACCATAGGCTCAGCAGGTTAACCCTTTACCAAGAACACTACCATAACTTATCACTGGTGATGGATGAATGATATTGTAACCATTGCTGGTTCTCTTTTGATGCGTGTTACATCCTAAGTATGAGACATGTATTGTATAACGCGTCGTGGTGTAGGATAGTGTCGGTCATGATGGATGTGACTGTAAGAAACAATGACGTGACCATTGCTGGTTTCGTTTCCCCGCGGGTTATTCCCGTGGTGGGTGACACGTGTTGTGCGTTGCGTCGTGGTGTGGGATAGTGTCGGTCATGATGGATGTGGTGTGACGTGCGACTGTCAATCACAATCAGGCGCGACCACCCGCGCGATTAGTCTTGGTGGAATAAAAGTGGAGTGGAGATTCTAACTCATAAATTTTTTGGGCCAACTAAAACAAAAACAGCTACTCAAGGTTCTAAAGAAAGTAAGGTTTAAGAGTTTTAAATCGACGCTACGTTCTATAGTTATTAGTTACTTCTACAGTACTTGAAGTAAATGCTCTACAATAGAAGCTAAATTAAATACTGTACATAATATTAGGTGCTAAACATACAGATTACAGTTCGCAATCATTCAACTAACTTGAAAACTTAAAATTAATGCTCTTGAAAATATTTAGCAACGTACTTGGTAAAAAGCTGCAATTATTGGACACTGACTTAAAAAATCTAAATAAGTTAGTACAAGCTTTTGATAATGTTATAATATTATACAAAACCTTTGCCATCTCTTTAGATTTAAAATTAAAGAAACAAGTCACCTCCACGGTTTTCCCTGTATCGGAGGTGTACGACTAGATACCGTCCGTCCGTCTGTCCGTCTTATCGCCTCATCTACAAACACAATGCTTATATAAAAACTTTTTTATTGTAACAATTAACATTTATTTTGTTTTATTCAAATACGACGGTGAGAATGTTTGTGAGTACATTCTCCGCGTGCTTTCATATCAATCAAACAATGTTACATCATGGTTCGTGGTATAAAGAAAGTGTTTTTTGAAAATACACCTGGGATCTAACTTTCCTATTAATTTTCACCTTGCATATTATTTTAATCTCAGAAGCCTTCGTTTTTTTTTTATTTCAGTACAATTCTCAAGTCACGCGTTTGACCATTTTAGCCCCGCAGCATCTGGCGATTCACTGAAAATGCGCCCCATACCAACTACCAAGATGCGTTGCATAAGGACCAGATATCTGAAACTAACTTGTGTAGGACATAAGAATTAAGCTACTTATAACAACGGAAAAATTACTGAACGTTGCATACATTGAGGTCAATCAATGAACTGAATAGGATAGTATATCCAACACATATCCTTACCTTCTTATCGATTATACATCGTCAGCATCTTTCAATTTACAAAACCTTCCTTTCCGAACTTCAGGCATTACTTAGCGGAGTATACAATACACATCTTGCTGGCTTCCTACCAAAGCCGTCAAATACGAAGCCTCCACTCTACAGTACATAACGATCGATGGGGCGTGCGCGAGGTCGCGGGGTCGCGACCTGTGACCCCATTGGGCGACCTTTGCCCCGCCCACCTGAAACCCCTGAAGCCTTATGTACAGCCTTCGTCGTCAATAACTTGAGTACAAATCCATAGCTTTATAAAGTTTGTAGCGCTTTGACTATAGCAATCAGTAGAGATCCATAGCTTTATGTAGCTTAGCGCTATTATATAGCTAAAAAACACTACAATTTATGGGCACGACGCATCGCCCGTGCGTGACGTGCCCCCGCGCGCACGTCTCCCCCCGCGTCAGCCCTTCTCTTACCCACCGCCGCGAGTGACCGATCTGCAACGATTTTAAATGGGATAAAATATATCATTAAAAATAATAACACCCAATTTTTTGGTTAATTGGACTCTCCTAATGATACCTAAGCTCTGGAAAAAATTTGGCAGGAAGGTTTAATTGCACCCTGCATAGCTTTGCGCTCAGACTATGTTGGTTAGGTAGAGATCCATAGCTTTGTATTGGTATATCTAATATATGAATGGCGCCTAAGACTACCTATATTATGGTCTATAGGTTTCAGTTACATAATTATAGCTTGTAGCGCTTAGTCTCAAGTTATAGTAAATCTGAAACTTTATGTACTGTTTTCTATCCATAGCCTTAGATTGTACTAAAATTCTAAACGCTATGAACTAAGCGCTACAATTATTGTAGCGCTTAGTTCATAGCTTGTCGCGCTTAGACCATTCGTCGTTGATGTTTTCTGAAATCCTGAAGCCAAATGTACATTGTATAGCCTTCATCGTTCATAAGTCGAAGCCCTTAGATTAGGCTACAGTGGTTTACAGCTTGTCACACTAATTGACTACAATGGTAAATGCTTTTGTTTTATAGGTAATATCACGCTAAGGCATATATTTTATTATGTTTTAGTTTTATAACTTACAATATGGTGACTATATTTCGATGTTGCTTTACGTAATGATGATGAAAGCTTTTACACTCTGGAGCTTTAAGTAGAACATTCAGCGTCCGTTTAATCGAATGACGTTTTCGCAGTCCAATATCGTTTGACCATTCGTTCTTAAGTGCAAGATGTTTCGGCATTCCAAATAGATAGCTTGACTAGCCTGGCTTCACGGCCAGCATTAAGAAAAAAGTCATAAAGTATATTATTTGATAATGATTTAGATATATTCTTAAACAGAGAGAAAGATTTGAATGAAATTTGCTACCCAACAGCACAAAAGATACGATGTTTGCTAGAAACACACGTAGGATACAGTTGAATATGCTAAAAATATACAATACAATATTGCCTGATATTGCCATGTCGTTTAAAATGTTGCAACTTATAACGTCCCAGGTCACAACTGTGCTTTGATTTACTCACCCCCGTTAAGGTCAAAGATCACCAGGTGTGCCAAACCTTTGGACAGTCATATACCGTGACGTCCGTGATTTCCCGTCCCGTCCCGTTCCCTGTCACCTGTCCCGGGAGTGGGACACCTCATTATGTCACAATTATAGGACCCACGGAAGTCACTGTATCGGATTTGGTGTAATTTTTAAATCACTGTTATTTTAACGACCGACAAACAGCTGTGTGGACGTGTACTTAAATAAGGGTGTTTTACCAGTTTCGTTTTAAATGACTGTTGTTTTTAATTATTGTAACACGTATCTACAAAATATTGTTCGTTGGCAAAATTAGGACCAAAACATAGCTGTTTTATATTATTCTTCATGACATTAATTGAATTAATATTTTTAGAAGTGACGACTTTGAATAATTTGTAGCATGTAGTTCAATAAGGAGTGCTAAAAATATTTCTGTAAATTAACACTCGTTATCTCCGAAGCTTAGTCTGAGCTTCTTCATTCAGTAAAGTCTTAAATATTATCAAATTACCTTTGTACTATCAGAGAAGTTGCTTCGTAGGCAGAAGGCGTACCAACGTTATTTAGTCGCGTTTTGTCAAAACCAGCTGACAGATCATGAGCTGACATAATCCAACCAAATCAACCGCCTATGAATAAATTTCTTCGATGGTACCATAATATTTCACTTCAGGTCAGCGGGGCTAAAATGGTCGCTTTGAAGAATCATGATATGAATCATAAAATGATTCATTTTTCTAAAATCGCAAAATACAACTCTGCTTGCAATTCATTTCTGGATTTTTGGACTGACTTGACATTTGTCAGTTTGACAGTTTTGACAATTCATTTGCTGAATTGATTGAGAGGAATTGCTAAATGTGACCATTTTAGCCCCGCTGCGCTAAATAAAAAGTTTAGCTGAAAGAGTAATTGGCGACATGATATCAGGTGATATAATTAGCGCTGCGTGTGAACACGTCGGGGCGCGTGGGAATGCGTCGCGTGTTGTCCTGTGTTGCAGGTGCACGCGATCTGATTTGTGCAGCAGTTGGCTCGCGTGGGAAGCCGTGATATACCCGTATTAATTACCCACCTGTTGAGTAGCCCTGACTTATTGAAGGGTTGTCTTTGGAAAGTCATCAACTGGTTTGGGCGATACTTCTACAGGGTGTAACAAAACTACGTGGTAATACTTTAGGGTGTGTATGAGTCTCCTATATATAATTAATTCACCGTAAAGTAGCAGCGCTGAAAAGAGTAACTTTTTTTTTTACTTTTGTAAGGAAAATTCATGAAACTTTCCAAATACAAATCACAATTTTTTTTTACTTTCACAATGCTTTTACATGGGTCACATACACACCCTAAAGTATTATTACATAGTTTTGTTACCTAAATCATTATATTTGCCTGAATTAGGTTTTTTACAAAATTTGGGGGCAAACGAGGAAACGGGTCACCAAATGGAAAGCAACTACCGTCACTCGTGGACACTCGCGGTAATACGCTATCTTCTTTAAGGTTTGCAGGTCGCATTGGTCCGGAAATACTGCTGGCGACAGTTCATTCCAGAGTTTTACAGTGCGCAGCAGAAAGTTACCCAAAAATGATATGTGAGAGAGTGCCACTCATCAATGTTATGATTTTTCTAAAAAAGCCATTTAATGAATAAACTATGAGATTTCATAACAAACTTTGGACTATGAAGAGAAAGTACACGGTACACCACAGGTTTCTGCTCGTAGTCTAACCTGCCTATAATATTATACAGCGTAGAGTTTGTAAAGTTCTATGATATTGTGGATTGTAGAGTCGAAAGCTTGGCTCTTCATAAGAACTGACAACTTTTTTAGCCAGCAAATTAAGTTTTTTTGGCCAGCATTCCGCAAAGCAAGCTAGTGCTAGGCGGTTTTGGCAACATTCATTTACAACAACATCATCTTACAGACAGACATGACATTTTGTCTCGCTAGACAGTGCCCTCGCCCGAGCACATCTATATATATAAAACTCAAAGGTGACTGACTGACATGTTGATCTATCAACGCACAGCCCAAACCACTGGACGGATTGGGCTGAAATTTGGCACGCAGGTAGAAGTTATGACGTAGGCATCCGCTAAGAAAGGATTTTGATAAATTCCCACCCCAAGGGGTTCAAATAGGGGATGAAAGTTTGTATGTAATAATACTTCTTAACGCGAGCGATGCCGCGGGCAAAAGCTCGTCCATAATAAACATACCGAGTGCTTGGCTGAGTATACTGTCTCGCCATTCTACTCGGTAGAGTAGAGTAGAGGTAGATTAGTAATCACTAATCATATAATCATAGGAATCGAACCCACGAACTCTGAATCAAGGTTTTCAACTAAAATACAGAGTATGGATCTTACCTACTTACAATTTTATAAAACTTGGAATAAAACAATGAAATTCAGAAAGACATCATTTTATTTGTCATGTAACTCTCTCATACAACCCCTCAGGACTCACGCACTACTTACACCATTGTACAATTATTGCGAATAAATACATTGCTTTCCATTTATTATTCAGATTTGGCAGGATTTTTACAATTACCGTAAAAAAAGTTTGTAAAATATTGTAAGAAAAAAAAAGACACAAACTAATTTGTTCCAAAATCAAAACATACTGAACAATAAAACAGCTACTTTATACAAAACTATATTAATTTTCGTTTAATTAATAAATGCTTTAGGAATTACCAAAACTCTGAACATAGAAATAAAGCACCAGCTATTTAATTAAATAAAGTATAAAAAGTTTAAATAAAAGTGTATAAAAGATGCAACGTTTGCACGAAATAAATACATTTATTTTGTTCTTTTAAATAAAATCTGGCGTATGAATAGTTTTAAAATATTTACAAAATGCGAATTTCAATTCAAAAGTTTATTTTTACAAAACTTTCCATTCAGATGATTCTAGATTCAAATCATGTTTATATTTTTTTTCTTTAAATAATTATCATTAAAAAGTAAATCGCCAGTTTTACCGATTATTTACAAATGCTCTTTGAATAATAAAATTTTATAAAACTTATAAAAATCTTCAAAAACTTTATACAATTACAATATCTAACATCAACATTGCACTTCTACTATTATTGCGTTTCAATCCAAGATTGCTTTTGTTCGTCCATTTTGAATTTGTGAGATCGCCATTTTGATAATAGAGATTCCATTATAATATAATATATTTTTTAAATTTTACTTACTAACCTTGAAATGATTATTATTATTGCTTCCTACTGCCGCGCTCAAAGATATTTTAATGATGATTAAACTTCATTTTATAATGACGAGTTTGATAGATAATGTACGTACTTACGTAGCTTATACTTATCAAAATCTTCATTTAATTGCCGTTAATTAATTAATATTCGTCTTTTTGGACAGTTAAGTATTTAAGATAGAACAAAGCATTGCCCATTTTCCTAACTTTTCTTCTAATATACCTAGATAGGTTGTTTACAAACCGTTTTATGCTTTGTAGTATTTCGATATAGATTTGGTGTTTAATTTACAGTAAACGTTATCTGCGAAGGGCCTGAGATAGGGCGGCGAAGTTTAGGGCAACTGTAATTTATATGACAGGGTAAAGGGCTGTTTAGGTAACGTACTTCGGCCCTTAACGATACAAAAAGCGATATCACAAATCCAAAGCGACAAGAAGAATATTGTCAGAAAGTCAGAGCGTAGAAAACATGCCTCTTTCGTTATCACATTAAAATATATTACAATAATTTTTATATTATTTACAATTAAATTATCTACTACTATATTACAAAGGAACAAAAACACTACAGTTCATTTGTCACATTCGCGGTCCTTCTCGCATTCGCGGTCCTTGTCGCACGTCTTGGGGAAGAAGGCGGACGGGTCGAACTCCCTTCCATATTCCTCCTGGACCTCCGTGGATGACGTCACAGCCTCCTCCTCCCGGTACATGAGGTAGGGGAGGTAGGGCGCTGATCACGCGGCCAGCTGCCTCCACATCGTATGTCACATGGTCGCCATGTAGGGCCAGGAGAAGGAGCTTCCCGATAGCAGCATATCCCTGATGAGGGTCTCTATGGGCGTTTTCCCCACTAGCCTGACGAAGAACAGCTGTTCTATGACTTGGGAGCTGACTGTTCGGAGCGAGGGAAGCCGGAGGAGCAGTTTGCCGAACCGGGTTGGCTGGTTGGGGTACTGCGTTCGACAGTACTCTTCTAGCGCGCATTGGGACTTCTCCTGGAGACTCTCTATATGCGCCACATCGGAGAGGCCACACGCGTCTGTAAAGATGGAAAATGCTTAGTTAGTGAAATTGCCTTAAACACTGTGAGACAAGAAATGGTTCCGTGTTGGGTTTGTACATCAGAACCACCTTAATAGCTCCATATATAAGTCATAATACTATATCTTTTCTGTTTAAAATATTACCTGAAAATACACATAAAAGACGTATCTTAAAGATTAGACGACTGTAGTTAGTTATATTTATGATTATGATTTATGATATTATTTATTAAGTTGAAAGCACGATTTTATTAGCTTTCTTATTCAAATAATTGTATTTTTAATAGCTTAATAATATTTACAAAAGAGGATGTTTCGTAAATATAATGGCAGGTGAAGATATTCAACGATTTTCGCTACATTAAATAATTTCACTTGTTTTTGAGCTTCTTTATGATTGAATCCGTAAAAAAGAAATATTTTTGTAGGGTTCTGTACATTTAATGTTAATCTAAATGTCGATATACATAAAGGAACAGACTATTCTTAAAACGCCTAACCTTTTAAGGACATATTTTAGGACATTTAAGAATCTCTCAATTAAGAAAAACAACACTTGAGATTTTATAAAAAAAGATTTTCCGTACGAATCTTTAGGTTACGTCGTGGCATAAATCACACCAATTCATAAACAGAGAATGTCAAACTTGACACCTTAAGCTAATTATGACAAAAACATAGCCAATAAATCACCTGATGGCAAGTTCGTTTAATAGAATAATAAATTGGTATGGACAATTATCGTGTTTATGTGAAATAATTGTGCTGACACACATACATGTAAATTACATGTCGCACGCGCCCACAATAGCGACCTAACAGACAATTACTTATGTCATTAGCAGCAAATCTTAGCTAGCAAGTAATATTGCCTAGGTTCTGATAAAAAATCAAGTAGGTATGCCAGCTAGTGCTTAAGGATAGGTAGGATATTTTGGAACGTATTAACAGTATTTCGTAAATTCTAGACGTCATAAGCACTATAGTCAGTAACACTGATTTCATTCGAAACCCATGTTACATCCTTCAAACGTAACGTAAAACGCCGTTAAAAATCGCATCAGGCATAAGACAGATTAACTTTAATTTCATAATGTCATATTTACATAATCTTAAATAATTACTCGCATTTCGCGAGACGTTCGAAACGAGTTTCATCACAATAAGATAATCCTTCCGGTAGAAACAGACCCTTGGAAGTAAAAATAATAGTCCGTGAACTGACGCAGACCGCCATAATGCGATTACGGACCCCCATTTAGATATTGTGGCAAACATTAATATTTTTTATTGCTACACCACTGGCAAAAATTACGGGAGGGATGCAGTTGCGAAAGAAGAAGAAGAAGAAGTACTGTTTAGTAAATAATATGGCGGTTCAGAAGCAAAGGTGGGAGTTTTGCCGGGAATGTTAAAGTGTGCTGTTGTGTTTTTATATTATTTTCCTAAAATTGTGTTAGCTGGGTTTTTAATGTGTAATATTGGTAGAATATTAACCATTAGATATTCGTGTTCATGCACAAGTGTAGGAAAGTGATGTAATATCCAGAAACGTGCTATTTTGTGTTCCCTACAAAACTCCATCGAAAGTTTCAGTAAAGCGTCTACCACTTTACTGAATCGACCGACTTGACTCCTTGACTGTATTGACTTTTACTTAGACTTTGACTAGACTTTAGACCTGACGATACATGAAAACGATGATGAAAAATATAATAGGAGGAATATGGTTTTCCCGCCATATTCCTTACCTTTTTACCTTGTCTGTGGCACAACATACACATCCTTTGTGTCAAGTTGCCAAAAAAGAAGAAAAAGAAGGAAAGAAGAAGCGTAGGTGAAGTCAGTTAAGCTTCGTAACTGCTGTGGTAAATAATTAAATGTTGATTTGGAAAAGATTAAAAAAAAATCTTTTACTTTACGCTATTCATTAACTAATATTTTAAGCACAATATAAAGAGCAGTCAACTTAGTTATAATTAATTCATTTTACAATTATTGTTATTATAGTGACACCTACTCGTATTTTAAAATGAAATCATATTCTTCCAACAACCAGAGACGATCTCATACTGATTTGTTTTGCTCTCTAATGTTACCTGAAAACCCGCGTGTCCGTGCGCTCTATTCTAGTATGAGGACGGTCATAATGTAATAATTACAGATTAATAAAAAACACAATTCGGACAATTAGAAGCTCAACTAACCGTTACATAATGGCGTCGTCGTAATCGGAAATATGATCTGTAATTAAATGTTTAATGATGTCAGTTTAATTGAAGTCTTTAAAATTACAACCACTTGGTCTAGGACACGGAAGCGTTAACGGGGACTGTCAGCAGAAAAGTTAGGGCCTGTTTCATCACTTCCTGATAAGTGTCAGATAGGCTATCCGCCACTTAACTTGACAGATAAAGAATGGACAATCTGTTAAAAAAGTTGTGAATAGCCTTTTCGGCACTTTATTAGAATGTGGTGAAACAGGCCCAGAGACTTTTGAATTTGTTGCGCAAATGAAAATAATGAAGGACAGGTTTTCATGAAAATTTTGAATGTCACAGGTTTTTTTCCCAATTTCCAAATATTTTCTTAGTGAATAAAATACTGAATAGAATGGCCGTATTTGGTTACTACCGCGGGTCTGGAGACTAGCCCGTCGAGAATATTTTTTCGCAAGTGGTTATAAAAAACTAAGAAAAGCTGTTTTATAATAATTGTAATATTTATTAGAATTCATTTGATTGGAAGCATGCTGAGGATATATTTTGTGCACATCCAAAATTCATCACATTTCTTTGATGGACGCTGCACTGTGCACAGTTTTATATTGTGTTATGTAAACTGTACTACAGCAAAGTAATTGTCTTTTTGTGTACGAAAGGTTTCAATATTATTTAAGAGTATTTAAGAGTACATCAATATATATTTATATATATATATATATATATATATCACAAATCAAATCAGTTAATTTTTAATGAGTGCAAATAATTTTTTACCATTTTTTTTCTGAACGGCAGAACGTGTGGTGGTGCCTACCACCGGTTCGGGAACTAACCCGGCGAGAAGAACCGGCGTACGAACACGGATTTGCTGTCCCTACTCTGACCTATATAATAGAACGCCTCTATCAATTCTAATTCCTCGAGCCTCTGGGTGCTGTTGGGCCGCGCTGACGCAACCAATTGCGCTCACTTGCGCTAATTGCGCCAGATGTTCCACCTTCAGTGACAGATGCTCGTGACGTCATAGGTATAGGCCTTAACATATGTGACGTCATACTTGTTATATGCCAAAGCCTAGATAATACGCGGAAATTAACTTGGCATGTGCTTTCCTTAAGTTCTTCGAAAAGAAATTGCTAAGTAACTTCTGCGTTTATACTTTATGGTGGTCAAGCTATGCTGAGTGTCAGAGTGACTCCTATTGAAATGTAACATTCCAGAGCTTATGTTTAGGATGGCTTATTGGTTGAACATGAAATATCAAGGTACGTTATTGTTACTGTTATGAACACGAATCTCTAAAAGGCTTAATACTCGTATAATAACTTCATTAAAGTATAAGTGATAGAAATATTAGATTGACGAATACGGCAATAAATTCTTATGAGATAATATAGGATAGTGGTGTGATAAGTTGATAACAATACAATTTGTCTTCATGTTATTTGCCCATTATAAAAATATATTGTTTGCAATCAGGATCTTCCTTATTCGATAAGTCTTAGCTCGTATTCGGAACAAATGTAGAGATAATTTTAAATAAAGCTATTTATAATGTGAGTTTACAATAATAGAAATACATGGTCAATTAATAAACAATTGACTTTGTATTCCTTTATTGTAAACACGTGCAAATAGGTTTATTTTAAGAATGGATCATAAAGATAAAACAATGTCCTAACGGTTTTTACATTGAAAAAAAAACTGTATAAATCATTGCATTTTTTCGACCATTTAAAAGATATAAACGTCAGATTGATGACGTTGACAGCTGACGTGGCGCGGGGCGGCGGTATTTAACCCCAAAATGGAAAGGTGGTCAACACGGGAGCTGATCTTTGGTCGAGGATCACGAGGATCGCCCAATACCAATTAACCCTGCGCCGCCGTCGTCACAATGTAATATAGTTTAATTGGTCCGACCCCGATGCACAGTCGACTTAATGAATGAATGTTATATACCGTGTTCCTTTTATCGCGGTACACGTGACTGATCTGTGCCTATGATACTTTGCATTTTTTTTCTCAAGAAGTGGCATTCTATTTCTGACATACTTGCAACCAGCAAGTATATTAGAAATAGAACGCCACTAACAAATACCATAAAACCTAACTTTTTGCTTGTTTTATGTTCTATTTTAGGTTGAAACAAACTCTACATCTCGAATAGTTACAGCCTACGCAGGCCGTACTTATATTCGATCATCAAGCCCTTGGGTTACCGATCTCAATTCCGATAGAACTTGGGACTTCTTTTGCATATTTTAACCCTAATAATATATATGACTTATAATGGAATACAAAAAAATTCACAACTACCTACTTAGTACTTAAATACCACGCTGACCGTTGCCTCTATTTTTGACATTTCTCCGCCAATATTATGTCAAGTACCTATATACCCTCGAGATACATAGTGAATCAGAGTTGCAGCAACAGTATTGATGTTGGTGTCAACAGATCTGACCCGCTAAATCAGCGCCCCATCAGCCACAATCAGCGCGGCGCCGGCATGGCGCTGACGTCATAGACAGTGACAATGTCAAAGTGACATGCCACGAGGATAATAAAAATGGCAATACCATGATAAAAAATGGCAATAAACGTGTTTTTCCATAAAACTTTCTTATAAAGGTCCGGTGACGATCGAATCCAGACTGATATAAGGCCGACCTGGCCGGACTCGAGCACACACAGGCATGCACAAATTAGCGGTCAAAGCACCTGCGATGGCATGGGCAGGTCAAGACGGCTTGCCGTCAGTCCGACTGGATTCGATCGGCTTTTCCATACTTGCGAAACGTCTTCGAAGCAAGCTGTCGTTGTCCTTTAGATAGAGTCTTAGAAAGAGAGATAGAGTTCCTTATAGCTACTTGATAGTTTATTTTTATAAAAAAGTCTCTAGTCATAACAAAAATTTTAAACCCTTTTTACAATATGCGGCGTTTTTTACAATTTTAGGGTAAAACCGTTTTTGACCTTATTTTCTTAGTAAGTTTGCAAGTACATATTTGAGATTTTCATATTTTAAGTAACAAAGTTACAAACATACGCGACGAATACTAAAACATAGTATCCAGAAGATTATTTCGACCAAACTCTAGCCTTATAAGATTATTTAAATGAACTTAATGAAGCTAAATTCCAGATAAATATAAAGGCCTGTATTCACTTTGATTAGTGCAAGTGCAAGTGACTAGTAATTGAGGCAGTAGAGTGCAGGTGTGTAGTGCAAGTAGTGTCCAATTCTTGTTTAGTGGTTCTATTTAGTAAATTCAGTAGTAACTGTCAACCAGCGATTGTTTTTTTTGTCAACCAGCGTGTATAGACGAACATCGAAAAGCGAGCTTGCAATTGCAAGAAGTACTCAAAAAAGTATTAAATGCGGTGCTGTCTGAAACGGGAACTCTTCTGGAAGCTGAATTTGCAAGACCAAGAAAAATATGGGTTCGAAAACGGATTACTAGAAGACTTTGCCATTTGTTGCAAAACAACACGAGCGTCCGACTTCCGAGTTTCAAAACTGCAACTGCCATTTTGACATGTCCTTCATTTTTAATATTCGTTTTATTAAAAACTGTTTGACCATGAAGACGTATGCAAAAATTCGTATATCACGCGGGAACCATGCGATTTTTCGGGATATAAAAATATCCTATGTCCTTTCCTGGGACTCAAAGTATCTCCATGCCAAATTTCAGCAAAATCAGTTCTGATGTTTGAGAGTTAAGAGGTTACAGACAGACAGACAGACAGACACAATATATTCGCATTTATAATAGTTATTAGTAAGTATGGATTAGTATGGAAGTAACTGAAAGGGTGTCCTTTTATCTATGGACGCTTCATACCACGTCAGTCTGGCCCCGTGCTAAGTATCTGAAGGACTTGTGTTACAGGTACCAGACAACGAAAATAATATATTTAATACTTTTATACGAGATATAAGTACATAATATATTTAAGATTTTTATTATAATATCATACACATATTAATACACATCCAGACCCGGGAACATTGAAAACTTTTTGTTCCGTCGCGTCGGCGGGATTCGAACCCGCGACCCCCGGCTTGAGCTGCCACACACTCAACCAATGGAGCCACAGAGGTCGTCTCTTTATATTTTGATAAACTAAAAACTCATTTAAATTTGAAAGAAAAAATAAATTATGGTGATAATTATAATTAATTAGCCCCCTCTATTTCCATTGTCCACAGTATGAATTCAAAATGGATCAAAAAATTTAAAAATGATCCATCTTATATTTACAGGCTCTTGCCTGTGACGGCCAGACCTATCTCAGTTTCGGAAAGCTGTTGTTTAACATTCTGAAAACATTTGCTTCAAATTTATTCAGAAATAAAACAATTTTTATTTAATATTTTATTTATTTATCTGAAGGTCTACGTGATCTTTGAGAAAAGCTCAATTTCATAGCTGGCAGGCACGCTGCGAGTGAAGGGAGGAAGGGCGCGCAAGACGTGGGTACTCGCACTTGCACTCGCAAAAAATAGAACATGCTTCTAATCACGTTACTACGCAGCCGACTAATCACTCGCACTAATCCGTTGCTGTCCACACTTACTTTCTCCTAATCACTAATCACCTGCACTAGTCACCTGCACTTAATCACTAATCAAAGTGAATACAGGTCTAATCACGTTACTACGCAGCCAGCTAATGACTTGCACTAATCAGTTGCTGTCCACACTTACTATTTCCTAATCACTAATTACCTGCCCTAATCACTTGCACTTATTACTAATGAAAGTGAATACGGGCCTTAAGAATGAGTATCTCCAATAAAATCTATAACACTCTCGATTGTCCTGTTCACGGCTCATTACGACTTATTGGTACACTCTCCGACACAAGTGTTAAAAGATTTTTTTATAGTGTAAAATAAATTTAAGTAGGTACTTGTATTAGATAGAACTATTTTTGCTACTAAAACGTTTAACATATTAAGCTAGTTTGAACGAGGTTGTAGCCTCTGTGGGATACGTTTGAAAAATCACTACTAACATGGCAAGATTTAATAAAATATAAGCTTTTGTTCCTAAGAGTAAGAGGATTACTTAATTGTAGTTTTTATAAAACAATTATTAATAAAAAACAAAACACAAATGCTTTTAATGAAATATAATAACATTGTTCATGTCGTGGTGAATAAAAGCTTCCAAAAATTGTAGTTAGGCGTATTATGAAAGTATCTTTAGTAACGACTTATGTCACCGAGTGTACACATAAAGGGTGATAATAATCGGGCACATTAGTGAGGCCCGCATTGATCGTTCGTTCGTTCTTCATGCCTTTCGTTATTTTTTATAAAATAAAATAATTGCCGCTTATTAAATGATACATGCGGGTGTTAATGGATTTATGAGGGGTTTACATCGGACACGAAAAACAATTGATGAATGACTGACCGAGATTGTAATTTAATCGGTCATTGACTTTATAAAATGTATCAAAGTAAAAAAAATATCATTGTTTGGTGTAGGTTACTTAATTGGATGTTTTTATAGTCTAATTATTTACTTATAACATTTTAGGCCACTTAAGTGGTAAACTAAAAACAAATGAACAGAAACTTTTATATTAATCCTTCGATCGGGGATTCATGGAAATGCTATTGTATTCTATTGTTATCGCGATCACCGGTGCTCGTATAGGGCTTGAAGGATTAATGTCATTATAATATTATCGATTTAGTTTAAAGAATGGACATTTATGACGGAAATGAGAAAGATTTTAATTTTCTGGTCCGGGATACCTAGCTTATTTCGGATAGGTAAACATAAACATAAATGAAAGATAATCCAAGTAAACAACAAAAACGTCCTTTTGCGGGCTAAAAGCGGCTAGTTTTTTTTCCTATCTCCATCACGATTCACGACAAAAGCTGTAGGCGTACGGCAGATGTTTACATATCACAGAAGAATGAGCATTAGTCCCACAATAGACCTGGCCATAATGCCGACCGAATCTTATTATGAAGCGTATTCAAAGAAAATATCGAATTATAATATTCTTACAGGATGTCAGTACCGAATGTTGAACGTTGATTCTAAATTTAAAATTGACAAATACTTTTTTTAATTACTTGGAGAATGAACTACTTTGCGTTATTATCATTCTTTGGAATAAAACGTGCTGTATCTAAATCAAACTTATTTAGGTATTCTTCGAAAATTAAGTTCATTATTCATTTTAATATCTTCATTCATTTGTTCATTACAATGAGTCTATTATATTTAGAAAATGGAGCAGCCTGTATACAAAGGCGCCTATCGTAATCTTTACGAATCGGAAATGGCGAAACAAATTTAGTGGTGACAATGGGACCCCGGTGTTGTGATTCCAATCTTAGGCACCCTTTCTTATCACGATGTAAGATACACCTTAATAATGTATGCTTTAAATAGCATTGTATGTAAAGACTTAATGCTGAAAGTTATGGCAAAGAATTGTTTGAGTATGGGTGAAGATAATGCCAACATTTTGAGTAAAATAAACTTTGAATTTCTTGTGTGTTGTGACTTGTGAAAATATTTCCACAGGTTTAACTGTTAAACCAATGCACGTTAAAAATATGAAATTTAACCCTATAATAGTTGCTGCTTTCCGAGTTCCGACGAACGCAAATAATCACGTGCGGATTTTTTTGCCATAACGTGATTCACCTTCAATTACTTTGACCAAGTTTATCACGATTATGCTAATGTGAAATTACTCAGATTAATTACAGCTGACACTAAGAATATTACACCTAACGTTATTTTCTATTGATTTACGATTTTTTAAAATTTATTTCAGTGATGGAGGCATGAGCCACTAACCTTTGAATTTGAGAGTAATAAATTCCAAAATTTAACAATAATACAAATTATAAACCATAAACACGCGACAAAAAGCAAAGTTTGAGGAAAAAAATTGCGCGCCGAAATACGGTACAACATTGTACAGTTGTCGATAAAAGGACATTAATGGTGCGAAATAGCATTAAATGGCACGAAAATAAAAGAGATGACATTTGTATTGTGTATCAAATTTTTTAAATAAACACCTTTTGAGTGGGCGGGCGAGCGAGTATTTGTAAATAGGTTTTGTTGCTCGTCACAATGGATTTTTTCTTCGCGGGCTCTTTGAATAACTTTGACACGTGCCTCAAAAGCTGATGAGGCTTTTGATACGAAATTTTATCTGATCAGAAGAATGTATTATAAATATTATTCGAAATCTTGCAGTCACATGCATGTGAAAAAAAAATGCGTTAGTAACGTCAACGATCTACACAGCTTGCCAAATTCCTATAATATCATAATATCTAAAGATCTTTGCCAAACTCCAGCAAATTAAAAAACAAAATGTCACGTGAAAAGGCGCGAAAGTGGATGCGTACAATGCGAGGTTATCGCACGATCACCGTGACATAAACAACGCGGCGGGTGGCTACCACTTTACGAGCTACACCACTTTCGCGGCTACCGTCGCCCGAGGTACTGAGATATTTATTCGGTAATTAATTGTTGCGGGATTTTTGTAAATAAGACGTATTTTAGGGTTATAACTACGTGCGCGCCAATTTTGATTTGTGTTTTTTTTTAAAACGCACGATTTTCGCAGGTTGTTTTTTTAAAAGTACTTACCTACTTAAATATTATGCACTATCTAGTTATGTATACCTATTTTTGAAAATCATTTTCCAAGCCTTTCAGACACAGTTATAATATCAAAAAGCAACTCACGATTTACCAACAAACTTTTCAGACATTTCGCATGAAACTCATGTAAAAAGTTAAACTTTGCGAACAATGATGCTCCAACAAAGCGTTCGCAAGTGGGTCACAGTGTCACACCGGTGTTACAGTGTCAGAGTCACCGGTGTCAGAATGTCAGAGTGTCAGAGTGTCAGATAGGTCGCATAAAGAGCTTCCGGTCCGTGTCAGATCTAGATGTCCGGTCTACGATCAGATTTTCTTTTGAATCTTGAACTATGAATTAATTCAAAATTGTACTGGTTTTACCCTACTAAGATCAAAATAAAGGATAATGACTGGATATGTATGTATGATTATGCCCTCGTTGTGTCTAAACTATTAGTCCTATTATAAGAAATGTCCATCGATTTGTAATAAGTTTATTAGTTAACAATCTCTATAATATTTACTACTTACTTTGATTGAGGGTTACGTATGCCAAAATTCTGATCTGTCCTTTTGTCTTTTGGTTTGTTTTTACACAGTTTTTTGCTATATTTCATAATGTATGTTTAAAAAATATATTATACATGTAATTTTCCCCATTATATGGACGATAATATAAACTTTAACTTAAGTTTATCTCAATAAACAACCGTTAAAGTAATCTAGTGTTTCACACGGCCGACATAAGGCCAGCGCTTGGATGTGCCGGTGAAATATCAACACAGCATAAACTCTTAGGAAATTATCGCTACACCTAACTGTTATTTATTGCACGATTACAGATAATGTTTTATTTAAAAGTAAAAGCAATAGAGATTTGAAATTAGAGGCAATAGAAAACGTATAGAGAGTCTTTTACGTGAACGAAAGGTGATTTGTCTCTCTTCTTTAGGCTACTTGACGTATTTTTTTTTCTTCATTCTAATCGCTTCTTAATCATTCATTTTCACCAAAAAACTAATATTTTAATTTTTAGGGTTCCGTACCTCAAAAGGAAAAAAACGGAACCCTTATAGGATCACTTTGTTGTCCGTCTGTCCGTCCGTCTGTCAAGACCCTTTTTCTCAGGAACGCGTGGAGGTATGAAGCTGAAATTTATATCAATTACTCAGGTCTACTGTCCCTTGAAGCTGTGAAAAAATCAAACTTCTAAGCCAACGCAATCAAAAGATACAGCCGTTTATGCCGCAAATTTTCGACACTTGCAAGGGAATCAAAACCTACAGGGTGCTTCCCGTGAACTCAGAATCTTGAAATTTGGTACGAAGCAACGTCTTATAGCATAGATAAAGGAAAAATTACGAAAACCATAAATTTTTAGTTACATCACATAATATATATTTTTTTAATAATTTTAAACTTACTACCCATTTCCTCATACTCGATTGTCGTAATGAACGAACTTTGTAAACCTTGCAGGTTTGTACGGAACCCTCGGTGCGCGAGTCCGACTCGCACTTGGCCGGTTTTTTAAACATTAGAAACCCATAAAAATGTTGATTGAAAAATATGCCTTTTATATGGCGAAAAAACACTGTCCGCCATTGTACCGCCATAGTGTGACGTCATGTTTTTTGTATTTTATACTTTCTGTGTTGAAAAAAGTTTTATGTGCTAAACCGTACGAGTCTAACAGTGCCAAAAAATTAGAAAAGAATTTAGAAATCATTTGTAATATTGAACACTTTTTTAGAAAAGTTTTGGCCATTTCATTTCCCAACTACAATAATTGGAGATAATATATAAAACTGATGTTTTATTTGAATTATTCAAGAAAATATAATTTATAAATCTTTCTAGGCTTATTCATATTATTTATGTACAAATAAACTTACATATAACAAGCGCGATGAATAAAAGATATTAAATTACAAATGGGATGACGTCACATACAAATCGGAAGTACCGCAAAAGCGTTTTCGTCAGTACAATTCCTATTTTCATAAAATTATATTTTCAAATCGACTTTATTTATCAATCATAAGCTTTTATTTGATGTTAAGGGTGAAATACGGTTTCCTAGGCCAAGTTCTACTAGAAATATGCATTTTTTCAATGAAATTAAATATATGTCAAGTAGCCTATTGTGTAATCGTCAGTTTCAAGTATCAATTTGTATTGTTTAACCAGTATAATACTGTGTTCGTAAACAAGAAGAGAGTCATTTTTGGGCTACTTAGGTAGGTATTTTGTTAAACATAATATAATGATGTATCTGAAATAACGTAAACCCAAGACAAAAGTGCCTGATCCCGAATTATAGAGTCTGTACTCTACAAACGTTCTATTTTCAACACTCACAATAAATCTAACTTGCCCATTGATCCAATATTATTGTGCAATATAATTGAACACGATAATATTTAACAAAAATATTGAAAGGTTTTCAATATTTTTCAATAAAGGCGTTCAATATCAACCCTGGACGGTCAATACGTGATATTGCACAATAAAATTGATCGTCTAGCGGCCCGCTTACGTAGCTCAATACTATACTTATAGGGCGCTTGCCCGATGCACCTATTCTTTACTATCACTGATACTAGTAACGAGGCTATAAAGTCTGGATCAGTGGTACTCAACCTTTTTTATACGTGCCACAAACACATTTTAGTCTTTCTGGTATCGTGGGTCGCAACAAAAATTATTAAGCGGTAGGTAAAGGAATAACTTTATTCAAAATTAGCGATCTAAAAGGTAGTTACAATAAAACTAAACATTTTAGGCGAGGTAACGATATAATTTGAACTAAAAATAACAAAGATTTATCACATGATTCAGTGTTGAAATTGGGAAAGCTTTTTACTACTTTATCCAGATCTAGCTTGTCGCATGCCAACCTTATTACGAAAAACGAAATTCAAAATGTAAACCATTTTGAATTTCGTCTTCGTGTAAACCATTTAAAATTATCTTAAAACTTTTACGCGGGCCACTGAAAAATTGACGGCGGGCCACAGGTTGAGTATAACTGGTCTAGACTGTAAGAGGGAGAGAGATGTAGTGCAAGCGAGATCGGTATAGGAAGGAGGAATTAGCCGGCTAACGATAGAGTAAATCACCTGCCCTCTAGATTCCAAACTCTTTAGTACCACAGATAAAAGCTGAACGTATGGGAAAGATGTGAACGTATTTGACAGAGATTTGAGATTTGTTATTTGTGTATCAAGATGTAGCATAGGCCATACGGCACTAATATTATAAATTCTAAAGCATTTCTGTCTGTATGTCACATCACAAACC
This sequence comes from Polyommatus icarus, assembly GCA_937595015.1. Classification (NCBI taxonomy): domain Eukaryota; kingdom Metazoa; phylum Arthropoda; class Insecta; order Lepidoptera; family Lycaenidae; genus Polyommatus; species Polyommatus icarus. Next base: position 13,982,346 of record OW569339.1, read on the forward strand.
GCTCAACCGATTTCGCTGAAATTTGGTATGGAGATACTTTTAATCCCGGGAAAGAAGATAGAAAGAGGGATGCTATTACTACCCGGAAAATATACGGTACAGCGCGATAAACGAAATTTAACGATTTTTTTTATGAAATAAGGGGGCAAACGAGCAAACAGGTCACCTGATGGAAAGCAACTTCCGTTGCCCATGGACACTTGCAGCATCAGAAGACAAGTGCGTTGCCGGCCTTTTAAGGGGTAATAGGGGAGGGTAGTGAAGGAAATTGAAGGGAAGGGAATAGGGTAGGGGATTGGGCCTCCGGTAAACTCACTCACTCGACGAAACACAGCGCAAGCGCTGTTTCACGCCGGTTTTCTGTGAGAACGTGGTATTTCTCCGGTCGAGCCGGCTCATTCGTGCCGAAGCATGGCTCTCCCACGTATGATAAAAGCTGGAATTACTTTAAAGTTATAACTTGTAAATGTAGCTTTTTTAAAATAGAAGAATAAAAAGCTACGAGGCAATAATTATATTCAGATTTGGAATTACTGATTGGGGGTGTTTAATTTTATATTTTTTATGTATTTTAGTAAAAATTTTAATTCTCATTATGAACAAATTTTTAGTAAAATTTTCGCTCTCAAAAAGTGGCTGTTGATAAAATGGAAAATTTCAATTTAAGAATATTAATTATTCCCCCGCCAGATGGGCATCAGGTCTCATTTGAATAACAAAGAGATGACCGCACGGAAAAACGAAAGATTGACGCGTGCAGGGTTGCCACTTGCCAGGCGGCATAAAGCCGGACACTGTTAGGACCGGATGGTGTGACTGGGCTAGGGAATGCAAATCGCGTGAGATTAGGCTTAAGCGAGATCTCGTGAGGTAATAAAAAACAATCTGGCGAGATCTCGCCAATTTTCTATCTTATATATAAAAATTTATTTTCAAATGTGTTAGACGTGCTAAAACTCGAAAATGGCTGAACGGATAGGGCTGATTTTAGTCTTAAAATGTTCGTAGAAGTCCAGGGAAGGTTTTAAAGTGACACAAAGTTCACCGGGACAGCTAGTATATATATAAAAATGGATTTTCAAATATGTTAGTCACGCTACAACTCGAAAACGGCTGAACGGATTGGGCTGATTTTGGTATTAAAATATTCGTAGAAGTCCAGGGAAGGTTTTAAAGTGACACGAAGTTCACCGAGACAGCTAGTATTGAATAAAATTAAAATCATGCATTGATTGGGACGTTTTTTAGATGATCGTGTACAATCTCGTTATTAGTTAATTCGCAAGATCTCGCCCTTTTAAGGCCAAGACGCCAAGAGAAATCTCGCTAAAAAAAACCGAGACACAAAAACGATATCTCTTGATCTGAGAGAATGAGATTGCATATCCTAGACCGGTCGAAATTACAGGGAGTCCGGCTTTTGTAGAAAACGTGCGAACCTATCGATATACCGTAAACTGCTGTGTGCTCCGCAAAAAGCAGACCGGCCTAATGTCCGGCTAAGCTGGCTGGTTTCAGACCAATCTGACTAAAAGTCCGGCAAAGGATTGTCCGGTTTTTCGGTTTGGCAACCCTAGCGCTGGCGGACAGTGGTCGCGCTACCGTGTGGGGTAGCCCGCGGCTGATTAACATCTTCCCTTAATGTTTATGTACGCGATTGTACATACGAACTTAATTTTGAATATTTCTTGAAACTTATTTTTGACACGACTGTACAGCATTCGATATTTACTAGATGACCCAGTGAATTTCGTATTCGCTCTCAACATAAACCTTCCCTGAATTTCCACGAATATTTCAAGACTAAAATCAGCCAAATCGGTTCAACCGTTCCGGTGTTTTAGCAAGACTAGCAAAGTTTAAAAATAATTTTTATTTTTGATACATTCGAATTTCATTTGTAATATTTCTTGTTAACTGATTGTTGAACATGACTGTACTTTACAGGCGTTTGAGTCTACTCTTACGCCAACCGCACGCGTACCGTTGGCTTTGATGCCTGATGGCCCAAGATGTATAAAATTTTAGGAAGCGTTTTTAAATAGCAGTCTTCGCTGATATTATGTCATACCTTTTGATATCAGCGCCGACGATGGTCAGACCGACAATTTAATTTATATTTCCTGAAAATTATGGACACGACTGTACTTTACTCGATGTAGAAATATTTCTATTCGTTTGTGTTCGATTTATGTATAGTCACGTGCTACGTTGATTTGCGACATTTAGTTTATGCGCAGACATTGTTACTATGTTTGCAAGAAATCATCTACCTATATTAAATCTACTGATATCATATTAGGCATTAACCAATAACAATCAAGGTAATTTAATGACTTTTCACCTATGATAATATGCTACAAATCTTTTAATAGGGCGTGTACCTGAATAACTATGACAATACTAAGCACTAGCCACTGCCAGATGCGTTAAAATTAAAAAGTTATAAAGTTATATTAATTAGGTAAACTAAGCGATTCAAATATATTAACAGTGACTATCTTAAAATCTTTATAAAATGGTGCATACGGCATACCTTAGTAATTAAAATTAACCAATGCAGATGCATTAAAATGAACAAGTAAGGTAAGCGATTTAAATTTCACACTGATGACTTACTTCAATCTTACATGGTACTTAACCCCACACTGCGAAATCCCAAACAATGCGATAAAAACGTATTTGACGCGATCTCGAATAACAAAGGAGTGTGGCACTTTGACATTTCGCGATTTAATCACGTACGAGAGCGGCAGAGGGCGCTCAGCTCTCTTGACACCGATCTCTCGAGCCCTCGCCGCCAGATTATTGTGCACGCGCGGCTTGACAGGTTAACTTTGTGGATTACTAGCTAATCAGCACTTGCGATGTTTGTTTGCCCCGGTCATTCGAATAAGGTGGTAAAGTTAGTGGCGTTTACAAGTTTTAGAAAGTAGTAACAGTTGAAGCCCGTTAATAAGGTAAAAATAGGACATTTTGGATATGGACGTGAAATAAATGGCGCTTACGAGTTTTAGGACGTCGCGTCGAGATTTTCTAGCGGAAATGATGAAAATTTGTGATTTGGATGAATACTTTTTGGATAGAAAAAAAAAATATAATCGCGTATTAAAGCGCAAAAGGTATTGTGTGAGTCCGACTACGAGTATGTACAAAATATATATCAGTATGTTGAGTGCAAAGGTAAACATTTCGAGCAGGACTGTACACGGAACGGGCGGCGACCGCAGACCACAGTTGCTAGGGTTGTCACTTCGCACAAGTTACTAACTAAAGCCTAAACTCATACCGGCTTTTGTTCTGTGCACAATTGTTTTATCATTGGTTTATTATTTGTCATAATATCAAAAAACTACTGAACAGTTATTAGAATAATGCCCGGGACACACGAGGCTAGTTTTTCAAGCCAGGATAGCAAGCTAGCGTTAGTAAGCTAGCAAGCTAGTACTTCTGGCGTCGTGTAGACAAAACTATCTTCATTTGTAAAACAGAACTAGCATTCTCCAAGCTAGGTCAGCAAGCTAGGTCAGCAGTTTGGTAAAAAACTAGCTTGCTATCCTAGCTTGAAAAACTAGCCTCGTGTGTCTCGGGCATAATTGACAGATTTTTGTAATGTCTAAACCATATAAGAGCTATTGTAGTTAGTAGTATTGCTATATTTTTTAGTAGGTACTTACCTTCATTTAATGAGAAAAAAATAACGCTATTATAATTTGCAACTATACAGAGTCAATGAACTCTGTAAAGTGAGAGACTAATAATTAATATTATTAAATAAAATATTTTGGCTTGATAAAGAAAATGTGACAACCCTGAATTTTTACAATGGGGTGAGAACCATACATGGGGCGAATGTGAAAAAATCCAGTTCAAAAAGCCACCACGATGTATGCCCAGACTTTTGTTTCCCGATTGTGCCCATTGTGCGATAAGAACGCGTTTTAATCTACTGTCTAATACTACACTGTGATGAATTGAAAAGTTGTATGGTGTAAAATAAAAAGAAATAGAGAGAGAGAGTGCATATTCTAGGAATCTTAGGAAGACTTATGAGTTTCTTATGTGAACTCTACTAAAATTTAAGTTTAAGTCAGTATTTTAAGTTTATTTTTAGCATCTTATATCACCGAATAATATGTACAGTTTACTTAGTGATAATATTTTAGCGAATGCAAAAATATGAAATTATAAGGCAATCTTGACATATGGAAAACACTTTTAAAAATAATAATCAAGACTACATTTTGTGATTTTAGTTATCACAAAATATCGACCATCAAATGGAACAGATTTAAAAAGTTCTATTTTTAAACCGCGATCGTAACCATAGACAACATAGATTATTTTTTAAAGGGCAACAACAATGGCCGTCTCCCGCGCGCGTGCAACATGACACCACTTCATTGTACACCCCCATCGGTTGACCAATTGAATTTAAAAAACCGATAATTATATGAAGGGTGCGCATAAAGTATAATAAGTCTATTGGATATCAATTTTGATACTTAGTTTTATTAAGGAATCAAAGCTTTAATATTATTATTACAACAGATTCGCTTGTAGTCGAAAGTCGTTGATATTGTGTAATTATAATTTTTACTTAGAACTTTATTTGTATAAAAATATGTATTACGATTACTTATTATTATTACTATGCCTTCTATTCCTATTACTGTTGCAGTCGTCTATATAGCTAGCGAAGCTCTACGTAAAACAACGAACCGAGTTCAGAAATCAATTCAGTAAAGTGCCAACCGTAAACTTTTTACAAAGAGTAAGCGCGGTAATAGAAGCGCGCCAGCGTGAAAAAAGTAAAGGAAAATTCCCCTCGTGTTACATCAGCACTTTGGCGATGAGCTTAAACGCTCAAACCTAATTTGACGGCCCGATTAACACGCTCAAAGAGCGTGATTGATTTTCGAATTTTCCAGATTCAATAATCTTATAACGCTTCTAATAATTCAGTGAGAATTGGAATGTGATTTTGATTGACTGTAACAGGTATTACAAGGGGAGTCATTTTGTGCATTGTCTTTGCCAGCAGCATTCTTAAAAAAAAAGAAAATACTGGCCACTAAAACTATGAAAAAAGTAAACATTTAAATTTCGAATAGACCAATATGGCGCGGGCGTTAGATCGTCGATAGGTACTGTCGCGCGCAGAAGCGCTACACGCTGAGTCGTGCGGAGAGGGCCATTGTGCTCAATTCGGGCTAAGTTAATTGTTTTTAATTCGCCAGTGCTGTATTGTAGCTCTTTAATTACGCCCACGGCGGCCGCTAATGGCGTCGTGAGCGTACGCGCCGATCACGAGTCAAGTACAAGTTCGTACTCATGTTTTATATTGAAAAAAAAATCAGCATTATTGACAGATTAGTTTCGTAAAAATTGCTTAAGATTGGTTGTAGCTTGCAATATTTTTTAAAGATTAGTTTTGGATTTCAAACTACTGTAAAATATTATAATTTATAACAGTGTCAGAAATGACAGCTAAGGAATCCTTTTTAAACGAACTTAGGATTGTGTAGCTATAAGAATAATTATTAGTTTAATACTAATAATGCAAATCGTAACGTTCAAATAACAATATTATGCAGCTTTTATTCTTCCTATGGATCTATTTCAATAAAAAAATTAACAACGAAGTTATACAAAACGGAGTGGCCATTTTGCGGCAAATTCGCAAATTCGCTCCGCAAAGTTTCAAGTGATTGTACCGAGTGTCGCCCTCATTTGGTTAATCCCGTGCAGATCCTCAATTAAACAGGTATAAAAGAAAAAGTTGGAACCCCGGGAATCACGACTCGAATTAACGACCAAATGAGACTTTTCAACACAACTGTACCACGGTGAGATATTAATTAGTTCCTATGTTACAGTTTACAGTTTTTTTTAGTAATGGTCGTGAATTTTGAGATTATTTTAGATACTAATATGTGTATATTTCTGAGATCATATTATAATATTCCTAATTTTATTATTATAATATGTCTGTCTTAATAAATAGCACGCAAAAGTTTGTTGTTGAAACTTAAGAGTGTTATTACGATAGTTATTACGAGGTGTTTTTTATTCATACAAGTCTCAATAAAGAAAGAACACAATTTACCCCAAAAATGTACATTTTCTGCGCAATAAAGGACTCAGCACATCAGAATATAAAATAAAACCTAAATCGCTTTTTACGTCCAACTTTTTTATCAATTTATAAGATTATCTATACAAACTATTAATCCTTTTGTAAATGATTTGAACCGTAATCTCAACCGCTGACTTGTAACCCTCCGCTGCGGCTGGGGTCGCGAGCACCCCAGCGGTTATATGACAACCGCGACAGTAACAAGTGCATAGTCGGATTTATCTCGATTTTTTTTGTGATACTGTATTTATTTTTATAAAATAAATTCGTAAAAAATATAATATTTTATCACATTTATTTAGCTGCAAAGTTTAATTATATAAGTACTTTTTTTATTAAAGTAAAAACAAAAAAAAAAACATCGATTCTTTTAAAATTAGCGTTGCATTTATACGTTTCTTAGAAACTAATCATAACCATACTTTTATGTATGAATGTCTGCGAATATTTCACCGTGTATGTTTTTTGTCAGTCGTCCCCTGTATAATCGTATCTGCACACACGTCAGACACCCTCCTGACCACTAATGAGTGGTGAAAAGTTTTACCAACACCCTTGTGCAATGTGCAGACTTCTAAATCTGGTTAATCTTTAACTTGTGAAGTTACCAAGATGATGTTACTCGTGAAAAAGGCATTTAGCTTATTTTAACACAGTTTAATCTTATTTGACATAAAAAATGGGAGACTTATTTAAATAAAAATTCCTTGAAATTATTTTTGCACATCTAATGTAAAGTTTTACACATGTAAGAAATCCATACTAATCCATACTTCCATACTAATATTATAAATGCGAAAGTGTGTCTGTCTGTATGTCCGTGTCTGTCTGTCTGTCTGTCTGTCTGTTATCTCTTCACGCCCAAACCGCTGAACCGATTTTGCTTAAATTTGGTATGGAGATAATTTGAGTCCCGGGAAAGGACATAGGATACTTTTTATCCCGAAAAAATGTACGGTTCCCGCGCGATAAACGAATTTTGGCGCAACGGAGTTGCGGGAGTCATCTAGTAGTATTATAATTATTTTCTAAAAAATATCTGAATGTAATAGTTAAGTGTTAACCCTTGTCTATAATTTGTTTTGTAGCAAAATGCATTATAGTCATCTCATCCCCTACAATAGGAATAATACTCTCAAACTCGATTAATTAAAGCTTCGCCAATAAATTACATATTGGGACGTGATATTAACGATTTTTTGGGGACATTGTAACGTATAACCACAACAAAGACCCCAAACGCTTAATTTGTAACACAACACTGCGCGCGCGCCGCACGGTTATTACTATGCCACCAAATTACATAATTATTGTGCGTTTTGTGATTTTTCGCGTTTATAATAATACATGATAGCTGCATCGATAGGGGGAGATTTTGCAATATCAATATAAAAAGTGAGGGTGTTTTAAACATTTCAAACTATACCCATTGCGTTTTTTTATTTATTTATTGAATAAGGGGGCAAACGAGCAAACGGGTGACCTGATGGTAAGCAACTACCGTCGCCCATGGACACTCGCAACATCAGAAGAGCTGCAGGTGCGTTGCCGGCCTTTTAAAAAATGTTGTGCGTTAAAAAAGTGCGTTGCGTGTTCAAATGACACCAAGTAATAGTTTATTTAGCTTGTCCGTAGCAATTGAAATGAGCTACATTGAAATAAGTATTTCTATTTATAATTGCAGACGTGTAAGGCATTTGAATTACAAATCTTCATTATTTATAGGTAAATGTACGATATCACACTATTATTTATTGCATCTACACGATCTGTAATTTTCAATAGAAACTAATATCTATGATCATGTGTTTCTGAAAATCTTTAATATTGATAAACTAGAGTATTCGTAGCCTTACAATAATTTACAATAGAAAAAAGTCTATTGCATTAAATTATTTTTAAAAGTTAAAAAAAAAATTGTGATGAAACTACACTAGGCTTCGACAGAGTGTTCGAAATTCGTATTTTCGAACAGAATTTTCATTCACTCGGAACGAACTCGGAAAAATCATGACATGTGTCACGTGACGCGACTGTCAACCCTACAGTGCAGATAGGCGACAACGAAATTAATTAATTCCTTGTATCGGCAGGGGTCTGAATATGCATGAGTGTCGGCTCGTTAGGTCGCCGGCGGTCAGCATCAACAGTCCGAAACCCGACACCGCTGTTTATCACGTCATACTCGATATCAACCCTTCATCGTATGCTGTATGTGTTAGGAAAAAGAATAATTTATGGAATTAATGCATAATGCATTCAAGATTCCTAAATCCTCTCCTTTTGCTGAGAGATTTTTAGAATGGTTATAATGAAAGTTGAGATTCCCTTCTTATCCGATTATTTTTATCGGTAATATTTTTTTACCAACTGTAGCGAATAGTGATCACTGATCATAAACATTTTTTAAGTATTTTAGACTCAAAATTAGGATTCGATATTTATGGATGAGATACTTAGCACTATTTTAACTTAGTTTGAAATTTTAAGTGGGTAGCTATCCAAAATTGTTAAGTTTATATAGTGAAAAATATGTAAAATGAATAAGTATCATTAATTCTCTTATCTAATTCAATATCGGCATCTAACGAGGTAACATTCTGAAAACCCCGTGGTTTTAAAGCACGTTTGATATTTAAACCCTGGCCGTGGACATCTTATCATAATATAATATTCATACACGTATTAGATTTCACAGGATCGATCCCCTCCCATTCGCTAATGAGCAAACACTGTGGACATGTTTGATGTTAGCTGAACTTCATGTTTGCCCGCGAAATGGTTATGATTGGACAAATTCTGTATGCTAATAAGTACGTCATTCTAAATAGTGTAGAACGGAGGCAATATAAATAACGACATGGAGAAAAATCAATATTATTGAATTTTTTCCAATAACTTGCCAAAAAGGCATTTTTTTGGCAAGGTATTGGAAATCTAAGAAAGCGATACTAAGATACAGAAGTAAAAAAAAAATAGTGTATCGATGAAATTTTGCACTGTAATACAAAATATGATTCAATGTAGCTTATATTGAATAAATGTTTTAAATTATATTTTTTCATAATTTTTACGATTAAATAATAACAAACATGATTTTTACGAAAACATACAAAAAATCAACCATAAATTATTATATCCCAGATATAGATATAAAATAATAAACCTCGTAGCGCGATATAATTACGTTACTTTCCCTTTGGTCCCCTGGACAAACAGACAAACAGTCCCCCGGTGGACCGTCTTTTTATCGGCAGAGGGACCGCAAAATTTCTATTTGCATATCTGTAGACTCATAAATCTCTTCACTTATTAGCTCGGGGGTAGAAGCGACCCCCGCGCTGTCGCAGGGTTAACCTTATTTAATTAGCGGTGATAAAAATATTAATTAATGTATACTTGTGATCAATCATACGGACGTTTTGAGTAACCTAAATATTTTTTATGTGGAATCTGAGGCAAAGATTTGCCACAATTTTTTTTAAATTATGATGCTTTATTTTCGTTACTTACTTCGTGTATACTAACTGAACAACAAAAAATGTATAGTCAATTGAAATAAAAAATAAATAATAATTATTAAATTGCAACACTGAAAAATTCTAGAGTCATCTAAATACTTATAAAATAACAAATGAAGTAACTACTTATTACAATAAATTAGTAAAGGAAAAAGGTTTATTATTGGCGATAATCTTAAAGTGAGTAATCAAAAGCTACTACTGGGAGTGTTCACATTTTTAAATCAAATTAAATTTTGTCATTTTGGGCTCCCGCAATATTGCTGCGAATTCGCATCGCATCGCAAATATCTGCGACAAAATTCATAATAAAACTTACATTGCGATGCGATGCGAATTCGCAGTTCTGTGCAGGAGCCCTTACGTTAATTACTTACTCACTTTAAACTTAATGCGAGTAGTATAATTAAAGAAGATAGAAGCTACTTACATGATGATGTACTGGATCCCAGGGTGTTAGTACGGTGCAAGTGGCTGGTTACTTTGGGTGAAACTCAGAAAGTACATGTTAGTGATGATTATATTAATGGTGACCATCACCACCACCACCAAGTAACCATCACCCACCATTACCCAAGTGCAACATAAAATAAAACATGCAAAAAAAAAACAAAAATCAAGGATTTTTTTGGAAGTGGTTTAAAATGAAAAAACATGCTGGAAACTATTATATTATGAAAATAACAGTTATTTAAAAGTCGATAAAAGGTTATTTGATAATGTCATACAAATATTAAGAGAATAATTAAAAACTTTTAATAATAACAATCTGGTTAAAATCTTAAAATTAAAGGAAGAAAGGAAAAAGGAACATACATGCAAGGGAAAAACATTTCATATAGATTATAAACAAAACACTGTGCATGAAGAAAAAAACATTTTTGACTTTCTACGAATTCAAGCAACTTACGACTTTTATGGCCTGTTTCACCGCTTCCTGATAAGGTGCCCGATAGGGTTATTTGACAGATTTTCCATACTCCATCTGTCAAATTAATTGGTGGATAGCCTTATCAGGAAGCGGTGAAACAGGCCCTTAGGGCCTGTTTCACCACTTCCTGATAAAGTGTCAGATTGGCTATCCACAACTTTTTGATAGATTCTCCATACTTTATCTATCAAGTTAAGTGGTGGATACAGGATAGCCTATCCAGCACTTATCAGAAAGTGGTGAAACAGGCCCTAATATTTGGGCTATTTAACATTAAAAGCCGCTTATACACTGACAGTGCCGAAGTGTCACGTCATGAATTTTTGTTTCCTTTATTTTTACCTCTTCACTAGAGTTAAGGTTTTTCTTTAGGTTCTAGACTTTAGCTAGCCAGAGCTTAGTTGGAGCATGCTAAGAAATACGTAAATAAAGTTACCACATATTAAGGTGCCATCGAAAAAGTTGATTCATAGGCAGTTGACAGACCTACGTCATTTGGTTGGATTATTTCAATTCAATATAAGTCGTGATCTGTTTGCACTCGGCTGGATTTGATATAATACGTCCAAACTACGTAGGTCCGCTACAGGGCCCCCGTAAGGTACCGTGGTTTTGGCGCCCTTAGAGGATGGCGCCCGTGTGCATTGCACATATTATGGCACCCTGGTCCAACATTTGCCTATGAATCAACTTCTCTGATAGTACATCAAAACAGTCGGGATTAAGTATAATAAATGCTTACACGACATATCTCATAGACAAATGGACGACTGTCTCAAAGACACAAATAAACTCTGTCTTTTACGAGCATTTCAATAATCCCCCCGCACTTTCACATATCATTTTTCATGCAATTGGGACCAGGCGGTCACTATTTCTGAAATAAAACGGTCAAGCAGCCAATTTACATAAACCTCATCGACCCCAATTTTTCTAAGGCGCCCGAGCTCAATTTATATTGGTCGTATAAAAACATTTTTTATTCCATCCATTCTAATCTAACTTCTATTTCTGAAGAGTAAGGTTGAGATTCTATGGTGGTGGGTGTAAAGTGTATCAATTTCAGCAATGGGCCTGGCGACTTGTCGGACGTGACGCGAATATCGGACGACATCGACCGACGCGGACTGATGGGTTTGACAAATTGATAGTGTAAGTGAGCCTTAAGCTGTAAAACCATAACGTCGTAGATATAAGAAATAAACAATAAAATAATATGTTTTTGGTACAATGTTTTTACCTAAAGCTTAAAAATGTGTTTAAAAGTTTTGCTAAGTTTTGAAAGCTTTCCAAACATTCGTAATTACTAATTATAATAATAATTAATACATAAATTATATTTAATTTTGGAAACTCACTACTAACTAATATTCTAGTTTTTAGCATACTTAAATAATATTATATCCAGGCAAAAAGTGTCGCCAAAATATTATCGCCAAGCCATTCTATGGTTCTGTATCAACTAATATTACAGTTTATAGTTACAATAATTTAAAGTTTAAAGCTGTTTTGTTTTAAACTTCCTGCAGGATAAGTTATACAGGGGTAACAGATCATTTCACGCGTTTTGGGGTAAAATGCCCCGTAAATCTTACGGAAACATTTTTTTGTTCGATGAAAATAGTTTTCCGGGTTGGGGTGCATTTTTTTTCGGTTTCTTATTAATGTTTTATGTGATGGCGTTTTTATGTTTCTCATAATGGGTATTTGATGGTCTTATTGTTAAACTTTTATTTGTAATTTATTGTCAAATCCGTTATAAGAAACAATTAGTATAGAATTAAAAAGCATGACGTACCATCATATAAGATTCTTTGCATTTTTTCGATTTTTACTATTTAAATAAGAATTTTAATGATTAAGTATAATATAAAACCTTTTTAAGTATATTTCTTGATAATACTTTAACTTATTTATACAACTGCATCTAATTATACTCTCTAGTTCGCTCTTATCAGTCTTGTTCGCAGTGGATCTATACTAATTGCGAATACTTGTAGGAAACAGTCTTACATTATACTGAGTTTATTGCAAAATCCTTCTTATATTTTACCACCATAGGCTCCATATAACTAATAAAAACAACGCCCGCAACTCTGTTGCGCTAAAACTCGTATATCGCGCGGGTACCGTACATTTTCGGGATAAATAGTATCCTATGTCCTTTCCCGGAACTCAAAGTATCTCCATTCCAAATTTCAGCAAAATCAGTTCAGTGGTTTGAGCGTGACTAGTCTACAAATATGTTAGGTTGAAGTTCGCACGGGATCTATACATTTTTCCGGGATAAAAGTTAAAGTTATCCTATGTGCTTTGCCGAGATTTAAAGTGTATTTACATCGTATTTTAGGAAAATCCGTTAAGTTTTAGTATTTGGAGATCAGCCGGTCACAGACAGATACATTTACATTGAGAAAAACTAAACTCTATAAATGTTGTACTACCTACTTGTGAGAATAATATAAGCTTGATTTTCTTAAAAAACACGTTTATTTTCTGATTTGTCAATGCAAAAATAATCTATAGCCTTACTTACAGTAATATACGGTAAAAAGTAGCCTCACTTATCGTAATATATTGTAAAAAGGCGACTGAAACTCCTATTTTCGGACATAGAGACAAATGCCTTTGGGCGGAGGTTCCTTATTCATTCCGAGGGCTAAGGGCATAAATCAGGGAGCCCTGTCGATAGCAGCGGTCAAGTGTGAGTCGGAGAATAGTCCTTAACAAAGAAGCTGAAAATCTTATGGATTTATATTTGAAATTTGTATGGCATTTAAACGCAAAAGTTTGTTACCTCTTTATGCTTAAACTGCAGAACTGATTTTGAAGATATTTAATATGAATAAGCTTTGACTCCCAAAAAAAGATACAGGGTAGTTCTTATTCCGGAAAATGTATGGTTCCCGCGCGCTAAATGATGTAATTGGCGATGATGTATTCGGTGTAAGTAGCAAGCAACAGCTAGGAATACAACTTTCCTTACAAAGTTGTATTCCTAGCTTTCCTCTATCTCCAGCAATTAGAAACTTGAGATAAGATTACAAAATATTAATAACATGAAATAGATAGCAATTAATAACGTCCGTATTGTGGATCTGCAATAATAATGCAATATTCTGCGTCTGTAATAATTTCAAATCGTCGTACGGACTGCAAAACAAGTATTTTTTAATATAATATTGTTTATACGATTATTTTTCGAGAAAATGTTTTTACTGATAAACTCTGATATTCCGTAATAATATTATAACAAGTTGACTCAAAAGTTCAAATCACATTAAACTGCTATTTCAACCTACCTACTCACTTTTGACGGAAAATAAATAATTAATGTAGCGTGCTTTTTTGTTGTAATTCTGTTATTACTTTTGATCTTGGTTAATAAATGTCAATCTTTAGAGAGAATCAACTTTTTTCCCTTTTACTATACCTATTTTATGTTGGCATAGCCGTTTACAAAGGAAAAAGCGTGTTAAAATGTATGAATGCTGGGGCTAAATTAAGATTTTTAATGGAGTTTGTAAATGTGATATTTTATTGATATTTGAAGTCGTAAATGAGCTTTTGTATTCTCATAACGTCGTGTCATATTCTGAGTTTCGAAATCCTTGTCTTATATATACTAATTAAGATCTTGTATTATTCTGCTAACCGTACAGTAATAAACATATCGCTGGCATGCTTTTGATAGAGATCTAGCGAGATTTACATTTGTTGTAACTTACGAGCGTTATTCAGGACTTGCCGATTGTTATATCATATTTATGTTCTATGCCTCTTCCGATGTGTCCGGATGATATATTATATTAAATACCTAGATTATATTAAAATACTTATCTTTTGCCCGCGGCTTCGGTCGCGCTATATTATTAATAAGGTATCAAAGTCTCAGCCCGATCGGTTTAAAATTGACAAACTTTCATGCCTTATTTTATCCACTTGGGGGTAGAATTGATCAAAATCCTTTCTTAGCGGATGCCTACGTCATAACATCTACCTGCATGCCAAATTTCAGCATGCAGTTTTTTAATAAAATTTTCTTATTATTATATTGATAACTAACATGAAGTAAAAAGCTCTAAGCTCGAGTAAAGTAAATAAGTACTTTTTAAAAATTACCAAATAAGTGTATATTATCTATATCTACAGTCCAATACGCGAGGACAAATCATAACTTTGCATACATTAGAGGTCGGTAATCGCTAAGTGCTAATAAATTATTATGATGAAAAAATTCGCAGTTTTGTGGTTCGACTCGTGGTTTAGACCATAGCTGAGTGAACGTGCAGGTACATCATTATATTCGGAAAACGAGACGCGAATAAAAATGTTTCGTAAGCCGCAGCTCGCAAAGTCGCAACCGATAGCTCTATGTTCAATCTATAAGAAATAAGCGTTTAGCGTTTTTTTTTATCTATGCTGTCCTAAAAGCAAAGGCCTCAAGCCTTCCGTAAAGAGTTAAAAAGATCAAAATATATTATAAACTGTTTTTTTTTTATTTTGTGCATATTCATATTCAGGATATTTTTTTATATTTTATGCTTTCGCGTAAGCTGATTATGATTTAGGTCCATCTCATTATAGTATCTAAACTATGAACGAAATTTGTTTGTTTGTTTGTTTATTGATATACATTGGCATGTCTCTCTCCCTTTTAGTCAGAATATACAATGTGCAGTTCCTGAATAACACGCAAAACCTGAAAACTAGTTTACCGGTCACCTACTATAGTAAAAATAGCGATACAGAACTATACAATTTGCAGCTATAAACTCGAAATATTCTAATCCCATGTTTAAATATATCCGAGTGGTTAGCTAGGGCGCGCTGGGTTTTTACTGGGGGTGCATAAAAAATAAGCTCTTACGTAAGTGGAATTCACACTAAATATAATATATGAAGTGTACTACGTGATACATTGTTAGAAATTGGATTTCATTCGAAAGGGACGCTGTGATTTTGGTATATTTATGGCAATTTGTAGTCTTTAGGATTTGTAAAGAGTTTTAAATACTAGACAGTACAGGACACGTTTAAAAATAGAGTTTCTATATAGGTAGATTTATAAAGTAGACATGGCATGGCATATCAAGCCAAAAATTATGACTAAATGAATGGCCGGGGAATGGTTTTTCTCTTTCTAGTGCTTTTTTAGACTTTAGAGTCATTAAGGAATTAAAAATATGACGTCAATTGTATTACGTCTTGTTCGTATAAAGATTCTTGTAGAGACCCTGTTGTTTCAATTTTTTTTATAATTACGTTTAGAAAACGTTTTCGCTAATTATAGTAGGCATTCTATCCTAAATTGTTATAAAGGTTAGAAGCTTACCACATAATATTGTAATACTGTGCCTCTACATAACATTTTTAAAAGCCTCAACTCATAATATTTTAGTAATAACACATTCCTAAGTAATTTATCCATGTTTATACAGATTATGAATGTGCGTCAGGTCGTTCCATTCAGTCTGTATCGGCCATCTTGTCATAGATAATAGACCACGTACTTTCACAGACCATTATATTAGAGAAATGCGCAGATTCACCCGATACTACCATTACTAGTACATGGGAGTTTTGAAGCTAATTTGAAATTGGAATGTTACCGAAACGGGGGAAATTTTGTGCTGTTTTACCATTGATTTCCAAAAAGATTCTTTCTTTCACCAATTTTATGGCAAAACTTCTTAAAGTTGGAAAATTTTGAGGAAGCTTTAAAACTATCTTTATACCTTTACTTATCTTTTTTTTCATTAGCACGTCTCTCATTTTGTAACGTATAGGTAGGTATTATTACTGAATGAGTAGTTTTAAATGTCAGATACACCAGACAAAGGTAACCATTATTAGCATCATACTGTACGGTTTGAATCGTTGCGAAACTCTACGTAGAGACGTTCGACCATCGGAATAATTGACTTATTTGATAGAGTTATGAAAATTAATTAACGTTTTTAATTTTTATTTATATTATGATTTCTAATCATTTTTGTGCTTGTTTGGGTTTTGGATCTTATGTTTTTTAGATCTTTTAACCGATTGCCAAGAGTCTAGTCGTATGTCGACAATTGACCTATCAACATGTTTTTGAATTACTCCCTTTCATATTAGGTATCATTTTTGACTAAGCTGTTTTTCTAAATATCCTAAAAAAACGTATCTAAGTAGATTAACTGTTAATCATAATGTTAAGGTTCAAGTCAAGCGGAAAAGCAGGTCTCCTATTCATACTGTAAAGGATTCTGCACATTACTTGTTTACTTTCAATTTTCCTTTTACGATAGTCCATAAGTTTATGTTTGTATCATTAATAGTCGATATTTTATCTTTTAATTAATACTCGCAGGCCTAGCTCATACCGGCCCGACACAAATTTATAGGTAAAAGTTCGCGACCGATCCGACTGGTCCTAGTACAAGGTAATCCCACCTCTACCTTCTAAACAATAAGGCACAATATTACGTAACGACGCGTAACATTATCAAATACTTTCTTAATAATTGTGTATTACGTGTGTTACGTGGTTTTTGACCTTACGGGCCGGTGATAAGGTCGCTTCTGAATCGCGCGGGCGGCCCGGCCTTGCCGCCGGTGGATCGCTCTCACCTTAGGTTCACGTGTGAACTGAGATAAACCTGCTAAGTTGTGGCGCGCGTCAGGTGGCGGCCGGGGTACTGGAGCGGTGACCTCCGCAACTGGACAGGGTTACGGAGGACGTCTAATGCATGTGTATTTATAATGGACTGGCCCGGGTCACGCCTCGGCTCTGCTTAATTGTTAATGTGCGCTATGGCTTTACGATACGCCGATCAAAAATAGATTTTATAAAACAATGGTTCTTTTACGGAAGTGGAACGGGGTTTTTTTAATGTAGAGAACAACTGTTACGGCAAAATTACTAACATATAACTTAAAACAACAGTGTGTCTGTTCATCTATTTGTTTCTTATCTCTCTAGACTCTACTTAAACCCTTAAACCACTGAGATGCTTGAACCACCGAGGTGATCACAGCGTAGGTACTTTGAGTCTCAAAGAACATATTGGTACGACACGCGACAATATTTATTATAGAAAATGTACGGTTTCTACGCGATAAATGACTGAGCTAACGCAACAGGCAACATCTAATTCCTGATGTTAAAGAAAAAAACCGCATGTAGAGTCGTATAGAGATTTCAGTCGTCAGTCAATAAATAGAAGTAAAACGGCATAACCTCAAAAAGGAATCTCAAAATGGCGTCACAAATGGTGGTTTAGCGCTTATACGGGGACTTTGATTTAGCGAACGGGCGGCGATAGCGCCTGATGCGCCGGCACCGTTAGTGAAAGGGTCGAAACTTGCGCCATTACCATGGGATTACTGCATACAGGTTTGAGGTAATGTGGAGGTTAACTTTTTAAATAGCTAATGAATATGACAATATAGCGCATGAGAAATGACTTAAATGGATACTGTAGTTAATAATGCAACAGCTTAGAGTTTTGAATGTAGAAAATTAACTGACTTGACATTTTATTTTCATTTGCAAAGAACTTTACCTTTATCAGAGCTACCTACACGTTAATTTATTAATCTTTTTGTCCTTATTTTAGTGGGTAGGTTAAAATTATTTATCTATTTATATATCTACGAATTGGTATTAAATTCTGACAAAATTTTAACAATTTAAGTGTTCCAAAAAAGAGTACTTACTTATATAAAAACGTCGCATAGGCTCTACGGGCTGTAACTCTTTGTCGCATCAAGACAAAAATAAAAAAAAAGTAAGTTCGAAGTTTAAACTGTTTGGCGCGGCGTGAGTCAACTAATTGCATCAGTGCGTGCGCTCGTACGATTTAACACCTGTCAACATCACTGACAGTACTGTACAGGGACGCAAGGTATGAGATGAAGCGGATAAAGTTGATTATCGCCGTAACGAGCCTTGACAGGGAAATATCTGATTTAAATAGGAATGAGAGGTCTAGTCAGGAAGAAATTAGAATTCCTAGTGTGGAGAAGACGGATTAAAATACTCCTGAGGATCTAAAAAGTAACGGTAATGTTGTGGTCTGTGGAGCTAATATTATTTTGATAGATAACTTAGATATTACAAAAAACTTTAGGGCCTACTTGCATAATCTATCTGAGAATCTGAATAAAGAACAGACAGAAAAGTGGCTGGTAGAAGTAGCCAACGAAACCCATTTTCACGCAACAGTAGCCGGGGAAACTGCAGTTACATAATATAATAGAATATAATTTATTGCGTTCAAGATATTGTACAAACATAAAATACATTCAGAAAGATATAAGAACGCAAATAATAATGGTATAATATTTAATATTATTGTAAATAAAACAAAAGCACGTTACAAATACTCTAAGATAATGACAATAAGTTGAATAAATCGCGTCAGTTCATACCTTGCAGTTAATAGACGTTCACGATAAACAGAGCTATGCGAAGATGTAAAGATAAGATGTTTTTTGAGCAATTAGGACTGCTATCTACAGACGGACGGACAGACAGACAGCGAGAGCGACGGGAATTCGTTCATATTGTTTTACAGTTAGATACGGCGTTATAAACAAAAGAGATTGGAATATAACAAATAATTCGAATGGCCAAGAAGGCAAACTTAAAAAAATTAATTGTTTTTTTTTTCATTTGGTTAGACTTAGAGTCTAAGGACAAGATCTATTACTGGTTTAACGAACCGGGTGACAATTACCTTACCTTACTTTACTTAACCTTACTTTAACCTTACTTTTAGCAAAAATATGATTTTTACTCTAGAAGTAGATTAAACTTTAAAAAATGTTAATTATTATTCATGATTGAACAAAGATGTTTATAAATCATGATAAATAATATTGCACATGGAGTTTTCGTCTTGCGCTGACTTATTAGGTAATTATTCAAATTCGTTCTTATCTCAGCGAAACAGTTTCCCCTCTGACAGAATTTGTAATTGTTTCATACAAAACTTAATTAAGGAAAAATATTGCTATGGTTTTGTAATGACGCTTAAATTCTGTATATATTATAGCAAGAGAAGCTTCCGAAACTATGTTATGAACTGTTTTAATAGACGAAATCTTATGAAGATTTGAGAACGTGTTATGCCATTAACAATGTCCACTCAAGTTAAAATGGCTTCAAACAACGCCAAAGTGTGGCCATTTTATAGGTCATGCTTTTAAAAAAAAATGGCTCTTATGTACCTAGAATTTACCCAACTGTTAATAATAACCCACAAGATCTACAAAATATTTTAACTAATTTACCTTATTTAAAATAAAAGTAAAGACTTTAGAATCCATTTGTTATATTCCAATTCAAAAGACAAAACAGGTAAATAATAGTCGTCATAAGTAATACAAACAACGATCATATCGATTTAATCGACTCGAGTTCGTGTATCGAATACGATCGAATACCGATATCGATTTCTACTCGATACAGATTATCTATCGATTATTTGTCACGAACATTCAATATATCCGAGTCGTGCCCAGTAATTTAGTAAAACTTTGAAGATGTGAAATGATAAAATTTCATTACATTTTATAGGCGGGACGAACGAATCTAAAATGAACCCTAACTAAATGGAATAAGTACTGTTTTTGAAGAAAAGGAAAATTGCGATGGCTTAGCTTCTCAGGATTGCCATGTTACTTAATGATTGTGGATTTACGACATTTAATGGAAAGAGCTTAATTTATGGAAAATGCAATGGTTATAGACAAAATGGTAATAACATTTTGTAACAACAAATAAATGGTTTACTGCACGTCTCTACATTGCAATATTTAAGTGTACAGTTTCAATTTTGGTCTAAATAATTTAAATTAATAACTGCATGTGCGGCTATAATGCTCCCAATTTTAATGTCACGTAGTAGGAAGGTAAGAATACTATTATGGTCAATGACACCTGAACTTTGTCGAGTTTTAGATTTTAGTTCTTAATGAGTTTGAAAACAAAACAGAAAGTTAACAAAAAATCTCTTCTCACTTAATATTTTGATTGTCACAAAGGGTTTTGTGTGGTGCTCCTGGCTCTTAAACAACACCTAACTTCGGCCATACATATTCATAGAAGCAACATTAAAATTCATCTCAAGCCAAGGGTAACAGTTGAGATCTGCCGATAACCATTAGGCCCTTAATTTGTTCCCTTCACCTATCCCTTCCGTATCCCTTACAATCGTTAACACGGTTATTCGCATACGACTAATATAATCTGTGGATTCTGTGGTTAAGGTAAAGGATGTAGTTTAGTTTATTGCAGTAGGTTTATCAACGATTAAAAAAAACAGCTTTCACGCATTACCTACAGACACACACCGGAATAAAAAAAATAACAGTTCTATTTTCAAAAATTAAAAATTTCAAAATGGAGCGCAGCATGTAGATTTCAGATACAAATACCAAGATGCAACCTAACAATTGTAACGTAAGGAAAACAGATACTCAGATGCCCAATGAGTTGTAATGTCCTTTCCCTCTCTAAAGGGAGAGTACCCTGCTTAACATTGAGATGGTCTTGATTCGAGTTTAATCTGCGCACATTAAGGTATAGACTCGTCGTAAATAAATCCTAATGGCAGGCACTTTCGTATCTGATTGAATAGTTCACTCGAACAAAAAACCTCTATTAGGTTGTAGATTGATAATTTCAAACGTAGTTGGTATAAAATATAGACGGATGGAGAGTAGAAACCTTAGTCAAAAAGACTTTGCAAAATTTGTGGTCAAACTAAAGAAAAGTGACGTAACTTGACCTAAGGGATGACGTGTACTTAAATAAGAAATTCATGACGTCATCAGCCTAGGCCAGTATACTGGATCATATTTCGGAACTCATTCAAGGGTAAGAAAATGGTGATTTGTGAAATCCACAAAGGTATCTTAGTTAAATGCCTATGGCCATTAAACGTGTGGTTTTGGAAATGACTATTACAAAACAAAATATGATTAATCCGTAGTTTGATGAGCGATCTATTTATGATACAGTAGGTACTCAAGTAGGTACTTTCTTTCAATTAAAAGAGCAAACCACACCGCATCAGGACCCGATCTAGCTATTTAGCCGCTCTGGGCAAAGATAACTTTCGCCGCCCTTTACATTTAGAAAACCCTTTAAGTCATATTAAGCTAGTTTTGTTGGGAATGGGGGGAATATTTCCTCAAGTAGGTTGTGGTAAAATTCTCAAAGTTGGGTGGAGGATTGCTAATGGCTTAGTTGAAAGATAGGAAATAAGTCAACTTTGCCGCCCCTAGTTTTTTGCCGCTCTGGGCAAATGCCCGGCTCGCCCCCCCTTAGATCGGGCTCTGCACCGCATACGCTTTAAAATAATGACAGCATTATATGAAAATACCACTGTAAAGTCCAAACTTAAGCGTCAGCACAACACTTATATAATAACTAGCCATTTCATTACCATACAAACTAGGGTCAGCCTCTACAAACAGATAATACCGCTGATTTGGCTAATAATTAGCCATTATACAGCGATCTGTCAAGTGCGAGAGTGGCTAAGTGTAAACCGTTGTAAGACAGGCCAAATAAATTTGGTTATCTGTACAGGAAAATTAGATAAATATTTAGTGAAAGTTTCGTTCAAAATTTGCGGTTTCAAGCAATATGTTACCAACAAATTAGAGGGTTTCGTGAATAGTTATTTCATAATATATTTGTTTCATAGAAATTATCTTTTTACAAGTTGACAAGCTCAAAATAATCTTTTGATGATACATTAACAATCTCTACAATCAAGAGTATTAACAAATTCAGGAAAATGACGAATTGATACCTAAGTCCTGAGTAGTGAGCTGATAATAAATTATAGAGCCAAGAACACTTTCGATCACGTAATAATTCAAACACAAAAACTAGATCGAAATGTTTCCATCCTTTTGATCGCTATGATGTGTCGCTGGTCGTTACAGATACACAGACACAAACTTATAACACATTTTTTGATCGGAAGTTAAAAAGTAGACATAAACTACGATAACATGGCGCGCCCCTCCAAAATTCAAAACGTTTGAAGTGCGTTGTCAAAACTTTTGATGTGCGTTGTCTTGCGCGGTCGGCTAGTTATGATTAGATGAGTAGACCAACAAATCTTGGTATTAAGTGACATTAAGTGAAATATTACGAGTAGGTACTGGTTGATTGGTTGAATACTTA
This sequence comes from Polyommatus icarus, assembly GCA_937595015.1. Lineage (NCBI taxonomy): Eukaryota > Metazoa > Arthropoda > Insecta > Lepidoptera > Lycaenidae > Polyommatus > Polyommatus icarus. The sequence continues at coordinate 14,005,127 of OW569339.1, forward strand.
CTACATACAAACTCTTTCATAAGGATGTGACTACACACATTGAAACAGTAATTAGGAGGGGCGCGTCATGTTATCGTAGTTTATCTGTAGAGCATCGAAACCATAGAGGTTGTAACAAATGTGACGTCAAAATTTGCACACTGATCCCGATGTTATTCAGATATATTTTACAAGTGTTTCGATGAAACCAACTCGTGTCTCATCACCATAGGGGTCATATTGGGGGTAAATAAACTGTGAACGAGTACCCCTGCTGTTATAATCCTTGTTCCGGATATACTTAAGGCTGACACCCCAGGGTGTTATCGGCTAATAGACAATAATCCTTATGGTAAGTTGTATTGTCTTAATCGTCAATAAAAGATGCTATCTTGGTGTTAATTGGTGGTATGTGGTAACTGATTTTAGTTACGTTTATGATAATCGTGTATGAATGGATCTAATATTTATAATAATATTATGTAGTATGTTATGTGCATTATTAAATAGACAACAGAAATTAATATTATGTAGTTACTTTTTGAAAGTCCATTAGAACTTTTTCGGTTAAAATTTTATATTTTTAGTATTTTTGTAATTTAATGTACATAATTAACATCTTGGTCATCCCGTTAAATTAAGAAAAATATTAAATAACTGTCACAATAGAATTACCGAATTACACACACGCCATTGGCTTGTCATAATCGTTGATAAGCCCTCAATGGCTTTTCAAATCCCAACTTGGTCCATTGTGCCTTATCGGAGAAGTTTGGGAGAAAGACGTCACTCACCCAAGGGTCCTTTGTCTATGGATTTCGCGCTGATTAAAAACGTCATGTGTCAATTTTGGCGGGAGTACGAGCTTAAATTTTTTAGAATATTTTTGAAACATTTTTTAAAACTAGTACTAAGTAGTAAAGGTGACACTGCAAAGTGGAAAAAACCTGTATTAAAAACTTTAATTTTACCAAAACCTTTCGTAATTATTTTATTAAAATCTCCTGACGTTTTATTTACATTTAATTACAAATAGTTGTTGAGATGTAATTACTGAACAAATATTGATTGGGCTTTAACCTCGGTGTGTAATGTGGAGCGACACGTAATTCAATTAGTGGTCATCCCCTACACCGGGTCACCCTACGCGGTTATCCCGGTTATCCGGATCCGACACGGTATTTGCATGAGGGTTACCCGGGTAAGTCACCGAAACTTTACGGTTGAGATTTGTGGGGGATCAATATTTTGCGTGTTCTTTTTTTCTTTTGCAGTTGCTACTGTTTTGTTTGACCAAATTATTTGTGGTAAATGCTACAGATGTATAAAAATACAGGTTTTATGATGTCCAAACCAGTATACAAAAATCTGCTCAAGTACTATCTCCTCTGTAATATGTAAACTCGTTCATTATCAATAGTAGAGTTCTTGTAGAGTATAACAATAATATTATTTTACTGTCTCGAACGCCTTTACTTAATCATGCAGTAGTTCGAATGCTAAAATTGTCCACATTTGGATTTTCGCAAGTTTTAAACCAAGATCAAAATCTAAAATCCCTTATCTGTCCAAACTTCATTTAGGTACCTACTATACACTCCCTAGCTCTATATTTACAAGCTCCCCATAACTTCATTTACAAAAATACCTCAAATTTATTAACAAGATAGCTCCAATTTTTCAACTACCTCGAGTTTACGAGGAGACATATTTTTTATGGATCATAATATAATGTGGTGAACCGTCATAGGGTAGTTCTACATAAACAACATCTGTGCGACCCTTGATTCAGACATTTGTTAGAGGTTTTATTGTTCGAGATAGGAAGGGATTTTGGAGTGAAATGGTCTTGATAGTATGCATAACTTAACCTAAGTTATTCAACCATTTTGATACTCGATTAGTAATTTTGATAAAAAATTTCTTAAACTGACAATGAGAAATAGAAGGATGTAGATCTTCTGAAAAAAAGAGGTAAGTAACAGAAGACGAGCTTGAATAGTTTTTTAAGGAACATTAGAAAAGTAAAATCTGAAGTTTTGACGATTAGTTGAGTGTATTAGTTTTCAATATCATAATATTTTCTATTTAGACCTCGTACTACAACGATTTTAAAAGATTAATAAGCCACGATTATTGCGACAATAATAAGCATAAAAAAAGAAAATAAAACTCCTTGAGAATAATAACGATAACAATCCGAAGACAACTCTAACAACTGGACCGCGATGTCGCGTGATAAGAAGCTCCGACAATCGTTACCCCCATACACTTATCTTCCAAATTCTTACATACATCACCCATTCAGAAATTACCAATGCAAAGGAAACTCTACGCTAATAGCATAAAGTTAAATTTCGAATACGAAGCAGTGATTTATGACACAACCAAATTGTGATGTTCAGTTAATTCGACAAAGCGTTAAGGGAATATAAATCGTTTGTTATTAAAAATAAAATGCATATTTCCTTATCGCGATATTGACACGCGTCGCTCGAGGGTGGCGTTTCCAATCGACGGCATTTCAATTTTCGCTTTATTTGTTTCTTTTTTATTAATATTATGTGCGACCTCGGAGGGACGCAGATGCGTGGTGTTTATTGTCCCTCAAAATGTGACACTTGCTTACGAAATAAGAAATTACAGGTTTTCCCTCTGTGTCGCTTTGATTAAAGTCCTCCTTTGAATAAAAGTGTGAATAAAGTTGTAAGAAACAACTGTGACAACTTGACATAATATTTAGAGATGTATAATTTGTAGAGTTTTGGTTGAGACTGGAGTATTTTTATATGGAGTTTTTTTCTAATTTTGTGATGATAATGATGAATAAACTTAACTTAGTTTATATCATATTGAGCTAAGATTGACACTATGAAATTTAGTAGTTACTTTACGGTTAATTCTGGTACGGAACCCTTAAAAATAGTTAAACAACGGGAGAAGACGGTTAAAGCAAAAATCGTAGATTACTGTCGAGTCATGTATGAAAAATGCCAGGTACACGAACGCTATGATATATTACGTTAGTACAATGTTTATAAATTGTTTGCAACGGACATTTTTAATCGAAGAAATGCAATGTCATGTACCTTGACCGTTCAACGACCATTCAATGGAAATTTATGAAGAAACTCGCATTCAGAATACAATTCCATTTTCAAATGTTTTATTTTTACTTTTCTATTGCGGCCAGTGTTATTTGACTTTTTAATTAGTTAAAAAACAAAGATCCCATTCATTACAAAAGTGGCTTGGCAAACATGCCACCTTTCTGCAACGATAAACATTCTTTATCGACTTTTAAGTTCTATGTTCAGTTGTAAATGTTATAATATTTTTTTGGTTGTTGTAATTGTCTATGTTCAAATTTTCATTTCTTCAAAGGCTTTTATGTAGTAGAATTTCCTGTATTTTTTTTACCGTTACCTACATTGTACAGACAATGTTTTTGACAATCGGATGTTCATGTATACTAATCCAACGTATAATATTACCTTTGTGCATATTTTGAGGTCACAAATGTAACTGATCGTCATGACAGGCCTTTACACGCTTAATAATTCGCGGCATTGTAACTCTGTGCTTTGTATACTCTATGGTGCTCTTTAGTATATGACACGTTCTATGCTCTGTGGTACTCTATGCTCTATGTTAACAATAATCCCCCCATTGTCGGCCTATTACGTTGCAGATTTTAACCAAATGGATATGTGGACTTTAAAATGCCCTTTCATTGACTAATTTGGCCTTTTCATAGCTAGGTATTGACTGGACGTTTGACAGAATTGTACATTTAAAAAAATCTATTTATCGAGACTAGCTTGATATTCAAAGTAATAAAAAGAAAAATTTTGGTCACTCGTTTCGTTGTTTGGACCATAGAAGAAAAATAATCACACCGAAATCATTATCAGAATATTTTAATGCTTATTTTGAATAATTATTTACGTGTCTTTTACAGTGAAAAGCAGAAATACCTACTTCTTGCAGCTTTAGATGTTTTTAGTATTTGTGTAATAGCTTCAAGTATTCTTGCTTCTAACTGTACTAGCATGTGCATGCATAAGGCACCTCCCACCAACCCACTACACATGCCTGACACAGATTAAAAACTAAAAGAAAAACCGAAATGGCGCCAAATACATAGTTCTAGTTAAAATTGACACTTTGACAGTTGGCATTTATAATATTTTATTGGAAGAAAATCAAAAATTTGAAAAAAAAAGCGCCAAAGAATGAATAGAGTAGGTATAGACAGAGTTTGCTGGCGATTTCTTCAGATGAGTACGAGATTTTTTTTACAGTTTACTGCTTAGCGAAAATTTGACAAAATATTGATAGAAACTAGTTATTTTGGCAACTCACCAAGGAGCCACTTTCAAAAAGAAGAAGAAGAAGCTGGCGTAATATGGCGCGACAATAGTTACATAAACATGGTTGTATAGTGTTCGCGATGTTCATAGACGGTACAATACACTGCAACGTGTATGCATTATGCAGAGGATTGGCGCAAAACTCAGGAGTTGCGGATTAAAAAAAAATGCAATTTTTTTATTCGGTGACTGAATTTTTGGCATGAAGTTTGACGGGTGAAATAAAAAAAAATGTTAAGTTTGCAAAAATCTATGAAATATGGTGCAAAATGTAACTTTAATTAGAAATTGTTATGATCGTCGTAAATAAACATAGCACGATACATCTTATGATTGAAATTATAATTATAATACATTCTTATGATGAATACTTAGAAAACTGCATAAAATAGTACCTCGTAACATTAACTAGAATGCCAATTAAATAAATATAAAATTAACTTTGCGATTTGATGTGGAACAAAATTACTTTTATAATTACATCAACGGAACTGTCAATAGGTAATGTCGATTATACATTATTACGGGCTTTATTACTAATCTATGGCATTAACCTATATCAAAACCCTCAGATCATCGTGATAGACAACATTAACTTTGTAACTCTGCCAATCACTGTGACTCGATGTATTCTAATTGCTAAGACACATGTTATAATTGATTAGAAAAACATTGTGTATGTTATAATATTATAATAACATGAGTTGTAGAGATGTGCCGATCATGACTTTGGCCGACTAGCCGATTAATCGGCTGCAAAGAAGCCGGATAATCGGCCGACTAGTCGGCCAAGCCGATCATGGTTTCGAAAGTTTCCGTAACGCTTTTTTACTGCTGTTTCGCGGATAAGTCGCACACGCCGCCTGCAAACGTGTCGAATCGTGTTATGTTTACTTCGCGTACGTTACTTTATTTTGTTTCTATGAAACAGTTGATGGTTTTCATTAAATATTTCATGTACATGAAATCTCGATTTAATAATACATACTTGATTTGTTGTTAAAATTAACTATATTTACAAAAATAATTTCTTTACTGGCAAGTTATTTCAGAAACACTTAAAAATTTTTAAAATGTGTAGATAACACAGAATACTTATTGGGTGTGATATGAACACAATATTATAAAAAATAATCAAGGTTTTTCTTTAATGTTATTTCAATTATAGCAAAAAAGTAAAAAGCCGATAAGTCGGCGCTTTTTGCCGACTATTCGCCGACTATAAAAGTGGCCGGATAGTCAGCTTTACCTACTAGTCGGCACATCTCTAAATTGAGTTGTTATCGGCGATATCGTTATATTGTAATTCAAAACGTAATTGCAGTGACATTCATACGACCTATTCATGATTATAATTTATATCTAGGCTGTGAATTTTTTATGTGATCAGAAAACTGGTTTAATCAAAAGTATTCATTTCGATAGAGCAAAATGGGGTCTGCTTTGTTTAGTAAACATTAAACTCGATGAAATCATAGACTTGAGAAATCGCGTAGCACTTATTATTTTTAATATTTTAGCAGTTATTTACTAAATCTTATGACTTGGACCAAGCGCCAACCTTCCGGAACGCTAGGGCCGGGACGGTCCAACACTTTTTCAAAATCGTGACCAGCCCGCGCCGTCGCTCCGTCACGATTTTGTACCGTTAGACACCATCTATCTCGCTCACTCGTATACATGTACCGATCGTGTGAAAGTGACAGACGTATTTTTGGTTGCTATTTTTTAATATCGGTGTAAGTTTTTTTATGAAGTTTTTACAAAAGAGAGCAATAGATCACCGTTCACCTGCTATTTGAATAGCAATAAAATTTAATATGTGCGCTTATGAGCGAACACGGAAGATTATAGATGAAAAATTAATCGGATTTATCTCAATCTACACACTCAATAATAAAGAAAGCTTTAGAGAGCTTTGAGTAAAGAAATAGGCAGCTTTAAGTGTTACTTCACTTTATTTTGCCTTTTTGAATTTAGGAACCATATTCGATTATTTAAATTATGACACTTTCTACTCAAGACTAAAGGTACAATTCCGTGCATCGCGATCGATCGCGGCCGCGCACGACCTACGACTGTCGTCGGCCGCTCGCGACCATAGTCATTGTATGAAAATGTATGGCACCGCTTCCGAGGCTCGCGGCTGACGAGCGCGGCCGACGACTGTCGTAAGCCGCGCGCGACCGTGTTATATAACTTTGACACGGTCGTGCGGGGCCTACGACAGACGCGCGCGGCCGACGACAGTCGTAGGCCTCGCGCGACCGACCGTGTCAAAGTTATATGACACGGTCGCGCGCGGCTTACGACAGTCGCCGGCCGCGCGCGTCAGCCGCGAGCCTCGGAAACGGTGCTATACATTTTCATACAATGACTATGGTCGCGAGCGGCCGACGACAGTCGTAGGTCGTGCGCGGCCGCGATCGATCGCGATGCACGGAATTGTACCTTATAAAGTGTGTTTTAAAAGGCACATTTTTAGACTAAAAATATAAAATTTGCGAAGTCGGTAACTCCTTTCATCATTTAATAATAATTATTATGATGACTTAATCGATCAAGCTATGTAGACACAATCATTTAAATTATGTACAAAAGTTAAGTAAATAAGTTATCAATTTAATATGAAACTTGTATGAAACTAATGATTAAAACAATATTAATTAATATCAATAGTAATTTATCATCTATCAAATGATAATTTATTAAAAGAATAGCTTGAAGTTTGAGAAACCTTTTTCTTCTATCCATACTTAATATTAAAAATGCGAAAGTGTGTCTATCTGTCGGTCTGTCTGTCTGTCTGTCCGTCTGTCTGTCTGTCAGATTTTGCTGAAATTTGGTATGAAGATACTTTGAATCCCGGGAAAGGACATAGAATACTTTTTTTCCCGGAAAAAAAACGAGTTTTGGCGCAACATTTTCATCTGGTTTTTTTTATAAATGACTTCACATTGAATCGCCAATGTCAGTGTGATTGACGAAAAAAGATCCCAGGTGTCAAAACTTTGACGGGAATTCCACGCGGATATATATATCTTTAGCCTATGCTCAGATTGTTTATGGTCCAACAGCCATTTCCTTGTAAATATATTACGTCGATATATTGTCGATATTAATAAATATTTTAGAGAATTTGAGTTGTAAATATACACCATGGGCCGAGAAAGCGGGCGTATTTGTCTCTGTCTGACCACACGTAATGAGAAAATGTTATTGTGCGGCCATCTTGGATTTATGGTGATATTTTAAACCACGAATAAATAACATTCAACAAGGTAGTTTTAATATTGATTAATAGTTTTATATTAAGCCCAAAAACGAGGTAACCAGAGACAATTTATTTGAATTTGGATTACGTAATTTTCTTTTGTTTCTCCGTAAATAATCATGATAATATGAGTAAGAAGATTGACAAAACATTTTTTCAAGTTTAAGTAAATGTTATAACTTATAACCATTCCGCGCGAATATTACATTACTATCATCACGATTTAGAAAACCTAGTTAGAAAACTATCGAGCTTAAACTCGTAGTTTGATTCCCAAAACTAAAAAAAAAATCATAAACAAGCAAAGAACACCAAACACAAGTAGACAATAGGATTACTAGCTATCTTTTAATGATTATTATCAGCACGTCGCTCACAAATACGTGTATAAAGCATTGTCTACTGAAAGTTGGGTGTAAAACTACGTTATGTCCATTGCATATTCATACTAGCATGCCCAGTTTAACTGGAGCCCCGGGGATATAGATTTCAATACAAAACTAATACGGAACACCAACCTCCAGGGGTCAAGGATGCTGGCCAGCTAAATACCAACTTTTTATTGCTATAATGACATGAGAGATAATATTTTCTATTAGATTTTAAAATATTGATAGGAATACCATAATGCTTAGTACTCACATATAGTTTTGCTCGATCGAGCAATCACGTCGACTAAAACCCGCGGCTCGGGCTTTCGTCCACACTCCACACATTCAGCAGTGCTCGATAGATTTACTCTAAATCCATTTAATTCCATCGAACCGGCTCGAGGCGAGCCTTCGAGCTGTGAGTTTTGCGGGTCACACAGTAATTATTACTCGATTTGGAGTAAAACTATCGAGCAAAACCGTATGTGAGTACTTAGCATAATATTATTAGCTTTGAGTTAAAAAAGATCGACAGTGAAAAACCGATGAAAAAACTTCTAGGTACGTGGTAACTAATTCTGAAATTGTAATAAAGTAAACTCAAATAAAGATTTAATAATTATTATTGAAAGTACGCTATTTATTATTAAGTTTAAAATATATGACTTGTACGCATTTTTATCACTTTCATGATGAAAGTCTTAAAACTTCTTATCCTGCATTTGAGGTGTAAAATATACTTTTAACTTTACGCTTGTTTTTTTTTTGCTTTCTGAATACCTACATCTATTTATAGTGAAGACAAATGCTTCATTTTCACATTGGCTCTATTATATCTCTCTAGTGATTCTCTATAAATTTTTCCCTCCATATCGTATCGCATAGTTTTATCGCATGCGACACAGCCATAGACAGTTTGTGTCGGACTTTAGCACCCTTAATCAAAACAATCTAAACTTTGGACAATCAACTAGACTCTAATGCAGACAGACGACCACATAGAGTTTGGACATAATATTCTTGCTACAATAATAATTACCTATTGAAGTTTAAGTTTTTTTTAATGATAAAATATTCGATGAAAACTGCACTAAACAATTTTAACCGTAAGTAATACATTTCAAAAGTTATCTTTTTGTTATCAAAGCAAAATATTACGTGTACAAGATAAGATTTAATTTTAAAATGCTTTGAGTGAGCCATATATGGTAAACGATTGATTTAAAAAAATCGTTACCATAAGCAATTTTAGTTTAAAAATTTAATATTATCGAAACTTAACACACCGCTCAGCAAAATAATATTACATGTTGGTCCATCGAATATAGTACATATTTTCTTTGCATAAATGCATGATAGAATAAATACATAAAATGTGCTCAAGTCCATAGTTTACTGGTCGTGTGTGAAAGTGCCAACGTCGGAAGTCGTCTCCGATAGATGTTTTACAGGCGTGTGGCTATAGACTGTGACTATTATAGTCTATAGCTAGACTGGAACGACTATGACTATAGTCTATACTCTATACGATTGCAGCTACAAGCTATAGTCTATTTGCGGAAGATATCAATAAATCACGTCCGACTTACCGTAATTTACACCGATTTTAGATTTTTTTACATTTCAAAGAGATATTTTTCATAATTATAATTTATTATGAACTCAAAAATAAATAAGAATAATTTTTGACTACTGCGTACTGTTTGCTCTACAAAGAGCTCTATAAAGAGCAAAACCACGCGACGAAAAAAGTATCTTTCTTTAATTAAATTACTATTATTTTTACAAGCATAACTCTGGAGTATTGTTTTATAATAATGATGATTAATGAAATAATGACTATTACTAATAGAATTTTTAATTGCCTTTTTCAGTTCAAATAATATGACGCTATTACTTTTCTGTAGTACTACTTAAGCTATAATATTTGCTTCCTACTAGTAGTAATTGGTAGTAAATCGTCATTATGTCGCAAGTCGTAAATATTATTATTGTAACTACGAATGTTCTGACGCTTTCACGTAAATTGAGTGTTGAGATTACACATTTTCAAGCTTTTATGGCGGTCTTCGTTTATTAATTATAATATGTTTATTACTATAAAATATCGCTATTAAGTAGGTCTAAGTTGTATTATTAAAGATAAGTAGACAATTAGTTAAAATAATACGAAAGAAAATTTACTCTACGTAACGTTTAAATGTTAGTTAAAAATCATCTTTTCTAGGAATCTTCTTAGTAATTCAGATTTTTTGATAAATTGCTATTAATTAAATAGTTAAGAAAAAGAATTGCCAGAAAAATAAACTCAACTAAAAAACGTTAACACCTTCTTTTACTTCTTTCTCGTATTTATCTTTACTGCTATTAAATAATAAAATTATAGTACATGTAAAACTGTTTACATAATACTACAGCTGCTATCGAGTATAAAATCTAAACCGTAAAACAGTAATTTACTGTTTATTTATGTATAAAATGCACAAAATGTCTTAAAGTTATCTTGAGAGTGAAGCTAACACTTACCTAATAAAATGCTCATATAACATAGTTGATATATTGACACTAATATGTTTTAGTGGCTACGTAGTACCTAGATATAATATGTGTATGAAGAAAAGTAATAAAATTTACATAGTTCATATTATTAGTCACACTTTTGTGCGATATTTGAAGAACAATATTTTTTAATTAATAACCTGAAAAGTAACCTAAAATCTAAACTAATCTAGAACGGGTATAATCTGGGAAGTAATCCAAAAATAAAAGATGAGAATTGAATTAAAAAAAAACTTCGCGTGTATTAATAAATAAATAAATTAAACCTATTTACAAATAATTTAGTTGGAGCCTATACAATGCCTATCTATATCACATAATACTGTAGTTTGGGGCTGAAACCTCCCCCCTTCTCGGAAGCTGTACCAAGTACGCCATCACCGATACCGTGGACACGTGGCTCGGCGTCAACCCTGCTCCTTGAACTTACTGCCCTCCCATACTTTAAAAGAGGAGGGCTCCGGAGCCCGGGGGCTGCTGGTGTAGCTGGGCTGCAGCCGCGAGGGCGACAGGAAGCTGCCGTAAGACAGCGAGGAGTTGACACCAAGAGACGTGTCCAGGGTCGAGTAGTACCCTGAGGATGCCGCCGAGGGCTGAGGGGCGGGTGGCTGCGGCACCCTGGACGCTTCAGCATACGCATCAAGATGCTGCCTGACCAACGTCACCAGCTCCCCGTAATTGGTGACCGCGGCCCCCGCCCCCGCGACCCTGTACAGCAGCAGCCTCGCCTCCCCGAACAAGCTGTCCAAAATTTTACCTGTCGTGAAGAGGACGATGGCCTTCAGACAGGAGTACTCCGCGGAGTCCACGTGGAGCGCCTTCAGCTTCTCCACCTGCTCCTGGAAGATGCGGATGTGGTCCATGAAGGCCACCACGCGGTCCGCCGCCATGGGCGACGCGTGGAGGCCCGCGGCTGCGAGTAGAGGTGCTACGTGCAACGGCATGGAGCATTGCGACGCGTTCAGGACGAACAGCTCCGACCAGACTAGCCGGAGCAGCGCGACCTGGTCCGTCACTTGGAGTTCGGGGAAGAAGGGGATGTTTCGGGCCCATTCCACGGCGGAGAAGAGCAATCTCGCAGCCAGCTCGCAGATGTTGTCGATGCCCATCACATTGGTGGATTGCACGCACTGGCCGTATCGCGACGTGGGGTAGGGTTCCGCTCGGAGGAGCAGGCTGATGTAGGAGGAGAGGTAGGGGTGTGTGTTCAGGCCGGCGCCAGGGTCGCCGTTGGCCAGGCCGAACTGGCCGGGCAACGCCAGGCCTGGCGGTTGCGACGGCGGCACCCTACCTCTTTGGACAGCTGGAACAAGAGAAAAGAGAACATTAGATAAGTGTAACTGATACCTCGTAGGGAAACTAAATAAGTATAAAATGTTTTTATCAGTAAGTTATGACTGTATCTAGAGATTGATGTTAGGTACTGGAAAATGATACTATTTCGTTATGCTTGGTTTAAGTTTTTATCGCCAAGCTTAACTATTATTTAATATCTGTAAACGCTACGCTTATTCACGTAAGTAGATTTGCTTGTTTAGTTTACTAAGAAACTGGAACTATTGTATGCAATTCCAGCCTCCAGGTTTCCATAGCCATACTTGAGGCCTTATTCTCACCGTTTTCGTTCCGGGATTTGATAATATAAGAATAAAACCCGGTGAACCTGTGCCAATCTAGTCACCGTTACAAACGAGTACCGTTCGAGTGAATTCCATCATATTTCGCGTGGATTACTGTTCGCAATTAGTAGCGCGGGTTATATGACGGCTGTTATAGTTTATAACCCGCTAGCCATACTATAAATATTATACAGTAGACCATGTTCACATAGGACTATCAGAATAAGCCGCAAGTACATAAATTATTGCAGTATTAATTTTATTTATTTATTTTGTTCCTTATTTAATATTTGCATTTAAAAATGCAATTATAGGAAAATACATAGAAATAACAATTGTAGAAAGCGGCCTTAGCATCTTGGGCAGTTCCTTTACCAGATACTTATAATAAGAAATTACATGAAACAATAACAATTCTTAAACGCCAGCAGCTTTGAGATACTCGTAGCTTATGAGTTATGAGAGCACTATACGTCGCAAGCTTGCAAAAATTGTCTCTGCTTGCATGAGTTTAATTTTATAAATACGACAGAGTTAGTCTACTCTATGTATTTGTACCGTGATCATAGTTTATAACCTGCTAACAGTGCTTCCTGCAACTTGAGAAATTCTATCGGAAAATTATTGCACCAATATTGCCCCTCACCTATAATATTATTTATGCACATTTAAATCTAAATGTCGCCCCTATGTTTGTTTAGAATGCAAAAACTATCTATCCCATCATTAAAGGACGTAAAACTTAAGTTGAAGAGTCAAATAACATAAAAATCCATAAAAAGACACGCAATAATACAAGACGTATAAAAACTGAAGATTAATAATAATTCATAACTGATAATTAGACATCGGATTATATGCATTTGCATGCTTGCATATGCGAATGCATATAATGGCACTTTTTAGATGATAGTGCATATTTTGGCAATTTTTCGTTGATAGTGCATATTTCTGTAGTTTTATGCCCTTGTAGATGCCTTGGAGTCTTCAAACTAGTACACCGAGACCACAAAACAAAGGTACGATAGATCAAATCACTTCAAATATGTGGCTCCATCCCCATTTAAAGAATGTAATACATCCAATAGGTGCATTATCTTTCTAGAAACAATTTTTTCATTATAGTTGGCAACATTAGCAAAAAAATTTGAATAAAGTAGTTAACGATTTAATAAACTTCCATGGGCATTACGAATTAATATTACAATCGGAAAATTCTCATTGGTGCTGTATGATAAATTAAAAATCCTGGATTTGATGAAATTGTAAAAATTGGTGCTTTTATTAACGGCACCACCGGAAAACTCTTCAAAAAAGTAATAAATTTTAACCCGTCAAGCCCCAAACGATCGAATTCGACCGCGATAACAATAGAATAACAATAGATTTCCAAGAATCCGCGATCGAGAGATATTAAGTGACTTTTGATTGTGCATATTTTGTGCATATTTTAGCCATTTTTTCGTGCATACTTGCATGCATATTTCGGCACTTTGATCGTGCATATAATCCGATGTCTACTGATAATTAATAATTATAATAGGTACCTAATCTACAAAAATAATTATTAGATTAATATTTTCATCTATTTGGTTTGAGCGAAACTACTGAACCGATTTTAATATAATTTGGCGCAATAAGCCTATAATGTCTATAATTGGCTTGTATACAGTGGGTGTATCCTCCGTTATCAATGACGTCAGAAACTCCGCCCACTGATAAGCCTTATCATAATTGCTGTCTGCCGTGATAAGCTATCGCTCTGCTCTAATTGGTCCGTGTTATCTGTATGTCGATGTTTTCCTCTGGTTTTTTCCGCAACCTCGAAAATGTAACCTAAATATTCATACTAATGTTATCAGGGCGAGCGAAGCGAGCCCCAGTATATCCCACAACCTGAGCACTTTTGTGGTACACTTTACGGAAAAACTATCACGCCTATTGATTTGGGCTTTAACATTGAAATTTTTATTTATAACTAGATGCCGCCCGCAACTCCGTTGCGCCAAAATTAGGTTATCGCTCGGAAACCGTACATTTCTCTGGGATAAAAATTATCCTGTGTCCTTTCCCGGGACTCAAAGTATCTCCATACTAAATTTCAGGTAAATCGGTTCAGCGGTTTGGGCGTGAAGAGGTAACAGACAAACAGACAGACAGACATACTTTCGCATTTTTAATATTAGCATGGATATAAATAAAATTAATGTTATGTTGATGTATTATCATCGGTCAGTAAAGGTTTGGTTACTATTAAAATATATAAAAAAACTGCCTTAAAGATTATTACCACGCAGAAAAACGACGCGAGCCCTCCAAAAAGCCCGGCTTTTAGTTAAGTAGAAGGTAATATTAATATTACCTTCCAATCTTAGCCGATTTTGAGAATTTTGTACAGCAAAAACTACTATATCTAAAGTCGCGTATTTTCTAAGAAAATTGCCTGATAATGTCTACTTATAAATTATTTAAATGTTACTATCATAACCTGTCTCGAAGTAAAGTGTATTACAATTTGAACATTACTTTTTTGTCGGATATGACATAATCCCGTTTCATCACAGTTTGGAAACAGTTTCATCTGCCTGCGGTGTGCGTGTGACAGACCCATTTAATGTGTTTTAAATCGGTATGATGTAACTTGACCTTAAATGCGAGAAATTTAGTTCGTGGGTCATTTGGTGTTTGTACAAGGATCGCAAAAGTGTAGCTAGTGGTGTGGAAAGTAATTATTATTGTCGATGAAATATTAATTGCGCAATTTTGCAAAATTTAAATAGTGAAGTGAAAATACGATTTTAAAATATATATCGATAAATATTATCATAAATGTTATTGTATGTTTCTTATGTGAAATGTTTTAGATGTAGAAATAATTTGGCTCATCATTGACTAACCTCACAAAAAAGAAAACATATTTTTCCTTTTGAAGATAAATCTAACAAAATTTATGGCACTTAAGTAAAGCCGCAGAGACGCCACGGTAATAAAAAGCTGATAGTGTGAGATTCTTCCGGACTCCAAAGTATTTCCCAAAATATATCAAGGCGGAAATTCCGACGGACTAAGCACGCCTCGCTAGAATTCGTGACATAAAACAAATTGTAGCTAAAAACTACGACGAATCGTCGAAACGTCAACTTTAGAAATTACCGCCGTAGGCCGCGTACGGACTTAGCGACGGTGGATTTTTGGAAATAATATACCAGATCCTGCTTGTTCTTCAAAGGTTCGGCTAAGAGGGTTCAGTAAGAGCTAAAATACAATTTTGACTAGCAAGAGCTAAAGAAATTTTTTAAATCGATCTTACAAAGGCCCGAATAATTATTCAAAGTCATAATATTGTAATCACCATTACACACACCAGGTACGAATAAACAAAAATATCGATTAAAGGTTATCGATTTTGTTGAAGTCGCATAGTCTGTACGTCACTACGCAGGTTATGCGGCAGGTATGTCGGACACGTTTTGGCGGGAGAGTGCCGGAGCGAATGGCGGCGCACGCGCAGCGCTTTTTATACCAGCAGGTTGTTTATCTTTTATACTTGTTATACGCATAGTTGGCTGTCATGATTCATCTTTGTCATAAAGATTATGAGTGTATCCTCAATTGCTTCAGATTTTTTATCAAAAATTAAAATTTTTTACTATGACTGTATTTCCTATGACTGTATTAACTTTAATTTACTTATCAAAAAAAATCATATAAGTTTCGTATATATACATTAATTCTTTAAAATATCTTTTCGTATTTTATCGAGATAGATCATAATACCTTTGATAGCCTAAAAGCGTACACAGAGAACAATATCGAAACGATAAGATCATCAGAAAAGGCGATCGTAATTCGTTACAAAAAACTTTTGTGCACCACAAAGATATTTAATAATAAAGTCATCGATACTGTAATTAGTCGATGACCGCTTTGTTCGGGGCTAGGGATAGGGTTGCCAGGTCGCTAACCGAAAAGTTAGCGACCTGGCAACAAAAAAAACCGGACATTAGTACAAAAAAGAGTTGCTATCGAGTACTTCGAATTTAAACTTTTAATATAGAAATACGTTCAGTAGCTCGTGTAGGTACACTACACCGTACACATTTTCTATTTTATCAAAACAGTTTCTTTACATCTCATTAGGAGTAAAACCGTCTAAAATTTGAGTTTTGAGGCTCTACAAAAGCCGGACTCCCTTTGATTTTAGCCAGACATGCATGGAAAAAACCTGACTGTGTCCGGCTTTATCCGGACGCCTGGCAACCCTAGCTAGGGATGTGCCGTGTCGATAATGACGCCATTACTAGGTGTCGACGCACCGTGGGAGCGCGCGCGGCCCACAAACTCATCATGACCGCTATTTCGATCGCGCCGTAACTTTAATTGAATTTATGTAACGTGAAATGTTTTGCATGGAAAAATATTGTTTGTGTTTGAAGTCTGACTATTGAAAAAAAATATATCCACAGCCGAACATATAACCTCCTCCTTTTGGAATTCGGTTAAAAATAGATGATTACTTTTAAGCGAAACTAGTAAATTGGATCATCATCTTCAAATTACAAGACAAGTCACTAAATTTGATATTTATTGTTATTGTTGTTGAAGACGCAGTATGGTTGTTAGGAACCTAAATTACTGTTAAAAAAATATTTGACTTTGTATGCTTGAAAATATTGACTAATTCCTGTGGGCTACTCAAGTTCAATATCTCACTGTTTTATTAATTGTTTACCCATTAAACAAACATAGATTGATATTCACGAATAATATAACATTTTTAAATAAATAAAAATATTTAAATATATTATTTGTTATTTTATTGTTAAATTTATTAAAAACAAAAACGTCAGCGCCACATAAATTTCGTTGACTTTCTAGATAATTCTTGATTGTGTCGATTTAATGTAAATTAATGTAAATCACCGACTACCAGCCATCACTATACTTAATTTAAATTTCGAACGGCGCCGGCGCATGCCATATCAGTATCATAAAATGCCCAAAATTTATTTTAAACAAATCATTTATGTAAATTTTTATACTGTTGGAGAGATGATCATAAATATATCGATAAAAACTTTTGTCACCACTAACCTGTAAACATTTTATGTCCAAGTATTGCCTGAACCAAAATAGTACCTACAGGCTGTTTAAACAAGCTACATTTGATTAGCGAAGTTAGGCCAAGTATAATTTTTTTTGATTTCTTAATTAAAATAAATATGGAAATAATCGTACCCGGCGATTTGTCTTAGTATCCAGCCTTATTTTTATATCTAGATATTACTAGACAAAATAGAAGAATCCATAAAATAAAAATACGTTACAAGCCTATCTCTTTTGCGCTCTTTAAACTACTTACAAACATTTCTTTTTATTTAACCAAAAACTTAGATTGGTCTCTTTGTCTGTACATATCATAGTCTACAGATTATGACTAACCATTCCTAGTAGCCCTATCTACTAAAGCCTACATGACTAACTTCATAGTCCGTGAGCCCGGCCCCGAAATGCCTACGTCACATGACATCAACTTAAAACGCATGGCACACGGTCGGCAAATATATGCCGAGCGAGGATCAGACGACTTTCGCATCTGAAATTGGCCGGAAGTCAGAAAAATCGCCTCACTTCCGGTCAAATTTTTAGTGTCTATTTACGTCACGTGACATCAACGTGAAACATGTGGCAGCATATAGCCCTATAGTTTTAGAGAATGGAAACATAAGTCTGTCAGTTTTAAAATGGCCGGAAGTACTTGGCAGACGGCGTCAAAGTTGGTCCTTGGGTACCCTTTTTTACGTCACGTGACATCTTGATGATTTTTTTTTAAATGTTTTGAAATAATAGTGTCTTATAGAATAAATGATGCTGCCAAGCCAGATCCGGCCGGAAGTACCAAAAAAAGTGATTTTTAAACTGTTCTTGAATTATGAGAAATTCGCATGATTTAGCAAATTATAATCAATTTAAGTACAAGAATTATCGAGTCAAAGTATCTAACCTGTTACAATAATAAATCTAGGGTAAATAAGTGTGTTACTGTACTATAGCCCGGTCACATTAACTTGACGCATGGCTAGGATGCAAAATGTATTCCAACGACGCGTTAAGTTGATGTGACCGTGTTATAATATCTTATTCCAATTTGTTTTGAGACACACTAACAAATATCAGGTAGATCATTTTGATATTTAACATACCGGCTCCATAATAACGTCATGAAAGATCAAACCATGCGTCGAGTTAATTTGACCGCGTTATAATTGATGAGCTCGTAATAGTCCGTGAACCCGGTCCGAAAATGCCTACGTCACGTGACATCATTATAAAATGCATGGCACACGGTCGGAAAATATATGCCAAGCGAGGATCAGACGACTTTCGCATCTGAAATTGGCCGGAAGTCGGAGAAATCCCGACATCAACGTGAAGCATGTGGCAGCATATAGCCCTATAGTTGTAGCGTAGGGGAACATAAGTCTGTCAATTTTAAAATGGCCGGAAGTACTTGACAGACGGCGTCAAAGTTGGTCCTTGGGTACCCTTTTTTACGTCACGTGACATCTTGATGAATTCTTTTTTAAATGTTTTGAAATAATAGTATCATAAAGAATAAATGAGGCTGCCAAGCCAGATCTATCCATAAAAGTGATTTTTAAACTGCTCGTGAATTGTGAGAAAATCGCATAATTTACCAAAATATTATAACCAACTAGCTGTCCTGGCAAACGTTTCTTTGCCATATTATATAAAGTATATCGCTCGTATTATTTTATTGAATTAGTAACTAAATAACTATGTCACCATGGCAACGTCCATCGCTATCCCGTGACCCGCGTCGCAACAATGGTCGCTCTTTATAGACAAATAATTTGCAATAAAATAAAATTGAGTCTATAATTAAAGATCTAAGCTATCCTATCTCTCAAGTTGGAAAAAAGCACACATTTAAAAAAAAGAAACATTAAAATCGGTTAAGTAGTTTAGGAATACATCGCGGACAAACATCGTGACAGAAGATTTATATATGTCACAGGGAAAAGAGGATATCAGGGATTTCACTTTATCCCTAGGGATATCACGAACTCCCGGTAGATGCCGAGTATTCTTTTTTGTTAGTTGTTACGTCTTCTTACTAAAAATATCTAGTGATAATATGTCATTTCACTAAACTAAATCTAGTGAAACGTCAGATTATTATTATTTTTAACAAAAAATTATAACCGACTTCCAAGGTAAAAACAATAATAACATTAATATGAACTAAAAAGTATTAAATAATTTTTACTATCTAATAGTTCCTTTTTTCGAATTCGGCTAAACCTCAACTATTTCTGTACTCAATCTTCATTATTTTGAAGTCGGTACCAGATAGCTGAATCTTCAGTCCTCTGACACAATATTTGAAACTTTTGGAACTGGCACCGTCTTCAAAATTATGAAGATTGAGTACAGAAATAGTTGAGGTTTAGCCGAATTCGGAAAAAGGAACTACTAGACAGTAAAAATTATTTAATACTTTTTAGTTCATATTAATGTTATTATTGATTTTACCTTGGAAGTCGGTTTTAATTTTTTGTTAAAAATAATAATAATTTCACTCTTTTTAGTTATACTAGTAGGTTAACCTTCGCGTATATTTTACGTATCTTATTACAATTTGTTAAGAGTCACAATTCACACTCACAAAATAATATATTATCAGTGAAGTGAACATATTGTGCTAAGTAATTTAACAATAATTTTAATGCTTCAAGCCCCAAGCGGTCACCGGCGATTGCGATAACAATAAAAAGGATATTGTATCTCGTTTTTCCACGATCGAAGGATCCATCAGATAAAAAATTGTATAAACTTGCATAGGATGTAGCGCAGCTACTCATAATATATAATATTATCATAATTATTGACAGCTGTTCTTGTAATCAAGAATTCAATAATTCAAATCGATACTTAGTGCGCCATCTATCGATGAATAAGTATAACTAATTAATAAGACACTTAATGAATTTGTTTTGTTTAAATGCTATTTTTAAAATAACTTTATTTTAATTCTATTTGTCTATTAAAATTTTATAAAGTATTTAGTAAAGTATTCGATCTGTATATAAAGTAGTAAAGTATATTCGATCTATCGTCTGCCGCCACGCGCCACGCGCCACGCGGCGGCGCGGCAATGCCGTCGCCTCCGCGGCGCTGACCACCGTGTATTAAACAAACAGGTGTTGTTATACAGTACATAATTATTATTATTATTAGTATATCCATACCTATGCCTTGTACTATATCTATTCTGTGCCATGAGACATTGGTGACCTTAATACGACGTGGTAATGATGATGACGATGATGATGATGATGATTATGATGATGAATATGAATTGCATAGTAGCATATGCTTTCTGTTCTTAAAACAACGCCGAAACTCCTAAACGTGTATCTATAAGGAGTCAGGAGTTCTTTCAGCATCTTCAAAACCATGGTATATCTTGACCCAATATTTGAATTTTTGGTAGCATATTCTTAGTACACTTCACATAAAACCAAAATCACCATATGTTTCCATATAAATTTCGAGGAGTTCCCTCGATTACTCCTGGATCCCATCATCAGGTCACCTTTTTTGTGAACATGGTACCAAATTAGAGTGAAACCAAATACAACAAAACAAAAATTTCGAAAATCGGTTCACAAACGGCGGAGTAATCGTTGAACACACAAAAAAATAATTAAAAAAAATCCACAGCCGAACATAATTATTATAACCTCCTCGTTTTTTGGAAGTCGGTTAAAAAGCGGACACCGCCGAATAACAATCAAGCCACGCATTTCTCTCACTTGCTCACTAGAGTAAGTTGTTTCACTAGAGCAAGTGACGTTTCACTAGAGCAAGTGAGAGAAATGCATGGCTTGATTTTTATTCGGCGGTGTCCGCTTTTCTGACGTTTTACTAGATTTAGTTTAGTGAAATGACATATTATCACTAGATATTTTTAGTAAGAAGACGTAACAACTAACAAACAAGAATATTCGGCATCTACCGGGAGTTCGTGATATCCCTAGGGATAAAGTGAAATCCCTGATATCCTCTTTTCCCTGTGACATATATAAATCTCCTGTCACGATGTTTGTCCGCGATGGATTCCTAAACTACTTAACCGATTTCAATGTTCCTTTTTTTTAAATGTGTGCTTTTTTCCAACTTGCGAGATAGGATAGCTTAGATCTTTAATTATAGACGCAATTTTATTTTATTGCAAATTATTTGTCTATAAAGAGCGACCGTTGTTGCGACGCGGGTCACGGGATAGCGATGGACGTTGCCATGGTGACATAGTTATTTAGTCACTAATTCAATAAAATAATACGGGCGATTTACTTTATATAATATGGCAAATAAACGTTTGCCAGGACAGCTAGTTGATTATAATATTTTGATAAATCATGCCAATTTATCATAATTCACGAGCAGTTTAAAAATCACTTTTTTGGGACTTCCGGCCGGATCTGGCTTGGCAGCATCATTTATTCTATAAGACACTATTATTTCAAAACATTTAAAAAAGAATTCATCAAGATGTCACGTGACGTATAAAAGGGTACCCAAGGACCAACTTTGACGCCGTCTGCCAAGTACTTCCGGCCATTTTAAAACTGACAGACTTATGTTTCCATTCTCTAAAACTATAGGGCTATATGCTGTCACATGTTTCACGTTGATGTCACGTGACGTAAATAGACACTAAAAATTTGACCGGAAGTGAGGCGATTTTTCTGACTTCCGGCCAATTTCAGATGCGAAAGTCGTCTGATCCTCGCTCAGCATATATTTGCCGACCGTGTGCCATGCGTTTTAAGTTGATGTCATGTGACGTAGGCATTTCGGGGCCGGGCTCACGGACTATCACAATTGGTAGTCGGAGCACGAATAGCCTATATACGCGTGATCTCTACTAAGATATACGTTTAGTATTCCACTCTCATACACCAAATTTGATGTAATATTGATATTTTGTTGTCAATTAAGTGAATTGTTTACCAAATAACTTTATTTGAAATAATAATTAAGTACTAGATTACGCCCGCAATTCCGTTGCGTCAAAATTCGTTATCGTACGGGAACCATACACTTTTCTAGGATCCTATAATATCCTATCCCGGGACTCAAAGTATACCAAGCAAAATTAGTTCAGCGGTTTGGACGTGAAGCGGTAACAGATAGATAGACTTTCGCATTTATGATAATATTAGTATGGAATTATGGATATTTTTAGTTACGTAGACGGTAGAACCCGTTGATATCTTTTACTAGGAGCTACGCCGTTTTCAACTAACCGTCAAGTTTATTAGAAAAGTAATAAGAATATGAATTATTTTTATCTATATATATAAAAATGGATTTTCAAATATGTTAGTCGCGCTAAATCTCGAAAACGGCTGAACGGATTGGGCTGATTTTAGTCTTAAAATATTCGTAGAAGTCCAGGGAAGGTTTTAAAGTGACACGAAGTTTACCGGGACAACTAGTATAATTATATTATGGTCATAGTATTATAGTATATTATATTATTACGCCGGTTCTTCTCGCCGGGCTAGTTCCCGAACCGGTGGTAGGCACCAGTAGTATCAACGTTCTGAAAGCATTTTTTAAAAATCTATTCAGAAATAAAACTATTTTTATTATTTTATTTATTTATTTATTTTATAATAATCTTGTGATACGTGATTAATAAATACAGTCATGGGATACAGCTTTTTTTTTTTAAAAAAAAGATGTTAACTATTACTATTTAATGGAATCAGGCGTTACTTTGCGGAAATCCATAGCTTAAAATTTAATTTATTATTATTTTAGCAATATTCCGCGAAATACACTTCCACCTTTAAGTAAATGAAGGTTGAACACCACTACACACTCGACGCGCGTTTCGCTCCAACACCGGAGCATCCTCAGGATGTGGACTCTACGAACAACGTCCGTCAAGTGACGGACTTGACGGACGTTGTGAGCATCCTCAGGATGTGGACTCTACGAACAACGTCCGTCAAGTGACGGACTTGACGGACGTTGTTCGTAGAGTCCACATCCTGAGGATGCTCCGGTGTTGGAGCGAAACGCGCGTCGAGTGTGTAGTGGTGTTCAACCTTCATTTACTTAAAGGTGGAAGTGTATTTCGCGGAATATTGCTAAAATAATAATAAATTAAATTTTTTTTTTTTTTTTTTTTTTTTTGTTAACTATTACTGTATGGTAGGGCAAAAAGTACACGTTGAAAACGTAAATTATTACCGCAAAGAATAGGTAAGGTAAAAGTCAAAATTCTTCACTCGCCAAATTTAAGTTTAACATAACCTTCCGTTTAAGTATGTCCTCTTTTATTAATAGAACCAAGAGCAAGAGATAGATAGACTTCATCCTTTAACCCAGTCTAGTTTCTCGCAATAGCTTGTCTTAAGGGCGTTCCGTCCGGAGATTCCGTAATTGACCGTATTTAACACCTTATAAACTCATAATCTGAAAGCTACAAAGTTATAATAAAAATACAGCAATAATCTTTATTATATCAACATTCCCTTCGCCGTTTTAAATTTTTTATTTTTGTTTATTATATTCATGATATCAGCTTCCAAAGTAATACCAATTTGTTAAAATTCGAGCATACATTCAGCATCTCCTTAGCATTTACAAATTACTTTTATTTGAAACTCACGCCAATAGATCGACAATATCATAAACTACATATTCGCCGTTTTAAATTTTTTTAGGACACTTTTGAACTAAGATAAGTAAAAATAATAGGGTTTTGGCGCGATCTCGGCAACGCGGCAAATGTATGGCCAAGGTCGTTTGCTCAGGGGACGGCCTTAAGTCAAGTATCTATATAATATTATTTTATATAAATCAAATTAACATAAGTATATAATATGATTGGTATAAATCTTTTCCTGTCGTTTACAATTCTACGATGTGTTACCATGCCTCCCCCTCCCCTTTTGGCCTAATCCGTTATTGATGCTGCTCATTTCTCACGACACTACAGCATGTAGTACATAGATAAGGTAGAAAGTTTGGATAGATGACGGCTATTTAGTTTGGCTATTTGTTTTTCTGACACTCGATACTGCGTAGACTGGCTACATGTGATAGAGCTGGGTACTTAGACAATTTTTTTATGTCGAACATAAAAAATCTAGGAGATTGTGGTACGATATACAGACGCGAAGTATGATGTGTATTGTGTAGCCGCTTGGGTCGACTCACAGCAAAATATACTAATTTATTTCTGTCTATCAACTGAATAGTGTATATTACTTCTAAACGTAGAAACAGCTGAATTAATTTTGATAACATTTTGTATCCAGAATTTTGGGGATAGTATTATCCCGGAAAAAATCCTGATTTATCAGTGAAAAAATTCAAGGCAACATCTAATTTTAATAATTATCAATAATTATATAATGCACCATTTTTATTATAGTGAGCCTCAGGATCAATTCAGACCGCTATGCGACGCGTAAATTCATTTATTATTAGTATTGAATTGACAGACCTCAATTAGCTTTGTCCACATTGTGCCTTTTTCTGTTCGTCAAGGGCATGCGTTATAGCGCAGTCAACAGCGAACGTGAGATGCCCGCGATGCATGCCCTCTGCCGCACGATCACGCGATACCGTATCCAAAACTTCAAAATGACAATGTTGGCATTGCGTTAGTTGACGCATTCAATTATTGAATGCGCTAAAACGAAAGTTGAATGAAAGAAGATGACGAAAATTGAAGACGAAAACGTCTAGTGTGGACATAGCTGCGTGAGACGTCATGCAAGTCTGTCAATTCAATACAAATGCATGTTCACGTCGCTTTGCGGTCTGAATTGACCCTTACGTGGTTGTCATAAAGGTCAGTTGTATATTTATGACCGAAGAGCGATGAGGTCGCTCGTTTGCACCGCGCCCAAACAGATAGGTTCAATCAATTGTGAACTTTTCCCATAAGTTGCATGCTGCCAAAAACGCTTGACAAATTCCATTTTGACACTTTTTGTTAGACTTAGTCATAATATTCTTCTATCTTGAATGCGTATACACCCATTTCGAACTAATCATTGCACCAGACCTTGTACTGTCAAAGACATGAGCAGTGTACCATTTTTCGACCCTATTTCCAAGGTATTAGAACGAAAAATAACGAGAATTTGGCTTTGACTACTATAAGTTTTGATATTATGACATCTTCAAAGTTCGATTGTGAAAGTATCATACATTTTGCCTTACTAAAGTTTGAATTCATAATTATCTCCTATCCTAGGCTATATTGAACAATGGTACATGAAATAGACAAACACTGCTTTCAGCGTAAAATCATTGAGAAAATAGTTTTCCATTTTGATAATCTTCTAACCAACATTTCCAATATCATTTCCAAGTTAATTAACAAGTTATTTAAATAAAAATGAAGAAAGAAATTAGAATAAGTGGCTACCTCAGTTAGCGTTATCACAATTATACCAGTTATACAACCATTTCCCAAACACTTGAAATAAAATATCACCTTAGAAAGTAGCCATGACGAAATTATCTAAAGTAATTAATATAATCAATAGATTATTAAAATATGTTAATACCCAACATAATATGTAATAATCTTTTTATTCGGAATTGTCACTGAAAATATAGTCTAAAATATACAGATATATACAAATTTTAAATAAAAAACTATAAAAGGAAAACTTGTCCAAGTCGTCCCCATAATATTATTATATTATTATGTACGCACGCGCGGGTACCCCAGTATCTCTTGGACGATTTTAATAATATAGACATTAGTATAACAGGTTCGAATCTATCGAAATAATGATACTACTTTCGTAATGGTGTTGAAAACTACCCGACTTAGCTACTTTTGGGACAAGTGAGAACAGGAAGATTTTTCCGAAACCGCTCACGAAAAAACGAAATACTTATTAAAAAATATTATCATTTGTCAATTCTGTAGCTCCGTATTTTGATTATAATATATTATATAAACACATTATGCTACCAATTATAAATGTCATATCAATGGCACACTATTTTTGTCGAGTTTCAAAAGAAATCAAACATTTCTTTCACAAATTAGCAACTATAAGGGCGACTGCACATTAGAGACACGACAGTTTTTAGACAATCTTGTTTCACATAGACGAGTCAGTTTTGCGACTACAGAGAAACAGTTGTGTCTACCACGCGGCGCATACCAAGACGAAACTGTTTTGTCTACGAAGACGCAACGCATACATCAGACTAGGTACACCGCTAGACAGTTTTGTCGTTGACGTGCGCGCTCGCAATACACTTCAAAGGGAAGCCGTCAGCCGACAGTCGGTCAGACTTGTCGCCGTGCAGTTCTTGTACGCATTAGACAACTTTGTCTATGATCTATGAGACGTTTTGTTTCAAGTGTGCGCGTCTAGTACTTTTAATTATGTGATAGTCTGTCTAAAAACTGTCGTGCCTCTAATGTGCGGTTGCCCTTAACATAATTAAGTTTAAAAATAAATCAAACATTTCTTGCACAAATTACCAACTATAAATATGCAACTTTTAATACAATTCCGTCGTTATTTTTCATGTCCAGATTAAATTAAGATTAATGAATTACTAATTGATAATAAAAATACTACTTTATTAAGGAACTGGTTCTTAGATGTGAGATTAAAATATGATTATCTATAATATAAACGTTTTGCTAATCCTAACATCATTATGATAAAAGTTATTTATTGACTATCATTTTTAATGAAGACTTTCTTTTTATTACTAAGTATACTGGGTATACATATAACACACAAAATATAATAATGATTTATCTATACTTAAATATTATAGAAGAATATTTTTGTTACAAAAAGGCTACGAAATTACTGGGCCAATTTTGATGAATTTCTGCACGAATATGGATTAGACTATAGGAATGAACGTAGGTTCCTTTTGAGGCAAAACATAGGGTTATCTCGATACTCCTTTCCACAAGAAATCTAATTTACGACTTTCCAATTTTGGGACAAATGACAGTCCAATTTTGGGGTCAAAAATCAAAAAGCTCTTTTTGTTAGTTTGTTCACAAAAAATCAAAAGATGAGTCTTTTCGTCTCAAAACGTACGGTGTCTCATACATCCTTTTGTCTACATGAATTCAAATTTTAATGAATATGAATCCAGATTATAACACGGTCAGCCATACACATAACGGCTATCCTATACTCACGAATGGTTCTCAATTTGAATACCATCCTATAATGCAGATGATAAGGTCATGAAACGGAACGTGCTGCTCTCTCGCTCGCACATTCAACTATTCCACGCTCACAAATTTGATAGACATGACATGTGTATTGTGATGAAAAAAAGTTGTATTAAAATCAGTATAGTACACAGGTACTGGTCGAATTGAAGTTGGTGTTAAAGGAAATTAAGTTAAGGCCGTCCCCCGAGCAAACATTAGCATACATTTGCCGCGTTGCCGAGATCGCGCCAAAACCCTATTATTTTTACTTATCTTAGTTCGAAATTGTCCTAAAAAAAATTTAAAACGGCGAATATGTAGTTTATGATATTGTCGATCTATTGGCGTGAGTTTCAAATAAAAGTAATTTGTAAATCCTAAGGAGATGCTGAATATATGCTTGAATTTTAACAAATTGGTATTACTTTGGAAGCTGATATCATGAGTATAAAAAACAAAAATATAAAATTTAAAACGACAAAAGGAATGTTGATATACTGAAGATTATTGCTGTATTTTTATTATAACTTTGTAGCTTTCAGATAATGAGTTTATAAGGTTTTAAATACGGTCAATTACGGAATCTCCAGACGGAACGCCCTTAATTAAAATATTATATTAGGGGGCGTCATTACTATACGGGTATTCTAGGGAGGAGGGGTCAAGCTAAATCTTTCCAAATCTCACTTAGGGAGAAGGAAGGGGTCGTTGCAAATACCACTCGGTTTGGGAAAATCTTGCTCTTAAAGGGGTTCAAAAATCCTCAAAAATGCCACATGCAATTAATTGACGCCCCCTTATCTAAGTATAACCCGACTTAGAAAATCATAATTTACTCTGTTATAAAATATTTAAACTTCTTATAAAAATATTTAAACTTATTATTAAAAAGCCATGCAATGTTTTGTTTTTGTCAAAACATAGCATATTAATTGTGCAACATTTTTTAACGGTCAACAGTAATCTATATTTAAAAATTAAATAAATTCTATACTTAATTTAAAGTTTGTTGTGATAGCTACTCATGAAGTTATTTAAATTTAAATCGAGACGTTTAGTCCAAAATTTACGGTGGACGTGGGAGGATAAGTATTTTTGGATGATGTTTAATCCAATTTTGATATTAAATTTGAATATTGTGATCCCAATGGTGGGATTGTCGACTTTAGCCAATAAGCTTGGTGAAAAGTAGACATTTTATGCTATAATTTAGATTTGAGGAAAAGTATACCTGACTACCTATAGGTAGAATAAAGTTTAGTACTTAGAGTTTAGACTATAAAGACTAACAGACGTGATGATTTTCTTTAAACCTATTTTCTGTAATATGTATGCAATCGACCTTAAAGTAATAAGAGTTTCTCAAACTTTTTTATGATGTGACTAGCTGTCCCGGTGAACTTCGTGTCACTTTAAAACCTTCCCGACTTCTACGAATATTTTAAGACTAAAATCAGCCCAATCCATTCAGCCGTTTTCGAGTTTTAGGGCGACTTTCATATTTGAAAATCCATTTTTATATATAAGAAGATAGTATGAAAAAATATATCGCGACCATCATCCTTTGCCTTTTATTATCATGTATATTATATGCAGTACCTACTTATGTTTATGCATTTAGCCCTTTGGTTATAATTCTCCAACTTTTGAAGCTTTGCTTGGGGGTCGCGACCTACAGGCGAAAAAAACACTGCTATAGTTTAATATGATACGGACTAGACTAAACAAGGAACTTATCTATATTACAAGAGTAGAATCGTGGCACAGGTTTACAAATTGATCTAGCCCAGAGAAAACGCCTAACCGTGGGATAGATCTCCACTTTCCACTAAAATATTATCCGATTATAATATCAAGTGAAACTGGTTCTACAGTGTTGTACCGAACTGGCCATTACGGCCTGAGAACTAACATACTAGGAATTTTATGTTAAATGTATGTTGTAGGTATATAGTACGTGAATGCTTACATTCGTAAGTATCCTTTTTATTTATTTCATACTAATATTTTAAATGCGAAGTGTGGCTGTCTGTTATATATTTTGATAAAATTTCGTATAGAGATAGTTTGAGTCCCGGGAAAGGACATAGAATAGTTTTATACTGGAAAATTATACGGTTCCCGCGCTATAAACCAATATCTGCTCAACGGCGTTGCGGCTTGCGAGCGTAATCATGACCTTGAACAGACTGTAAATATTGCCGAATTGTAGTGTACAAGATGTAACAAAACTAAGTGACAAAAATAAGTTGCTCTTTTAGCGCTGCTATTTTCACATTGAACCTACCTATATAGAGTATAGGGGTATATAGAGTTCACTGCGAAAATCAAGCGCAATACGTACAAAGACATACAGACAGAGTAACTTTTTTATCACTTTTGGTACATCTTGTATACTACAATTCGGTAATATTTACAATCTGTTCATCATCATGATGAAGGTCATCACGCCCGCTACACACCCTGAAGTATTATCACATCCTATGCATATTGCATATGCAAAACTTAATTTTTGTGACGACGCGTTATTGGCCACGTCAACACACAGCCAAATTTCCATCGAGTATTATGAGAGCAACAAGAGTGTTAATAACGCATCACCTGTGGAATTACATGTGCGGTCGTAAATCACGGCGGTTCGTTAGTGCTCCGCGGGGGTCCCAGTTCGATTCCCGACAGCTCAGACCATTATACCAGGGAGTTACGGAGATTTGTTGTTCGTTACACTGTTTACACTATAATAATTATGTGTAGAAGAAGTGTCTCCTTTTTGTAGAAGTCAGTTAAAAACTACGAAGTGTATTGAATAAGCCAATATACAAAATTTCTAAAATATATTTATCTGACTGCTACACTCATTTCGTTGAAGATCTTGAGTCTCGGGAAATGATGGAGGTCAGTTTTATATAGTACAAAAATGTACGGTTTAAGCGCGAGAAAATATTATGACGTGTCCAAAGTTGCGTGTGATACATTACTACCTTGTTACTAGACTCTAGTCTGTATTATATCTGATAGAGTTGTAGAGGTCTATGTCAAGGTCAATCAATGAATTTTAAAAATATTGAAATTGGAATCTGTGACCAAATTTCTTAATGGAAAGCTTGTAGCTAAGTAATTTCTATAATTCTAAAATTATTTTAGTTATCAAAAAGGTAATAAATGATCGATACCTTTTAGCCCTAATTATGAATACGTTTCGAAGGTATACAATACAACATAACTATAGACGCTCGCAACTTCGGGCCAAAATTAATTTATCATGCAGAAACCGTACATTTTTCCGGGATAAAAAGTATCCTATGTCCTTTCCCGGGACTCAAAGTATCTCCATACGAAATTTCAGTAAAATCGATTAAGCGGTTTGGGCTTGAGGAGGGAACATGCACTTTAGCATTTATGATATTAGTATGAATGTATTTTGTTTTAAACCAATTAAAAATCCCACAAGGTCAAACGACCGAATTCAGTAGTATAAGGACAGGTTTTGACCTTTGTCGCACCGAATGGATCCGTCAAATGTTTTAAAGTTAATTACTTTTCCCGCGTTTTCGGCTCCGCTCGATCATCCATAAATCATGGCTGATGGATGACAGCCATATCTTACGCTCATCTCTCATTTTACACTTCTTTTTACACGCCTGGGTGCTTAGACAAGTTACATTCGATGGTGAGGTTCGATGTCAATAAAATATTTGGTGAACTTCGTATAGTTCTTGCAATCTAAGAGTGCGCGTCGCCTCTATTTGTAGTTGGAAATGTGAATAGACATTTTCGTTAGTGTGCGTACCCGACGTAGCAGTCAGTAGCGAGCGAGCCATGTACGTGTGCATAGATACGGTCACTCACACAACTAAGGGCGACGCGCACTCGTAGATTGCAAGAACTATATCACTTTTCGGCTTCGCATCGGCTAACGTCAAAATATTAATTAATCAACAACGTTTATAGATAAACTGTCTAAAAATCCTTGGAAACTGGGTATATTATAGTGAAATGTTGCTTTCATACTCTTAATCATTTGATAGCTGAATTCTGTATCAAAATTATTGAATGTAAGTTGTCTAAGTACTACGATACGATGCGATATACGACCTCTATGCTAAGAAGTAAGAACAGAAGGATCTCCCATTTCGTTTTAATGCAGTGATAATATTGTACTTCTGTGTAATTGGTTTTACGAGTAGGTATATTACCTAGAACTTAGAAGCTATGTAATAACTAACAAGTAAATACATACTATGTTCGAACCTAATAAAACTGAGTAATAAACTAATAAAACATAATTATTGTTCAATTCATAAAAGAAAAACTTTTCTGCAATGTTTCAGCACCTATTTTTGTTGATGATTCTTTCCGCGCTTTGTTTACTATGAAAATTAGTAGGTATAGTACGTACATACAATAAAATTGTTATGGCCGACTCATAAAAAACACACCTTGCATAATATTTAATAGTATAAAGTATGCAAATTATTTATTTTGCCAATACGAAACCTAATGAAATTCGATACTTTTGTTGGGACCAAATTAACAGACATCTATCGAATTTCTTAAGGGTCACATTGTGCCGTAGATTTTTTACTGTCCGCCCCTGGTTCTCATGCTAAATAATTAGTTGTCCGAAAACTTAACCCTAAAGCGACCGGTGGTAAAATAGAACCGGTGTTGTAATTAATGTTTTGACCGATGTCCGGTTCTTTTTTCTTTTCGCGACGTGCCGGCAACCGTCACGTAGCACAGATTACATCTTTATGTGCGTAAAGATGGTTTCCACGAAAATGGGCCATTACAGTGACAGTCGTCGGAAATGATAATATCGTGATACACTTCTCATAATTCTTTGTTTCTAAGTGGTCAGTTCTCACGGCTTGACCACTGTCAGAATGGCCCCACCTGGTGACACCCTGCCCTAAGGCGTGCAGGCAGCGATGCAAACATTGGCATAATTTGCCCCTCAAGTATTGTTCGGTTTTGACAACGTCGTGGGTTATTTTTTGTTATATTTTTCGCTTCATAGCGTGTTTGTAATGGTCGCGCTTATTATTACGACATGACCGTTGCGAGATTATTATTACGCGGATACGCTTCAAACTTTCTCAGAGCTTCTTCGTACTGACATTTGACAGTCGTAAAAAATGTAATAAATATAAATAACAACCAAAATTTTACAGATGCCAACACTTTTAACGAATGTCATAATCGCCCTAGCCAAATACTATTAACCAGCAATATTAATTACTAAAAAAAACAATTACTGTATAGGCCGTGCAAGTATCTTTCTAAATGACCGGCTACACAAAAACTTATTAAGATATACAGACAATGAGATTTGATTGATGTGCGATGAACAAAAGCCGCCATTGTGGGTACATTATGCACTCGCAACCGGTCCTTAATGTTGGTAATTAATCTGTAGGTATGATGTATTTGAGAATTTCGCAAAAAATATCTATTACTGATATGCGTGACGTATTGGCTTTTTTGTCAAAGCTGGGTGCTGGACGCAGTATTTTTTCAGGTGTGTATTTTAGGGTTAACAAAATATGTATTGGAAATATTTAAATGAATATTGAAAAAAACTTAATTTTTATAGCTTATATGTATAGATAATGATCCAACCAAGATAAATTATAATTTATGATAAGGATCTATGCCATATGCTAAAATTTATGACTTATCAATACATCATAATATTGTTAAGACGTGATAAATGATGAAACAAGAAAAAAATATTTAGCACCATGTAAATTGTGATATATTTTTAACGTTAGTTAGCAAAAAGCTTTAACTATTACCTACAACCTTGACGCAGGTTGACAGCAACCGAGTACTACGAGTAATTTGCATAAAATAATATTTTGAACAAAAATTCTAAGCAGCACAATACACATAATTTTGGAACAAAATTTTGGCGGTCACAACTTAAATTGCGACATCCTTCTTGTAATCACCACAAGTAAAACATTTGCCATCTAAAACTGTCCGAAATAAACTAAAAGTCGAACGATTAGGCCGGTAAAAAAAAACAAAACGATTTCAAATAAAGAACGTTTTGCCGCCATAATAAAAAATAAGAAGATAAGGAACGATTTAATCTAATGAACTCTATCAGCGTCGAAGGCATTACAATACAATCATAACACTATCTTATAGTAGCAAACTGATCTGGGAAAAAACACAATGCAACTTATCTCGCAAGACGATTATCTAATGACAAAGAAGCACACTTTGATATTAACAGTTAAAAAGGGACCTTACACCTTTCTATTGTTTGTTGACAGCAAACAAATCGTATTTTGGCCGTCGCAGGGTGCTTAAGGGTTAAGGGTTGCCAGTGGGTCGCCCTTCCGCTAAGGAAGGGATAGTCCTAATGAAAGGTGCGATATGCAAAACGATATGATAAAACTTAAAGGGCAAATGTAAAATATTTTGTTTGGTTTTGTTTTTTTTATTTTTTTATTTTATTTTGTTGAAGCCCTTCGCTCAAACATGGTCATTCTAAGGTGGCCTAGAAGGTTTTAGAGCTTGGCTCTTCACTGTTGGTACTTAGTGGGTTTTAAACAACTAAAAATTATGTTTTAAGGTTTGCTTATCAGTATTTCCGGACCTATACGACCTGCAAACCTTCAAGAAGAGAGCGTATTCCCTCTTAAAAGGCCGGCAACGCACCAGCAGCTCTTCTGATGTTGCGAGTGTCCATGGGCGATGGTAGTTGCTTTCCATCAGGTGACCCGTTAACCGTTTGCCTCCTTATGTCGTAAAGAAAAAAAGGACAACACATTCATATCTTTCTACTGATCACCTGATTGTAATATGTCAATAAAGATGATATTAAGTGAGCATGGACATCTAAAAAGTAGGCCCTACGTCGGATCTCTAGCTGCTCCTGACGGTTTAGCCTTCTAACGCCCGCTCTTAAATGATTAATTAAGTTATAATTTTTGACATAGGCCCCATAGTTTTCTGTCAAACCAATTACTGGCAACCGACTTGGTATCAAAATTAAAAACACTAGGTCTATCTACTGTCCTTTAATATTTTATATCGAGAATCATCATGCTAAGAACTTTAGAAGCTAGTACCTCAATATCTATAGATGATACGCGATGCAAGTCTCAGCTATGTGACCCCGGTACGCGGTGTTTGAACCTGCGGCTGACCCATTCGCCATTACGGTTAGCTTTAGCGTCATAATTGTTTGGGTGTATGGATGTTTGATTGTGTCATTTGATCTAGATTTGTGCTATATCCTAAAATCTAGACTCACCAAGAGTCAATGAATACAGAGGAATTTGGAAAAGTACTATTTTATTATGGGTGAATCGAGCATACTCGCTATTATGGTCCCAGCCACGAGATGAGCCGCAATTTCACACTGTGACTCGTCTGATGGCTTGGACTATAGGTACTTGTTAATTGATAACCTTCTAGTTAGATATTTTTAAATTTAAACCCTAACTACGTTGACAATGTAGTTAATTCTAAGGTCAACCTGTAGGATATAATAACACCTATCGGCGTTCCATTAGCTAACGATGATTAATGATTTACTAATTACCCGTTCGTATTCAATACTCCACTACTTCGGCCTAAACAATTTTATAGCTTTTATTTATCATACTTAACCAATTTTGATAGTAATGTGCATAATTTTTGAGTGATCAGATTGATTTTGACTATTTCTGAGCTAATCGCTAATTTAGATTTAAAAAAAAAACCTAATGTCCGCGCTCAGAGAATTGGGACATTAAATTATTATTTAACTTTAATTTAATGAAGTGTTTGACAGAAAATGTATGGATCGTATGACGAAGTCTTTAGTAATATTACTTACCTTAATAAAAGAAAACATTTTTCTAATATTTTTTTTCACTATTTTTAAATTCCCTAACCAGAAATTAGAAAAATGTTTTCTTTCACTATTACATAATAAATTTTTTTCACTTTTTTTAAATTCCCTAACCAAAAATATTGTGTACCAAAAATAACACCAGCCGATTATAATAATAATAATCGATTAGTGTTTTTTTTGGTGTGAATTATTTTCAAAATGTTCAACACTGTCGATATTTTGAACTTAAATGTAGATTTTGACAGTTGCTTATTTATTTCTGTTTGACAAATTTATTTTTGAAAAATTATAAGGCTCAGCGCATACGTTTTTGTGACTTCCCCCCACCCTTCCCACTAGGTGAGTGTTTTTTTGGTCACTGTATATATTTTATATATTTTTTGGAAAATTGATGATAAACGCTCTAATTTTAACCATGACTCGACCTTATCAAATGATTGCCTTTTAAGTAGCTTCAAACAAATTAACTTTATAGCATATCTATTGGCCATTAGACTTGCTTGTTTTATAAAATAAAACAGCACAATAAAACCTTATACGTTGAAAAAGACTATCGAAATTTTGTCAATATAGTTTGATGATGTTTTTTAGATAAAAATTACCTATATATTTTGACGACAACACAAAATTCTGAGGTCACCACTTTTATCGTCCAAAGCCCACGTCTTATTAACCTAATTTCAATAATTAGATATTATTTAAAAATATACAGACTTAAAAAGCAAAGCTGATTGACTGATAGATTTTGTATTTTTATCACGTGTTCCTTTAATGATTTTTAGGGTTCCGTACCCAAAGGGTAAAAAAACGGAACCCTATTACTAAGACTTCGTTGTCTATCCGTCTGTCTGTCTATCTGTCTGTCTGTCTGTCGCCAGGCTGTATCTCAAGAACCGCTATAGCTAGACTTCTGAAATTTTCACAGACTGTGTATATCTGTTGCTGCTATAACAACAAATACTAAAGACAAAATAATATTAATATTTACGGGGGGCTCCCATACGACAAACATGATTTTTTTTAGCCTTTTTTGGGCGATATCAATAATGGCAACATGTGAAAATTTCAAGTGCCTACCACTTGAAATTTTTACAAAGGCCTTAAATGTATGTGTTATTTAATAGTTCATAATATTCTTTAAATAAAAATAAAATAAAAATTTAAGGGGGGCTCCCATACAAAAAACACATTTTTTGGCCAATGTTTACTCTCTAACGGTACGGAACCTTTCGTGCGCGAGTCCGACTCGCACTTGGCCGATTATTATAAACACATAATCAAAAAATTTATTTTGAACAGGCTATAATGTCTATAGGCTATTATTGCAATGTTTTCACGCTAGAATGGAGCACCGTCATGGACAGTAAAGGAAAAGTTTATACGTGGAATTATTATACGTGGGAGAGCCATGCTTTGGCACGAATGGGCCGGCTCCACCGGAGAAATAACCACGTTCGCACAGAGAACCGGCGTGAAACAGCGCTTGCGCTGCGTTTCGCCAGTGAGTGAGTTTACCGGAGGCCCAATCCCCTACCCTATTCCCTTCCCTACTCTCCTCTATTCCCTTCCCTTCCCATCCCTACCCTCCCCTATTACCCTATTCCCTCTTAAAAGGCCGGCAACGCACCTGCAGCTCTTCTGATGCTGTGAGTGTCCATGGGCGACGGAAGTTGATTTCCATCAGGTGACCCGTTTGCTCGTTTGCCCCCTTATTTCATAAAAAAAAAGTTTTATACGACGTTTGAAAACGTTTCTGTCAATATTCTCTGACATAACCTGTACAACATATCGGATTTTGGTCGGTTATTTACAGTATGTGCGAGTAGCGCCCCCTCTCGACCTTTGCGTAATATGCCTTATTTTGCCCTCAAAAGGCGCTAATAATGAGTTACCTACAATTTATGTATGTACCTATTTCAAACGGACGGAACCGCGGAAAAAGCTAATTGATAATGTCCATATCCTGTTTGGAATTATATCTATGAAATATAAGTTTTCCTTTAATGTCGATGTTGTGTCCAAATATTGATAGTTGTGACTTGTGACTAATGAGTCAATGATGATATTCAAGTTTTTACAGTGCAAACATTGTATTTATAACCTTAATTATTCTACGTCAAAATATTAGACGCATTATTGCTTATGTTATAATATGAAAGTCCGTTTGTTTGTTATCAATTTGTGAATTGATAACAGTGGTTTGGGTGTGCCAAACCACTGAACTGATTTTGCTGAAATTTTGTATGCGATACTTTGAGTCCCGGGAAAGAACATAGGATACTTTTTATCCCGGAAAATGTGGTGTCATCAGCTAGTCTATGAATAATAATAATTATAGTTTTTATTGTACATAACATCTAGTATGAGGAGAGCAGTTTAGCCAAAAATGGAGCCACTTCAGTACTTTTTGGGTCCATTATGACATTGAAGTATATTGACGTCAATAGTGTCACTTTATAACCGAATTTTACAAAGGAGGATGTAACTTATTCGATTGTTGATATTTTTCGTGTTTAAAGTGTTTACCTGACAAATATGCGTGTTGCAATGTCCTAACGTATGTGTAGAATCTTTATTCGAAAAACATTTATATTTTTTTGCATTCAACGCTATAATCATGCTGAAGTATTTCCATTATTTTAATGTTATATAATAGGTGTAATAAAATGTCAAACACGTCGTAACTATGTTATATACTTACATAGTAACACTATGTACCGGTAAACAGAAAAAAATCTTTAGTCAATGTCTCAACACAGGCATGAAATGTTAGTCTGTTAGTGACATATTTTATTTTTTATTACTTTTTAAATTTTTGTTTTTTTTTTAATGAATTTTTGTGGACTCACCTTCTCTCCTCATGCCCATTTTGAGACATTTCCTCAAGCGGCAGTATTGGCACTGGTTTCTATGGTGCTGGTCGATGGGACAATTTCTATTCCCTCTACAGGAGTACGTCAGGTTTCGTCGCACGGATCTCTTGAAAAACGATTTGCAGCCTGCGGGAGAGATACAGAACATAAACCCTTTATTCACTTTTAAAAAAACTTTTAGTCTATGGTATTTTTTTTATTTTAACTGACTTGTATTTAATATATTTATACATATTTTGGATCTGATTTGACTAAACATACACGGATAATACAACTTTGATACTTTAACTTTCAACAACCAATAAATTTTATGGCGAACATAATACAACAATAAAAATCCAAAAACGAAATGAATTAAACATAAAATATCTAATTTCTTCACGTAGGTCGATCGGAATTTGAGATAAGCACTAAATCACTCCAAATCGGCTTCTATTTAAGTGTTTAATTATATTAACATATTCCCATACATCACTGGCTCTGATAATTGGTCGATTATGGAATACTAGCAGTTAAGTATGTGGAGATATACTACTGTTATATGTTATTCGGCGCCAAGAATATATTATTGATGAAACGATTTTAGAATTTTGTGTTTATGCATATCTATTATACTTTTGAGATAGTAGAATACAGAGCGATAGAAAACATAATGATAAACTAATAAGAAATAGATTTCCTACATGGTATCGTTGATTAGTAGCTGTGGTTTGGAAAAAATCTTTTGACAGTTTGTCTAAACTCTAAAGACTGTCAAAATTGCATTAAGTAGCTATTTTATTTTTACGAAGACAATGCGAATCTGAACCCTTAAACAGATTTTTCCTAGCAAAAAAACTTTTGAAACTAGTTTTGAAATATTTTAACGTTTTCGTTACGCGAGCGCGAACCGGATTCTTTTTTTATTGCTCACTTTATTATATTTTTTATTCGAAGAAGCCATATACGGGTAACGACTAAAATCTAAAATTTCACCACTTTTAGATAAACTAATTATTATCGCCATATAAGTATTTCGCGACATACCAAGTTAATTATTATTTAACTAATTTGAATATCCGGCATACTATT
Organism: Polyommatus icarus; assembly: GCA_937595015.1. Taxonomy (NCBI): domain Eukaryota; kingdom Metazoa; phylum Arthropoda; class Insecta; order Lepidoptera; family Lycaenidae; genus Polyommatus; species Polyommatus icarus. Next base: position 14,044,369 of record OW569339.1, read on the forward strand.
CACATGTAAAATCGTTTATTTTTAAACCTTTACGTCTTTATTTTATACGAGAATGCTAATAAATAAATTAGCGCGAACGTTTGCGTCACCGGCTTACTCATAAGTAGCTGGTTTGTCAAATATTTAATTTTTTAAATAATACGGCCACAAACCGTCCCGTGACAAAAGTTTAATGTTATTTATCGTTATTAGAAAACATCGTTTTGACACAAAGTATCAAGATCTGACGGTCGTGCTATAGTGTTTTTGACGGCGCGCAATTGCGGTTTTTGTGAAAAATAATGAAATGTCAACAGCTCGATAATTTGTTCGGATTATGCACGGAATCTAAACAATATTATAGAAAGTTTACGGTAAAGCTTAGGTAGCCAATGACACATTTTATAGCATTATTTCTAAGATTATGGTAATCACTGAACTAAATATTTAAAAGTATTTTAATCGAAAATTTTAATGATGTAAATTATAATAGGACGTAAGTAGGATAGCTCATAAAGTTCGATTATAAATTGCCATAGTGTCTTGGTCTGTAACTATAATGGTAAGTACTCACATACGGTTTTGCTCGATTGAGCAATAAAGACTTTCGTCCACACATTCAGCATTGCTCGATAGTTTTACTCTAAATCGATTTATTCGATACATATTTTAATTCCATCAAGCAGGCTCGATGCGAGCCTTCGAGCTGTCAGTTTTGATGTCCACACAGTAATTATTACTCGCTTTGGAGTAAAACTATCAAGCAAAGCCGTATGTGAGTACTTAGCTTACTATGTCACCTGTGACTTCTAAGTTCTAACTATAGTTTGTGCGTTTTTTTTTTCTTTTTTGGCAACTTGACACAAAGGATGTGTATGTTGTGCCACAGACAAGGTAAAAAGGTAAGGAATATGGCGGGAAAATCATATTCCTCCTATTATAATTTTCATCGTCGTTTTCATGTATTGTCAGGTCTAAAGTCTAGTCAAAGTCTAAGTAAAAGTCAATACAGTCAAGGAGTCAAGTCGGTCGATTCAGTAAAGTGGTAGACGATTTACTGAAACATTCGATGGAGTTTTGGAGGGAACACAAAATAGCACGTTTCTGGATATTACATCACTTTCCTACACTTGTGCATGAACACGAATATCTAATGGTTAATATTCTACCAATATAACAAATTAAAAACCCAGCTAAGACAATTTTAGAAAAATAATACAAAACACAACAACAAAACACAACTTTCACATGCCCGCCAAAACTCAGTTTGTGCGTTATAAGATGATATGGATGACAGTTCTCATATTCCTTGCTACGGATTTTTTTTTACAAGAAAACAAAATAAATCAAAATGTAATAAATTATATTCGATCTAAAAAATAAATCAAATTGTAAATGAATAAAAATGAAAAGTTGCTAAATACTAACATATTAATATAAAATTATAAATATTAACTGTGAAATAGAAGTATAAAATTATTTTTACGAAAACATTTGAAAAATGTCAGATGCATAAAACGGAACTTATGTCAATAGAGATTGCCACTGTTGAATCGAAATCAAATCGATAAAAAGGGCGCCCATATTAAATCACTGGCGTCACTCTGAAACGTCAGTACGAAATCGATAATTTCGATTGCAATTCTTTTACGCAGTTATATTTTTAAATTATCGATTAATTTTTTTAGGTAACTTCCCTACTATTGTCAATTATTATGTGTCACGCATATCATCTTAAAACGCACAAAGTATAAGAGATGTTAAAATTATCGAATACGACTTGACTAAATACCCAGGTGTAAGTCCAGGTGAATCCGCGAGCTCAAGTAACAATGGCCGCATATTTCCACATTCGCGCATCCCCAGATACCGTTACCGCAGATAGAGTCTCCAGATATAGCTGGGCGCATACTACGCGATTTTAGACGTTTCTTAGGAATCCGAAAAAGTTCCGGGTACCAGTATATTTCGAACACTTTCTAGTTTTGGTTATAGAAGGTAATGATAATAATAATAGGATAGAAAGTATTTATTATACTTTTCGTGAATGTATAAACTTTTTAATATTTTTTCTGAGATTCACAAAAGCTATAATATTCTAACACTGGAAATACATAATAATAAAATATTTATTAAAGTTTAAGTAATTTCTTTCATGCGAGTGATCCTTTCCTAACACGTACTTACTGCATATTCCGTATTCCGTAAGCCTTCATTAATCATTTATAAGAGCCGTATTGACGAAACAGTTTACAACTCTAATTCTCATTTTTTTAATTTTCATAATTTTTTGAAACACCATCTCTACTCTCTACTTGCCCCCTTTTTGCCGCACTGCGTTTTCAAAAGGCTCGTACAATCGTATTGATTTCACGAGCGTTTTTACATCGCGTAGTGTGCGCCGAGCCTGCGCTGCCCAATTACCACTATCGCTGGGAACATCGGAGTGATGATACCGCGGCACTACATACGGAGTTTTACCTCAGGGATTGTGAACTTTATATGGTTGGCATAAGGATCATGTACGCGGTAAAATAAGCTTGATATTCAGTGTTATTTTGCCTTTGATTTTGTGCTGTTAAAATAAGGATTAACCGTACAAGTATAAGGGCCTGATTCACCACTTCCTGATAAGTGCCGAATAGGTTATCCATCACTTAACTTGACAGATGAAGTATGGAGTATCTGTAAAAATAGTTGTGAATAGCCTATTCGGCACTTTATCAGGAAGTGGTGAAACAGGCCCTAAAAGTGGTTATAGTCGGTGATGAGTACTTATGCCTACCTACATGCTATTAAGGACTAGAATCCGTGAAAAATATTTAAAAAATCACTCTAAAAATAACACAAATGCACTAATCTGCTTGTATAGTGCCTAAACTGCTCAACCGATTTTGAAATTTGGAGAGGAGAAATAAGTTCTGGGAAAGTACCAGGACAGTTTTGATCACAGAGCAATACTTTTACCGCGCGATTAACTAATTTTCGCATAAACAAAGTCAATAATCGTTTGCAAAAATCATTAGCTCTCCTTTCTTTCTAATAAAAAAAAACAAAAAGTTAAAGTCGACAACCCTACAAGCCAATTAAAGGCCCGTGACATTTAATGAGCGGCAACAAAGCAGTACCGGGAAACGCCGCTATCGCACCCGTATGTCCGTTTGCGATGCTGAATATACTGAACTTAGGATCATACTTATTATAATGCTAAAAATATTCCCACTTTGAACGACAAAAGATGTACAGGGTGTACCAAAACTAAGTGATAATACTTAAGGGTGTGTACGTGTTCCTTGTAGAGAGTTTAGTGTGAAAGTAGCAGCGCTGAAAGACCAAATTTTTTGTATGGGGTAACTCGCGACACTGGGGCGCTTGCCCATACAAAAGTGAAAAAAGATTTGGTCTTTCAGCCCTGCTACTTTCACGTAGTAGCAGTGCTAAAAGACTTACTTTCACGCTGAACTCTCTATAAGAAACACGTATACACCCTTAAGTATTACCACTTAGTTTTGGTACACCCTGTATATTATATAATCTGAGACATAGATTACAGAAAAACTTTAAGGTTTTATAAAAGGACGAATGTCTGGCTGGCGGCTGCCGCTGGCTTTTACTCTATAAAGGGGGCGTCCACAAATTACGTGAGGTGTTTTTGAATTTTTTGACCCCCTCTCCCCCCTTGGTGAGATTTCGTGAGATTTCTTACGTAAACGTTTGGTTTAACAGTCAGTAGATTTTCTTTGGAACGGACTAACGGTGAATGATCTTAATCGTATAACGATTACACTTGCGATTAAATCTTAAGCATACGTATCTACAATATGGATGAAATGGACCAAAATAGTATTATTTTTATTGAGAAAAAAATTACGTGAGATTTGCCGAGGCCCCCTCTCCCCAACGTGAGATTAGATGAGATTTGAATGGACCCCCTCCCCCTCTAAACACCTCACGTAATTTGTGGACGCCCCCAAAGATCTACAGTCCTACACCTATTACTATATAATTCGATCAGTGGTAACCGAATATCTTCAACTCATAATCTAATTAGTTTCCACATAGAAGCGCGAATACTACTAAATCGCTTACTAATTACCATTAAGCGATCTGCCTGCTCGTTTCTTATTTCACTCCTTTTTTACCCGTTCATTCACGTTCACGTCATCACGTTTGCTCGTTTGCCCCCAATAAGGGGGCAAACGAGCAAACAGGTCACCTGATGGAAAGCAACTACCGTCGCCCATGGACACTCGCAACATCAGAAGAGCTGCAGGTGCGTTGCCGGTCTTTACTTCATAAAAATACTTATCGTTATGACCTTCGCATGTTCTGTATTCAACCAATACTTACTCAAATATGGCGGGCGGAAAGCCAAAACACTATAATCTTAACGTATTAAGACCTAGATTAAAGTGTTCCTAGCACTAACAGTGGCTAGCGCTATATTTTTCTGTATTTAGTGCTCAAGTGTATGTTATTATTTTATGTTGGTATTTTCAATTTGTTTTAAGGACCTAGGTTTATTTAGATATATCATCATCATATCAGCGTTCGTCCACTGCTGGACATAGGCCTCTCTCAACGAACGTCAAGATGACCGATCTCCTGCTACTCGCATCCAACATGGACCCGCAACTGAACGGAGATCGTCGTCCCACCTACTCGTAGTTGGAGGTCGACCTACACCCTGATTTCCCTGCCTTGGTCTCCAGATATAAAGTAGTATGTAATTGTTGGAGGTAGAGCCCCATGTTTATAAAATCAAAAATGTAGAGTTTAAACCGAATCGTCTATAAACAATTCGGTTAAAGAAGCGAAAGCGCGCTATAGCGCGGGAACCGTACACTTTTCTGGGATAAAAAGTATCCTATATCCTTTCTCGGGACTGAAATTATCTCCATACCAAATTTCAGCTAAATCGGTTCAGCGGTTATGGCGTCAAAGGTAACAGACAGACAGTACACTCTTTTTCATTTTTAATATTAGGGGAAGTACGGACAAAATGACAGGGTGTTTTGTTTTTCAATCATATTTTTTTATTTAATGACATTATTATTAGTCTCAACGGTTTAACATTATCTTAAGTTCATCGACTATCAGTAATACAGTATTTTAATTCAATAGAAACTATAATAAAACATACAAAAAGAAAAAATATGACTAATCACAAAAACCATTTTGTCCATACTCGTATAGTATGGACAAAATGACATACACATTTTTAAGAACAAAGTTCACAATAATTAAATTGTTTGAGATTATTTCTAGCCATTTAGATTTAGAATTATTGGCTCCACGACTGCCGATTAGTTTTTCTTTCGTAGTTTCGCATATTCCCTTAACAAAATTACAGAAATACTGTACAGTGTACATGGTATGTAATTTTGTCCAAATGTAACCAAAAACAAATAAATATCAAAATTCCACCAAATAATCTAATGATTGCAATAAAGTTCATAGAAATCACTGGCTAATATACTATACAAATAAGGGAGAGGAACTAATGGTAGACACTGAACTAATAGATGACACTTATGACAAAAATATCATAAAAATAAGAATTACTCTAATTATTTCTCACCACTGTAAATTTTATAAGCTTCTCAAGCTATCTGTTGAATTGATAAAATATATTAGAGACGCCTTCGGGAACAAAATTTTAAAATGGGATCAGTTTTCGTAAATAATATGACCGCGTCAACACACGCTCGGCAATTTCTTAGCAAATAGGTTAAGGAAGGCGAAATTTTGCACGTAAGTTTTGAATACATTTATTTGATTTTTTGTAATTTCTATTGATTTCATTGGATTAATGGTTATGTTGTATACACTAATTAATGATTATTTAAGATTTTTTATCCATTTTCCCTAACAATATAAAGGGTGTCTACTATTAGTTCTTGAAAATGTAAAAAACCTAGTAGATGACATGGATCTCATCTTTGAGTTTTGCAATACATACTCAAGTTATTTTGTACTTCTACTGCAAAAATCATCACTATTCTCTGAAAATATAATTCTATTAACAATCTAAGAACTTAGAACTACTGCACCTAAAAATGGACGTGTCTAATATAAGACCATGTAATGATCTAAAAATCGATTGCTTTAGTTTTTTAGCAGTAAAAAAAAGAAAAAGGAGAGCTGAGAAAAGAAAGAAGAAAAAAGAAGAGGCAAAAGAAGCATGGAGACTAAAGACTGAAAATAAATTTGCTAGGAAAAAAAGACGGGTTGCGCTCCGGGAGTGCCGGCAGAAGTGAAAACTTAATTATTAACGTTGTGCATTTTTTTAACTCATTTTTTATGAAAATCGATTATTAAAAAATCGTTTTAAATAAATCGAAACCCTTACAATCGATTAAAATTTTAACCCATTTTTTATGAAAACCGATTTTAAAAAAATCGATTTTCATAAAATCGATTTTCAAAAGATCGATTTTTTTAATTAATCGAAACCCTTACAATCGATTAAATTTTTAACCCAATTTTAATGAAAATCGATTTTTAAAAAATCGATATTTTTAATTAATCGAAACCCTTACAATCGATTAAATTTTTAACTCATTTTTTGTGAAAATCGATTATTAAAAAATCGATTTTTTTTTAATTAATCGATTAATCGAAACCCTTACAATCGATTAAATTTTTAACCCAATTATTATGAAAAACGATTTTTAAAAAATCAATCGTAATCGTAGACCGTAGTCAATAAGAAACCCTTATAGTTTCGGTCTGTCCGTCCGTCTGTCCGTCTGTCTGTCTGTCTGTCTGTCTGTCTGTCCGCGGTTTTACTCAGAGACTATAAGACCTACAAAGCTGTCATTTGGTATGAATACACATATTAATGATGGCAACAAAATATTTTTTTATGGTACCTCCCCTACACATTAAGCAGGGATGAAAATTTTTTTTCGCGCCCACTCCATTGTGTGGGGTGTCGTTGAATAGGTTTTTTAAAAATATTGCGAGTATTCATAGATCATTTTCCGATTTAGGGATCCGTTTGTGAAATATTAAGTTTTAAAGTGGAAAAAATCGTTAGAGTCCAGTGTCCCCCCCTTCTACCAGCTAAACGGTGGGTTCTGAAAATGTGAAAAAATTCACGGGAGTAGGAAATATGCTGAATTTAAAAGGAAAACTATCACGGCTAAGAAGACTTCATAAGTAATTGAGTAATAGTCGATCAACTAAAAAATGTATTCGGCGAAGTATAAATGGAACTTTTCGTTTAAATTCTTTTGAAAGTAACTGAGATGATGTTGTTAGTAGTATAAAATACGCTATATAATATACGTTCATTGACCATATAAAAATTGTCAAAAACTAGCGGTACTGCGGATCCCTATACTGCGCGTGGCCCGACACGCACTTGGCCGGTTTTTTTTAATTACTTAATCGAAACCCTTACAATCAATTCGAGTTCGAATTCGAGTTCGAGTTCGACACAAAACACTACTCTCCAACCGTCTTACGGGTTTTCCAAGGTTTTTCGATCAGCACGAGAATCTGACGCGAGTTTCACAGTTTTTACCCATCCCACAAAAGTGCTCAACGCCGCTAAAGAAGTTTTCTCTTCAAAAATATGAAAAATATAAATAAAAGGAAAGATAGTGTCAGCATGGAAGAAGAATGAATAGAATCTGAAGACAACGTGGATAATATTTCTGATGCATGTAGTGACTATGATGAAGTAAATGAAATCTTTTGAAAAATGGCAAATAAAGACCTAATTTAATAGAAAAAAATATGTAAAATGTAATGTATTGTTCTATGTCAACTATTAGTTCATATTGGTGTCTACTATTAGTGATGTTCGTTTTTTGTGATGTCATCTATTAGTGCTTATGACTAAGTTTACAAAAGGACCAATAATATATTTTTTAATTGATTTGTCAGAGAATAATTATAATAGTTTTATTTTGTAAGAGTTACTGAAGACATGAAAGAAGTTATCAATCCTTTATTTTCATAAATATATATTTTATAACATTCAAAAGTTGCATGTTTCCTTATAGTGTCTGCCATTAGGTCTTCTCCCTTAATAACAAATGACAGCAAATAACTCGCCAGAAAACAGGAGAAAACCATCTCTTAAATAAACTTTTGAAGGCGAGAAACACGTTTGATCTGCTTACTGCGGCGCAACTGTGAGAATAGCGCTCAAAGTCTCTCAGGATTGTTAATATGACTGCCGTTACGTGATACAATCGCGGAAATTTGTCTAAAACACCCCAATTTTGAAATAAGGGATAGTACTATGTCATTTTGTCCGTATATGTCATTTTGTACGTATTTCCCCTATATATTTAGTATGGGTATATAGTGGTTAGTAACTATGCCGTGCCGTATAATACTAGAGTTATAAGTTATTAACATTGTACTACAATGGCTTATTTTAAATTGGATTTTCAATGTAATATTCAAATGATGCTGATCAGACTCATCAATCTTAATCATTACCGACCCCAGCGTTATTTAATTAAATTCGTTATTATAAAACAATTACAATACTTTTTTATGGAATACCTCAATTATTGAACAATTTTGTTTTTGTTGTAACTAATCTATATTCTGTGACGTTCGATAAATTATAAGACAATGTTGTTAACAACGTGTGCGAACTTTGGACTAGCATAGAGGAGGCTATGTGCGTCAAAATATTAAAGTGTCCGATAAAAGATTTATTTTGCCGATGTCTGTCTGTTTGTCTGTTTTTTCGGTTATAAATGGCCATCGGATTTTGTGCGATTATAACTTTAATCAGTATTATCGACAAGTTTGGCCTAAGATGATTATTTTAGTAAAAAGTGGCCGAAGTTAAAACATTGGAGTGATACAGACGTACAAATTATAAATTAATGAACAAAAATAACTTCATTGTGATTCCCCATTATAATATTATGTTTAGTGAAGTCAGATAGGTCTTTAATCTTCATAGACCATCGCTCTTAGTTTGACTTAGGGATAGGAAAGAGATAAAAAATTGTTAAACCTAATCTGACTTAAAATATTAAGTAAGATCGGAGACTAAAATCAAAAATAATTTGATTTTTAGGCTAGAGAATACAAGTCTGAAATGAATATAATCATACAGAGTATCAGATGTATCGTGATGTTCCAAGTACCGCATCCTTTAATCATCTCATTAGGACAGGATAGCAAAAGGACGAGCTGATGAAAAATTATCCGCTAACGAGGGTCTAATGACCTAGGTCCTGGGCGCGGTCTAATGACCTAGGTCCTGTGGGACGACCTGGGTCTTGGGAGATGTAGGTATTACAATGTACCTAAGGTTTTAAGTTAGGTATGTAGCTTGATTTAAGTATGTGGTATACAGTAAGTACTAAGCTTATGTATGTTTCTTGTCTAAGTATCCGAGCGATTGTAAACCAATTTTAGATTATTATGTCTAAATTAGTCGTATATTTTTTGAAGATAATATTTTTTTATATGTTAGTTATTTTAGCGAAAAATCTCATTCGCTTCTTTGACCGCATGTTCAAAAAGTTTTAGATGAAATATAAATAAACACACACAGGTTACCTATTTTATCGACAGGTTATCGGACATTTTAAGAATATTTTTAAGTAAGTAGGTATTAAACTCAAACTCAAAATTTTTATTAAAATTTTTTGCAAATATTTTCGGAAAGTCTACAATATGATGCCTACTACCGGTTACGCGAAATTAATCTTTTAAAATAAAGTTTATAATGCTGAAACTTAAAATTTAAGTTAAGTATTAAAATAATAAAGACTCGATTTAAATTAAAAAAAAAAAAAAACTTTTGTAGCTAAGAATATAATTTACTACTCCATACTAAATAATATACAATAGGTAAGTACATGTCATAAATCAGTGATGTCCCGATTTTTCGATATTTTCCAAAGAACATAATTTCTAATCAAAAATTTGACAGTTTAACAAGATGGCCGCCGTAAATTAGAAATGGTCGTTAACGTCACTGAATTATGTTTAAATTGTGACTAGTGTAGAGCCGAAGTAGTGTTGCACCATTATATTAAAGAGGTTATATTAAAGATTTCATTATAACATGATTCATATTGTTCGGGGTTTTATTGACAGGTTTAGAGAGAACCACACGCGCGCCGAACGAGATTCAATTTAAAAAGTCGAATGGGATAAAAATAAATAAGTAACACTTATGTTTAGCGGCGGCCGTAAAGATAGGGTTAAATGCCATGGTGACCGGTTAGGGCCATAGTGATGTAACGGGAACGGACTTCGAGATATGAGAGACTAATATTATGATTATTAATTTCCCAAAACAAAAATTTCCAAAAATTACACAGTAAACATTCAGCCATGAGCTGTTATAGCAGTATTACTTTAATATCACTTTTGAATTTCGCATAAACAAACATGATCTCTATTTAAACATAGCTATGTTTTTTGTTTGTGCGAAATCTGAAAGTTTGCAACTCTGAATCCGATCATAATCTTGAAGTTTTTAGGCAAATGTACGAACAAATGCGCCTTGAAATCTTAGATTTATTTTTTAAAAGTTAAATAAGTTATTTTTAAATGCTAATTCGACTCTATTTAAAGGAAACAAAATAGGAGTATTTTTAACGAATACTAAGGAGTAAAAACTGATCGGCCATTCTAAGGTTTGGCATTATTTTCCTCATTACCGTAACCATTTTTTTTCTTCGTTAATTTGACTTAAACACATTGAAATTTTAAAGAAATGAAAGATACGAACACAATAATAAATGTAGCGTGAAACAGTTAGTTAAAGTTTTATGGATAATGAGACTTACAAATTTTTGGGTACGATAATTAAACAAATGTAGTGTTTTACGTAAACATACAACGACACAATTGATAAAAACTAGTTTACGGCAACGTACGTAGGCCAAATTATGTAACATTAACATAATATACATAATAAAAATGTAATTTAAACATAATTGAAAAGTAACGATTACGGTAATCAGACAAATTTGTAACCAAAGCTACGGTAATTAGATACAAACGTGCTTTATCGGCGGTACACTAACATTAACAATGTGGTACCGCTGATGGGCCATGGCACACACTAAGGAGAAGCAACCCGTGCACTCGTAATGTGCCAAATCCTGATATTTTTGGATGGGCATTATTTACATTACAAGCGATTATTTCATGATAACTGTTTATAGGCTGGGCCTATTGAGTCGATATTTTGCAATGCGATAACTAATGTTTATAGGCGCTTAAAACCATGAATAGATTAAATTAAATACGTACGTTATAAAAATTACAAGCAAGTTTCGAGATCAAGTTGGCGTGGGGACACGTTACGGTAGTTAGAAAAACATGGTTTTTGAACACGACTTCAATTAATTTAGGCTGAATTACTTAAATTAGAAGCATGTGTTTAAGTTTGTAACTAGATACTGATGCTATCTACCGTTTAAAAATATTACATACTTGAATAAGATAATATTACAGAGTATACAAGCCCGGGACACGTAAATTTTGCTCTCCTGAGAATGGCCGTAAAACGTTTTAAATTGTAAGCACATGCTAGTGCATTAATTTTTAATTTAATTGGTGTTAGTAATCAGTAAATTTAATTCTAATCTAAGCCGGAATTTAAATGCGACAACAGCTTTATAATTTCTCCTAAAAAAGTAAAAGCACGGGCGTAAAAATTTAATCTCCCAATGCAATAAAACGGTGATTCAGTATTACATTATCATGAGAACGGTAATAAAATCGATATTAAGTGTGATCGGGTTACATCACTACAGGTGTCGATTAGTGCTGTCGCTTTAAGGATCTTGTCGATGTAAATGGCTTTAACGGGGGATCAGGTAAGTGCAGCATCGATGTCGAGTACAAGGTTGCAGCGGGGGGTCTTTGTCGATAGTTTTGCCCCCTCACTATTTTGAAGTAACACAAATATAATTAAAAAAATATATATTATTTTATAGTGCGATTTGTCGACAAAGTATTGCCCCTCACTTTTTTCGCGTTCACTATTTAAAATATATTATTATTGTTATTTTGCGGTTTAATCGATACTGACCCTTCACTATTGCTGTGTAATATTAAAAAGATTTATTATTTTTAATGGCAAAACCTAAAGTATTGTTCTATATCGGAAATGTCAAAGGTTACATCAAATAGCCGGATTATGCATATTTGATACTTGTACTTGTATGGGTCAATAGGGACCCTATTTTTGTTTTTTTATGAGGCATAATATTATTATAAGTTCAGCGTTAATACCGATGAACTTTTTAACCATAACCCCCTAAATTCTAAAGTTAATGTAATAATATCAAGAAAGTGCCAGGATCAACAGTTTTCTTTTTCGGACTAAACTCAATTAAAAGGGCGTAAAAGAAAAAATAACAAAATAATAAGACGATAACCAAGTTATTTATGTAGTAGAGCATTGAACGCCTCGCGCTTGACCGGTTTGTTGAACTCTCATCGCCAATCAATGATTTGCCGCCATTTCGTTAATTTAATAAATTGTATTAAAATAAATAGTTTTTTTAATCAATTCAAATTCTTATGCATCGAAAAATAATTTTTAATTAGTTTACTACAATAATTATTAATTATTACGACCGCGCATATTAATGGCTTTTTAGGCGCCGTGTCAAGGATCAATTATCAAGACCATTAATCCTACTACTTTTAGTACTTGTCATACAAAAATTTTTCATACTTTTGTAGGACAAAGCAAAAGTCGTAGGACAATATTTATATAATCATGCAATAAAACCGTTAATTATGAACAAACTTTATAAACACAGGATAAACTATTGAGCGTTTATTATACCGGTTCTACAAAGTCCGCGAACGAGTGACCTCTTCGCTTGCATGTGACCCCGGTATACACTTTCTCAACACTACCATTATAAACGCAACTTATAAAACAGCTAAGTCGGGACCACAACTTCGCATATTATTCAAAATCATATAGTAATCATACACTAGTCCTTTATATTTTTAATGATGTCTAATTTGATAAAATGTTAGTAGGTATAGATAAAAAAGAATTTAAAATTTTGATAGTCTCGTTAAAACTCCAAAACGGTTAGACAGATATTTTGAAATTTTTGTAGAAATCCAGGGAAAGTGACACAAAGTTCACAGGGTCATCAACTAATAATTATTTTTACAATAATAAGTTACCGGCTACTGATATTTTTTAGAATTATAAATATTGGTCACGTTTTTTTTGCAACTATCAACGCATTCGAAGTTCTCCCACGGATAGCCAATAGATTTAAACCTAACCCACATACTGTTGCATGTTCTCCTAGTAACTTTCTACGTGTAATGACACGTCTCGATAATTCAGAGGTTCCCAGGCTCCGGTTAGTTTTTATCGCCAGATCGCCACATAATTGTACACCTCCTCGTTATTATGCTATTTAATAAGCGTTGACTAATTCTTAAGTGCATTTTGTAACTTTAAGCTTAAAATGTATGATGGAGATAGTGTTGAGGAGGTATTTTATTATGATTTGTAAGTGATAGTTATACAATATGGATTTTCTGTGTTCCCAAACAAATGGATATAATTATTATTATTTTTTTTAATAATATCTATATACGCTTCACACCACGTCAGTCTGGCCCCATGGTAAGTACCTGAAGGACTTGTGTTACGGGTACCAGACAACGGAAATATATTTAATACTTTTATTCTATACATAAATTTAAGATTTTTATTATATGATACACATATTTAATACACATCCATGACCCAGGAACTTTGGAAACTTTTTGTTCCGTCGGCGGGATTCGAACCCGCGACCCCCGGCTTGAGCTACCGACGTGCTCACCACTGAGCCACAGAGGTCGTCGGTCGTCGATTATTATATTCCGATTTTGGATTAATTATTTCCATATTTACGCGACACATATTTAATTTTTTGTTTAATAAGTAAAAACGCCTATCTGTAATCTGCATATTTTTGATACAGCACAATTAGTTGTCAACTGCGGAATGGCAAGGTTTAAACCACGGTTTAAACCAACACTAAGATATTTTAATTGTTTACAATATTATGTATTTCTACAATTTATTGTCGCTACTAGAATTATGATATATAATTAAGACTACTAGGAAAATCGATTTGCTAATACAACCGTAATAACTATATCTATGTCGCAAATTTGCTTCTGAGAAACATAAGTCTTATTAGTTATTAAGTAAAATCACCTATTGGTATTAATTAGAGTAGCGCCGACCTTGAAATAGATAAATATATTGCTTTACGCGAGTGGAGCAAGATCTATAGTATTAAGACATACTATAATTAAAATTTAAAGTTATTGAATTGGAATTCATACTACTTAACTAATACCTATCTAATAATCAGTAGGTAATGCAAAAGTAGGTTTATTTCTGTGTCTTTATACTCTTTACGTTTAAGATTCTGGAGTGTATTTGATAAAATGTAGTATAGAGAATACATTGAGTCCCGAGAAAGGACGTTGGACAGTTTTTGTCACGGAACAATTTACGACTCCCGCGCAATAAAATTAAAAAAAATCTAAGCGAAATTATTTGGGGGAAAATCTAGTTTATTAGGAACAATCCAAAAAACGGGCGTTGAATGTAGTAAACTGTATCTACTATTTGAGAAAATTAATAAAGTCGACAAATAAGTACAAGAAAATAATCAGACGTATTTTTATTCGAATACACATTTACCTAGAACTCTACAAGTCTACACGGGCTCTACAATAAGAATTAATAGGTTGTTTTGCATTTCTGCATTTCAAATATAATCAATATATTTTTAATTAAACCTTTATATCCAAAGTTGGCATGAAAATTAAATTTAAACTACGCAGTTACATGTTTTGTTAATTTAACTAAAATGTTGGTTTTCCTAAACGCTACTTAACTTGTAAGCGTTAAGCTTAGTTTTTATCAACGATATTAACTAATTTTATTTAATCATTAAACGTGCATTGAGAATTTACAATCTTGTAAAGTTTAACATAAACGCGGAAACCCCGCGGCAAAGAGTTGTAAGTGATAAAAGTAATTTTCTTCCCGGGAATCGAATACAACGAAAACAAACCGCTCTAACTCGGTTACAACAATTCGGAATAGCTTCATTTGCATACCCCTTTTATAGCAGTTGGGAAAACTCCTTATTGCCCTGATTAGTCGCGATGTTAATTATTATTGTTTTAAAGTTTTCGGCAAGAGTCAAATTGTTTATTTTAACCTTAATTTGTTTTAGGTAATAGTTACAAGTGAATTTGTTAAAATTCAACTTTATTTAATAAAAAATAGGTATCTGATTTCATAGAGCCTATAGTAGTCGTAGTTTTGTAGTATTTTAGGCTGACATGAGGAAAATTATATAATTATTAGATTTCCAAAATTGGCAATATTATTTAATTCCCGAAGTTCCAAAAGAAAGCGAAGAGTGCACATTTTTTAATTCACGGTCCCGTTTTTTTCTTGTTTAATTGTGGAAAAGTGGTTATTTGACCTTAGTGCAATATAGAAATAAAACATTTAAGTTTAATTTTATCAATTAGGAAAAAAATCGGATGGCTTCTCGAATTTGGTAGAGCAAGATTTTTCAAGAACACGACTAATGTAGAGTTTACTTTTTTATGTAGAGTTTACGATATTTCTATAGAGTTAACAAAAAATCTAAGTAATTAGGTCGTTAGATCCAAATCGTTAAGTGCCTACCGCGAATTCCGTTTATATACCGCACTGGGGATCTCTGACACAACACAACACAACACTTTCACTGTACCTACCCTCACACGTGAACTGCCCGTAGTGCTTCCCGGAGGACTTGTCCCCGCAGACCACGCACTCCACGTTTTGCCCCTTGTCGGTGACGGATGATCCGCTCTGCGTGGAGGCGGCCTGGCTGGCTGGCGTAGACGGCAACAGCTCGTCCTCGCGCCAGGAGCCGCGGAAGCCCAGCTCGAGGGGCGGCAGGTCGGGGCCTCGCGGCGGGCAGAGCCCGGGGCCCGCGACGCCGCCGTACACTAGCGCTCCGTGCGTGATGGTGGCGGTGGCGCTCGCGGGGGAAAGCGGCGCGCGTGTGTCAAGGGTCGCGGCTGAGTCGCGACTGAGACCGGGTCGGGGCAGGCCGCAGCGCGCCGCCATTGGCCCGGTGGCCCGGGGGCAGGGAGCGAAGGCCCCGCCACCGCGACCCGCCGTGCCCCGCGCCCCGCACGCCGCACCCCGCACCCGCCACCCGCAGGGGGAAATCTTTCAGCCGGTACGGTCGGGAAATTCGCGTATTGTTTACGCTTCAGCGACAGATTTGAGAACTTTATACCAAGTTTTTGACTCGCTTTTGTTTGTTCTCGTCTTAATTTAGATTTGAGCCCGGCTGATTATTTATAAACTGTAATTTCTTTATACTAGAAATATTGGCACTCAACGTATTTCAGTTATAAAAAATAATAAGAGAAAAATAATTTCTCACGCTAGACGGTTCAACTCTACCTAAATCTGCCATCCTATATTACCTATCTAGGATTTTCCAAACTTCACATTTCAATAACAATGAACATGTTTACCTTTAACACGTTCTCTGCCGGTAGTACAAACAAGAAAAATTACAAAAAATCTTTTTGGTTGAAATAGATGTATTAGGTCAAAACAAAAACCATGACATCATTTAGGGTTCGATGGGGTGCAGGGTTCCTGAGATATATTAAAAAAACCCCTTGAGGTCACATGTGACCTACGCGGCGCTGTAGTACGGAAAGTACGCAATCTTTATCACTGCGCCGCTCCAGTCACGTTTCCGGTCACCGCAGTCTGTCTGTCTCCAGGCTGTAACTCAATAACCGCTATGGCTAGACTTCTGAAATTTTCACAAATTATGTATTTCTGTTGCCGCTATAACAAAAGCTACTAAAAATAGAATAAAATTAATATTTAAGGGGGGCTCCCATACAACAAACGTAATAATTTTTATCTTTTTGGCTTGTAATCAATAATGGCAACAGCTAGGGACTTGAAATTTTTACAATATGCTTAATTTTATCTGTTGCCTAATTATTATTAATAAATTGTTAATACCATTATTGATAAATGAATAAAAAGTTATAGAAACAGTAATTTTTTCCAGTGCTTTGGGTTTTTGCATTAAAATTTTCACGTATAATGAACACAGGTGAATACCATGTGAGAGTATTGCTGTACAGCGCCGCACCGGTCACTTACTACAGAGAAATGTAAGATAAACGTGTCCTATGGCCTACGAGTTCGATTCAAAAACAGGTCTGCTCTGAGGTCACCGGTGCCCTACGCGGCGGGTAGATACAGGTAGGGGTCCGGGCACATGTGACCTACGCGGCAGAGAACGTGTTAAAACAAACGATACCAAATACCACAATATAATATTATCATCATGACAAAAATAATCAAAAATATTTTTCAACAATCCGCCTGAAAGTTACTCTGCTGTCGGTACCTGTAACAGACGTCCATTGCTCACCTACACTACTCTCCACAAACCGCCTGTTGATAAGATTTAGGAGATAGCTCTATATTTATACATCCTTAAGGTTTTACTATACGTAGCTAGATTTAAAATCCACACGAGATAAAAAAAGAAAAAAAAGTAGAGATTGATGTTAATCAAAAGCACTAATATGGCGTGTTACAAGATTGTAAAATATAGAGCAAATCATTTAGCTTGAATTAATTGTACTCTAAGCTTAATTGAGTCATGTAAAATGCTCGTAGACATAAATGAAAAACGTACAACGTACTTAGAGCTTTTTTGACCCCAGACATATACTACATATTAATGAAAGCTATTGTAATAAGAATAACTTTTAACAAATATCATTATTATGATTATCTAGTTATTTGTTTGTATTCATTTTTATTTAATAGTCAATGTATGCAGTATGTGTATCAAGAGATGAGATTCATACTCTTAGTCTTAAAAATACCATCGCAAAGGAAAAGGAATAAAATCCCTCATCAAAGCAGTCTGTGACACGCAAATAAACGTGTGCAAACAATGCGCTTGATTGAATGATCTATAGTGATCCACGGTGATCTATAGATCTAGATCAGGGGGCGTAGGGGCGGGGCCGCGCGCGCCACTCCTGCGCAGTGTCGGCGCGACCGCCGAGCGGGACGCACGCGCACAGACCGACAAAAATATTTGCATTTATATATAAATTTTTAGTAGTCAATGTAATTTCCTAGACTTTACATACTTAGACAAATAGACACGAAGAGACATTTCATGGTTTAACTTTAATGAATATTTTAACATAAAGCCCATACCTACCTCTGTTAAAGTCTTTATTTGATTAAAGTTAAGTAATTATTGAAATAAATGAAATAATATGTAAAGTAAGTTAGAATTTACAATAGGTACAAAATATGAAACACGCGGCATTATAGCAGTTGATTGCTTGATTTTTCAGTCAAATTCCTCTACTTATATAATGTAGATATTGCTGTAAAATTGATCATATAATGATTCTAAAATTACCACGTTCTTGTAGCATCTCCATAGTCCATACTCGTAAAATACGTGAATAATAAAATTTTCGATTGGATACTTGATAATAAAATCCAAGTTATTTTAGAAATAATTGTCTCTAAAATCTAAATATAAAATCACAATTCGCCATCATAAAAAACCATCCAAATTATACATAAACAAACTAAAAACCCAGGATATTTCACCAAGCTAAAAGAGATATAAGGCAAAAAATTCTTATAAGAATCCGTTTGGGGGGCGGGCGGTAGGGTAGGGCGGGTCAAAGGTCCCGCCCACGCGCCCTATAAATAAATTACCTAGCCCTCAGAGAGGATAGTTTTCAGGAGGATTCAGGGCTTGATATTTGTGAATTTATCATTGAAATACTGGGTTGGTAGATAGATAAAGGTGTTTATGATTTGAGATACAATATATTATAATGTATGTTGTGGAGAATAATAAAGATATTAATTCAGGTTATAATTTCTATTATCTACATAATATATTGTTGTTCCTAGTCGGGATTTCTGTTGTTGTCTTCTTGAAACAATGGATGGATAGAGATAATTTTGGTACTTTAGAATATACCTAGGATATTTTACATCGCGAAAAATGTTCTTTGTTAGTGATTACAAACTGTTCTACAAAGTTGCATGCAAGTTGCAACATTGTATCAACAACTATTATGTCATATTTTAAGGGCTGTATAAGAAACACCTGACAGTCACATTTAACTCTCAGTTCTTACACATGTGACTAGACTAAAATTATTACTCTAATTGTATTTCCATTTTTTTAACATGCAAAGAAGAAAATTGTCATTATTTTATTCAAACTTAGCTATGCTAAGCGAATTTTTTAGATTCTTTAGCACATTGTTATCAATATTTTAATAATTATTTTTAACTTATCTACGTTATTTTAGACAAATATAAATACTTTAATTTTTACATTTTATTTTTTTCTGGTACCTACGATAAATAGGTATACTTAATATAAATTTTACTAATAATTGTCTGACAACTGCTGTACTAAAAGTAACCGGACGGTTAAAAAACGTAATAGCCAATTCCCTTAAAAGTCCCCCAAACCAGTTAATAAGGCAGCGTCTTCACAAAAGCGTCTTAGAGCTCAACATCGATCGGGACAACGGTGTCTGTATGTCGGGGGGCCAGCCCCTCCCTTGTGGGCCGCGGGGTGGGTCAGCCCCCTCCCCCCAGTAATTGGGCGCAGGTACTGTCTCCTTTTTATCCTGCCAGTCAAAAAGGTTTCTTCTTTTTGTGTGCTAATTGACTGCCTGTAGGGCTGTGGAATTAGGTATTATCTTTCCGTTTTCGTAACGGAAATTCGGATTATAACGGAAATTTGTCGCTTAGCAGCGTGGCTCTTAACTGAAGTTTCATCGTTTCCAGCTTAGCAAATTTCTTGGCACCATTTTAATAAGAAATGCGTAGCTATAGAAAGTTATCAATGCATTAGGTGAAAAAGTAATGGTAAAAAAGTGGTATAAAGATACTTTTAATACCTGAATGTTATGGGAAAATTAGTTTTTGAATCGATTTTTGAGAGCAGTTATTGATAATAATATATTATACATAATTATGCACATTGACGCCCGCAACTTTGTTGCGCCAAAATTCATTTATCGAGCGGGAACTGTACATTTTTCCGGGATAAAAAGAATCCTCCATCCTTTCCCGGGATTCAAAGTATCTCCACACCCAACCAAATCAGTGCAACGGTTTCGACATGAAGAGGTAACAAACAGATAGACAGACGCACTTTCTAATTCATAATATTAGTATGGAAAAGCCTGCATGCCATTAAACCCGAGGTAATTTTAATCAACATCTGCAAAAGCATATGGCTAACATTTTATTTATTTATTGATTTTTAGGGTTCCGTACCCAAAGGGTGAAAACGGGACCCTATTACTAAGACTTCAATGTCTGTCCGTCTGTCCGTCTGTCTGTCACCAGGCTGTAACTCGAGAACGGTAATAGCTAGAGAGTTGAAATTTTCACAGAATGTGTATATCTGTTGCCGCTATAACAACAAATACTAAAAATAAAATAAAATTAATATTAAAGGGGGGCTCCCATACAACAAACCTGATTTTTTGGCCTTTTTGCTCTATATCAATAATGGCAACAGGTAGCTACTTAACTTTTTCACAAAATTCTTAGTTATATGTGTACTTTAATATTTAATAATAATATTTAAAAAATAAAATAAAAAAATTAAGGGAGGCTCCCATATAAAAGACACAATTTTTGGCCTAATTTTGCTCTTTAACGGTACGGAACCCTTCGTGCGCGAGTCCGACTCGCACTTGGCCGATTATTAACTCATAGTCTCATATTGTTTCTCCCAGCTTGTCTCTGTCACGAGGAAACTGTGTGTCGAGTGCCGCGATAACCCCGGCCGTATCAGTCACCCGCTTATCACCAACGTCTTCACCCATATCTGTCCCGGAGTTTTTAAAACTTTGTAAAAAATATTAAATCATTAAATAAGTTCTTGAAGATTATGTGTAAGTGAAGGTAAAGTATATTTTGTGTAAGATAGGCGCGTTACTGTTACTTTTTTCATTCAAAATGAATTCTTAGGTGGAACAGGAAATCTCGCAGGACTCGTATATTTTTTCTGATACAGAAAATATAGGAGGCTATAGACATATAAGTAAACTGTAGGTAAACAAGCAAACAGATCACCTGATAGAGATTCCGTCGTTATGGACAGTGGAAACATCATAGAAGTTACCATTTAAGAAGGAAGTATATTTTGCACAATATTCTGTTCCTTAAATTCTATCATATATAAACAAACAAATCTTCTACTTAACTTTTTCTTTCTCAATTAATGTTTTATCGGATGTTAAGTTAATCGTTTAACTTGCGTTTAAGATGTAGACAATTGACACAACAAAACGACGATCCTCTCCCGATATAACTCCGTGATTTAACTGTACCGTCCGTACACGATGGCTGATTGATTTATCACTATTTAAATATGTTTGTGTGTTTTTGTTCGTGTTTTATATGTGTTAGGTGTGGTGTAGATTCGTAAAGTATTGATTAGTTTTTTTCCGCGGCTTTGCCCACGTAACATTGTATTCCTGGCGTGCAAACTTTGATCCTCTTAGGACTTTTAAAAATCCTTTCTGTATGAACGATTCTAGATGTCTTGTGCATTATAAAAATAACAGGTCTGCTCATGCTTCTTACTCTCAGATTTTATGGTACAAAAATAGGTTGTTGACTGATTATTGTCTACATGACCAATAGGATAAGCATATTATAACATTTCTGCGAGATCAGTCCAGCCGTTTCTATTGATTCCATTTACAATCATCGTGCTAGCAGCTAGATAGATAGACAGAGTGTTGCACATCGGAAAACATACTGAAACACTAGGTAATTAGGCATTAGCTGTTTAATGCTCCTTGTTTGTCAAGCTAACACACACTTCATTGAATTTGTTATCAATAAAGTGTGTGTAAGCCTAACAAGAGCGATGTGACAGTGTGCATATACCCTAAGTCAGCGATGCTCGCGCAAATTGATTTGTATGGTGTTGCCGGTCGTGATTTACTTACAAACTGTCGGCACAAAACGACCATGACGCCGAGATATTTTCAGTTTTTACACTCTTAACAGGTTGATGACTCTGTCGTGAAGGCCACAGACGTGTTAATTTTCTGGAAATGAGGAAGTTAGTGCATTTAGTTCGATATAAGTTACAACATTCCTGGCGTTCCTCGAATTATTTTTTTCAAGTTTTTGAATAAAGCAGATGAGAGATAAACCCTCTCCACGCTTAAATCGCCCAACCAATTTCGAGGTATGGAGATACTTTGTGTCCCCGGAAAAGCTGTTTTAATTCTAAAAAAATCTACGGTTCCCGCGCAATAAATGGAGTTGAGGTCAACATCAAAACTCGTTTATCGCGCGGGAACCGTACATTTTTTCGGGACAAAAAGTAACCTATGTCCTTACCCGGGGACTCAAGGTATCTCCATACCAAATTTCAGCAAAATCGGTTCAGCGGTTCGGGCGTGAAGAGGTAACAGACAGACAGACAGACAGACAGACAGACACACTTTCGCATTTATAATATTAGTATGGATCATGGATATAGTCGTACAAAAAAAGCCACTGTTTTAAGCATCTCTTAATTTATAAGCTTGTAGATGATACCCCCTACAAATTGCTGTTTATTGCTGATCGTCAATCCAATAAGAGTGCAGTTGAACGCCTCCCAGCAGCCCGGGAGAAGCCCCCAATCCCATCACGCACTAATCCCACATGGACGATTTACATTGAAGAGTGGTGATTGCAGAAAAAGAAAAAAATGGTGCATGTTTCCAGTAGGAAAAGTGGAAATAAAATAGAATAGAAATCTTTTGTTTGGAGGCTGGTGGTGCATATAGTGTGCATATATTATGGTGGTGCATACCTACATATAATAGTAGCAACTAGCAATAAAATGTCGACTTGACAAGTTTAAAATCTGTGTTTGTATTTTTTTTTTATTATAAAAATTGGGGCCGTCTATGGGCTGTTCGCCCATATCCATTTGTAGTCCATAACGCCATGGACTTTATATATTTATATATTGTTTTATAAATTACATAATTATAATGTTAATGTTTTGAACGGTGTGGTCCCAATGTGGCGGTCAGTAGATCCGACATTTTCCAATTTCCTTAGATATTATGCTGCTCCACCCTTTGCCTTTAGATGTTGTGACATTGGCTTGGTGGAGAGGGGTCACTCAAGCTGGATGGAGTTTCTAGGGTGTTAAAAAGATATCGTTCTGTGCCGAATCTACCAGATGCCAGCCAGTGGAGTCTGGGGTCCACACTTGGATTTTAACAATCTATTTAGTGTTATAAGTTAGTGTTATAAGGTTTACGTTTTATTAATTGGTATTTTATTTTTGCCGATCTCTGGGGATCACAGGTCACGACCCGCTATGTGGCTTAGGACTTTATCGTTCCTGTCTTTTATAGCCATTTTTATGTTGTAATCTTATATGTGTTCGGTTGACACCTCCGTGGTTCTTTTTATGAAGCTTGCCACAGCGTCTCCGTCAGTGTCAGTGTAATAGACACAGAGCTACAACTGCATGAGGAACGCTGTCATGGATTGCCAGCTTTCGGGACTTGGCCCGTATGATGATCACCGAAGGACTCGTTAATCCCTGAGCTTCACGGATTGTGAGGACGCGAGAGTCCGTTCCCGATCCATAGCCTGTAACAGTGAGGGCTGCTTTCTCCTCCTGTGTGTGGACAAGATACAGGGTATTTAGATCGGTTTTAGGTATTCTCGCTCCTGTGTACTTCATTAGCTTTAGAGACCGCACAATTTCCTTCGATGAATAGATGTTATTATATACCATGCTTAGGGCGTATGCCACATCCATAGGGCTCCTGTGTGTGCAAGACAACTCCTTGGTGATGCTGGTTACTAGGTTTGGACGAGTGTAATTAAGTTTAAAGAGATTTTCACGCTCTATAAACGGAAGTTGGTTAATATCTCCAATGAGGATGACATCGTTGGCGCCTGTTAACTGTTCATGGTTAACTGTTCATTCGGTTCATGAGGGCCTCGTCAACTATCAACCTTTTGTAGGCTCCTTTTGTCCTATTTACCAGCAAAGAGGCCATGGTGCGAACTTTATCTTTAACTTTGTTGCCAGTTCGTAGCGATAGCCTTTGCCTTAGATCCTCGGCTGCTTCGATCGTCGTTGTTATTATAATGTCCGTTTCCTCATTGAAGTTATTAATGATCCAAGTTGTCTTCCCACATCCAGGAACTCCATTGACCCACGAGTAATTGATTGGTTTCGCGAATATGTCCCAGTCCATGCTGGATTCAGGGTCCCCAGATAGGACTTCTGCCATTTCTAGTATCCTGTCTTCCAGCATTATTCTGGTACATTCCGCTATTACCACTATTGGATCCTCAGATGTTGTGATAAATTTGTGTGTTCCTGTGCGTTTTGTCTCATCCTCGTCCAGAACCACGAACCCGCAGTCGGCGCTTAATGCCGCCATATACTGCCCTGTTATCGCCCCGGCAATTATTGAGGAGGTGACATTGTCGTATATGGCAGCTTTTGCATCCTCGAGCTTCACTTCTAACAGCTTTAGATTTTTTCGCTGATAGGCTTGCATGATCTTATTGCAAGTCAAGAGCTTTATGGTCTTATTTGCTCTTATTATCGCTTGGAACTCGAGGAAGGCATTTATTATATGATCTTCGGAGTTCTGGGTAAGTCTGAGTTTTGGCGGCAGCACTTGCCCGAAATCAGACCTATATGTTTTGTTTTTATTTGCTGGTTTTTGTGTAGATGGTTCCCTCAAAAAAGCCTCCATACGGGTATGTGTTTGTATTAGGATTCCTCAAAATATTTTACAACACACACAAAAAAGGAAATTACCGCTGCAGTGGTTGAATTTGCGTATTGGGGGAACTTCTCTATTGTACAAAGAGAGTTAGGGCCTGTTTCACCACTTCCTGATAAGTGCCGGATAGGCTATCTACAACTTATCTCATATCTGACAGATCCTCCATACTGTATCAGTTGTCAAGTTAAGTTGTGGATAACCTACCCAGCACTTATCAGGAAGTGGTAAAATAGGCCCTAAATATGAATAAAGAATAATAAAAACAGCAATGTAACATTTAATTCTGTAGCGTGGGTGTGCAGTCAATTAAGTGATCAGGCAGGGGTGCTGCACAATTGGTCGCCTCGCCACAATGCCGCAGTGCGGGTGGCTCTCAAAAGGTTTATAACTTTCATATTTACAATCTGTTTCGGATTAAGAGTTATTAAAGTTAGTCAGTGTTTCGTAAATAAGTGGATAAAATTTAAGTAGATACTTGTAACATGAACAGTGTAACAGGCTTTTCAAGGCTTATTTTAATTTATGCTAGCTTCTTTGATTATAATATACTACACTATATTATATTATACTAGCTGTCCCGACAAACGTTGTTTTGCCATATAAATAATTTTTGGTATGAAAAATAGATGTTGACCGATTCTCAGACCTACTTAATATGCTCACAAAATTTCATGAGAATCGGTCAAGCCGTTTCGGAGGAGTATGGCAACGAAAACTGTTACACGAGAATTTTATATATTAGATGTATGTATAGTATATGTGTAGAGTAGTATATATAATCAAAGACTAGCTTATGTTATGCTACGTTTTGATGCTTGCCGAGCCACGACAAGCCTCCATAAGCCACGAGCCTCCACAAATCGCGCTTTGCATTTGTAAGTCGTTTTCACACTCGTGAACGCGTCAGTGTATTACGTATATATATATGGCGGACACCGAACTTGTGTCGGCTATTACGTATCATCACATTATATAGTATTCTATTAATTAAAAAGATAAACCCGACTCCAAAATTGTGCGTAATTGAGAATTAAAATTCCCTATCTCAAAAACTACTCAACCGATTTTGATGAAACTTGCACTGTTCCCTAAGTTAAACAATACCTAGTATAATAAAAAATATAGTATACAGTATAATAATAAAAAATGAACACGTCGCAAACGTTTGCCGCAAATGCCTTTTGATCTCTGTCCAAAAACCGACACTACTCCCGATCGTCTACAAGCGTCCGCAAGCTCACGCAAGCCACGAGTCACGACATATTACCCGTTTTCACGCTCGGGCTTGTGGAGGCTTGCGGTGGCTCGGCGAGCATCAAAACGTAGCATTAGAAATAACACTGAATTGAGGAAATTACAGCACCATCTAAAATAAAATGATTTTTACATTTTATTAGTGCTGCTTAAAACTCGACAATGTCTAAACAGATTCGGCTAATTTTAGTCTTAAACTAAATAAAATCGTAGAAGTCTACTGGGTCGACTATTTTATTGTAAAATCTACCTTGGAGATTTTATTTACCGGGCAGAATTCTAAAATATTCTAAAAAGCAATCTCCCAAAATCCTTTGACATAAAATTAAAAACACTAAAACTATGCGAGCAAAACAGTCACGCCTCACATAGTATATTCTCCGCGGTCCAGCGCGCTGCGGCGCGTCGACGCGTGAAATCGCATCAGCGCCGTCGGTTACGCGCCCCTGACCGGATTATTGCGGGCCATATTTCCGATACCAATTTGCGATGAATTTTCATGAAAATTTCATGTAAAATAGTTGTTTATATTTGGAGAATATTTTATAGTATTCATAATGATGCTTTAATTTTACTGTATATTTCGCAGCAATATCTGCTATATTGCACAGTCAGCTGTCTCTATGATATTTTCAAAATAATTGGCCCTAATGAAAAATTATAGAGTAAGAGCCTGCAACGGCCAGACCTTTCTCAGTTTCGTAAAGCTGAAAGTTCACCTGTTTGTGACCTTTACAGAGGTCAGAACGATCAGCAACTATGGAGTCTCGGTCGCAGTTACTTTAGAAGGTATCCAGTTCTGAAGGTCTACCTGACCTTCGAGAAAGAGTAAAGCTCAATTTCATAGCAATTATATTCTTTGCGGTAAGTGGAGGGATCTGGGAACTGAGAGGGAACTGTCAAAAATGTACGGCACCGGAAGACGAGATTAGCTTTGTCCACATTGTGCCTTTTTCTGTTCATCAAGGGCATGCCTTATAGCGCTGTTAACGTCAAACGTGAGGCATTCCCGTAACGCGCGTTGAAATCGTAGTGCGCGCTATGACACTTTTCTTTCAACGCGGGTGGATTTTGACGCGCGTCACGGCCATGCCACACATTCACTGTTGACAGCGCTATAAGGCATGCCCTTGTTGCACAGAAAAAAGGCACAATGTGGATTAAACACTATTCCTGCACTTACCGCGAAGAATATAAGCTATGAAATTGAGCTTTACTCTCTCTCAATGATCATAAATCATAACACTCGTATTATCTATACAAAGAGTTAAAAATATTATAGAGTTAATTTATACACAACGACAATATCACAGTCTTAGGAAACCCAAATATTCCGAAATCGTATAAGTACAAAGTAATAGATAAAAGTCGATTGCCCTTATATTTCCCAAGGGCTTTTCGTAATCAGCTGACCCTTCCAGATTTTCCACCGTTGCTATGTAATGATAAGATAATACTGACCTTCATTTTGATATTTCCTTATAGCATAGCCATACCTGAGATAATATGTCCGTAACATAAATATGAAGTATCCTAAGTGTAATTTGATGTCAATTTAAATACTTATTTCAGTGAAGTAAATATAATTAAAAAAACTTAAAAGAACCTTTGGTTTGACTTTGTGTTCTGAAGATCAAATAATCGGCCAAGTGCGAGTCGGACACGCGCACGAAGGGTTTCGTAGTAATTTTAATTTTATTATAATATTATAATTAAATATTAAAGAACACATATAATAAAGAACTTTGTGAAAAATTTAAGGGCCTCCCTTTTCCCATTATTGATATGGAGCTAAAAAGCCCGAAAAAATGACGTTTGTTCTATGGGAGCCCCCCTTAAATATTTATTTTATTTCGTTTTTAGTATTGGCTGTAACAGCGGCAACAGAACTACAAAATTTGTGAAAATTTCAGAACTCTAGCTATAGCGGTAGCGGCAGTCGGCACTTAATGCCGCCATATACTGCCCTGTCATCGCCCCGGCAATTATTGTGGAGGTGACATTGTCGTATATGGCAGCTTTTGCATCCTCGAGTCTCACTTCTAACAGCTTTAGATTTTTTCGCTGATAGGCCTGCATGATCTTATTGCAAGTCAAGAGCTTTATGGTCTTATTTGCTCTTATTATCGCTTGGAACTCGAGGAAGGCATTTATTATATGATCTTCGGAGTTCTGGGTAAGTCTGAGTTTTGGCGGGAGCACTTGCCCGAAATCAGCCCTATATGTTTTGTTTTTATTTGCTGGTTTTTGTGTAGATGGTTCCCTCAAAAAAGCCTCCATACGGGTATGTGTTTGTATTAGGATTCCTCAAAATATTTTACAACACACACAAAAAAGGAAATTACCGCTGCAGTGGTTGAATTTGCGTATTGGGGGAACTTCTCTATTGTACAAAGAGAGTTAGGGCCTGTTTCACCACTTCCTGATAAGTGCCGGATAGGCTATCTACAACTTATCTCATATCTGACAGATCCTCCATACTGTATCAGTTGTCAAGTTAAGTTGTGGATAACCTACCCAGCACTTATCAGGAAGTGGTAAAATAGGCCCTAAATATGAATAAAGAATAATAAAAACAGCAATGTAACATTTAATTCTGTAGCGTGGGTGTGCAGTCAATTAAGTGATCAGGCAGGGGTGCTGCACAATTGGTCGCCTCGCCACAATGCCGCAGTGCGGGTGGCTCTCAAAAGGTTTATAACTTTCATATTTACAATCTGTTTCGGATTAAGAGTTATTAAAGTTAGTCAGTGTTTCGTAAATAAGTGGATAAAATTTAAGTAGATACTTGTAACATGAACAGTGTAACAGGCTTTTCAAGGCTTATTTTAATTTATGCTAGCTTCTTTGATTATAATATACTACACTATATTATATTATACTAGCTGTCCCGACAAACGTTGTTTTGCCATATAAATAATTTTTGGTATGAAAAATAGATGTTGACCGATTCTCAGACCTACTTAATATGCTCACAAAATTTCATGAGAATCGGTCAAGCCGTTTCGGAGGAGTATGGCAACGAAAACTGTTACACGAGAATTTTATATATTAGATGTATGTATAGTATATGTGTAGAGTAGTATATATAATCAAAGACTAGCTTATGTTATGCTACGTTTTGATGCTTGCCGAGCCACGACAAGCCTCCATAAGCCACGAGCCTCCACAAATCGCGCTTTGCATTTGTAAGTCGTTTTCACACTCGTGAACGCGTCAGTGTATTACGTATATATATATGGCGGACACCGAACTTGTGTCGGCTATTACGTATCATCACATTATATAGTATTCTATTAATTAAAAAGATAAACCCGACTCCAAAATTGTGCGTAATTGAGAATTAAAATTCCCTATCTCAAAAACTACTCAACCGATTTTGATGAAACTTGCACTGTTCCCTAAGTTAAACAATACCTAGTATAATAAAAAATATAGTATACAGTATAATAATAAAAAATGAACACGTCGCAAACGTTTGCCGCAAATGCCTTTTGATCTCTGTCCAAAAACCGACACTACTCCCGATCGTCTACAAGCGTCCGCAAGCTCACGCAAGCCACGAGTCACGACATATTACCCGTTTTCACGCTCGGGCTTGTGGAGGCTTGCGGTGGCTCGGCGAGCATCAAAACGTAGCATTAGAAATAACACTGAATTGAGGAAATTACAGCACCATCTAAAATAAAATGATTTTTACATTTTATTAGTGCTGCTTAAAACTCGACAATGTCTAAACAGATTCGGCTAATTTTAGTCTTAAACTAAATAAAATCGTAGAAGTCTACTGGGTCGACTATTTTATTGTAAAATCTACCTTGGAGATTTTATTTACCGGGCAGAATTCTAAAATATTCTAAAAAGCAATCTCCCAAAATCCTTTGACATAAAATTAAAAACACTAAAACTATGCGAGCAAAACAGTCACGCCTCACATAGTATATTCTCCGCGGTCCAGCGCGCTGCGGCGCGTCGACGCGTGAAATCGCATCAGCGCCGTCGGTTACGCGCCCCTGACCGGATTATTGCGGGCCATATTTCCGATACCAATTTGCGATGAATTTTCATGAAAATTTCATGTAAAATAGTTGTTTATATTTGGAGAATATTTTATAGTATTCATAATGATGCTTTAATTTTACTGTATATTTCGCAGCAATATCTGCTATATTGCACAGTCAGCTGTCTCTATGATATTTTCAAAATAATTGGCCCTAATGAAAAATTATAGAGTAAGAGCCTGCAACGGCCAGACCTTTCTCAGTTTCGTAAAGCTGAAAGTTCACCTGTTTGTGACCTTTACAGAGGTCAGAACGATCAGCAACTATGGAGTCTCGGTCGCAGTTACTTTAGAAGGTATCCAGTTCTGAAGGTCTACCTGACCTTCGAGAAAGAGTAAAGCTCAATTTCATAGCAATTATATTCTTTGCGGTAAGTGGAGGGATCTGGGAACTGAGAGGGAACTGTCAAAAATGTACGGCACCGGAAGACGAGATTAGCTTTGTCCACATTGTGCCTTTTTCTGTTCATCAAGGGCATGCCTTATAGCGCTGTTAACGTCAAACGTGAGGCATTCCCGTAACGCGCGTTGAAATCGTAGTGCGCGCTATGACACTTTTCTTTCAACGCGGGTGGATTTTGACGCGCGTCACGGCCATGCCACACATTCACTGTTGACAGCGCTATAAGGCATGCCCTTGTTGCACAGAAAAAAGGCACAATGTGGATTAAACACTATTCCTGCACTTACCGCGAAGAATATAAGCTATGAAATTGAGCTTTACTCTCTCTCAATGATCATAAATCATAACACTCGTATTATCTATACAAAGAGTTAAAAATATTATAGAGTTAATTTATACACAACGACAATATCACAGTCTTAGGAAACCCAAATATTCCGAAATCGTATAAGTACAAAGTAATAGATAAAAGTCGATTGCCCTTATATTTCCCAAGGGCTTTTCGTAATCAGCTGACCCTTCCAGATTTTCCACCGTTGCTATGTAATGATAAGATAATACTGACCTTCATTTTGATATTTCCTTATAGCATAGCCATACCTGAGATAATATGTCCGTAACATAAATATGAAGTATCCTAAGTGTAATTTGATGTCAATTTAAATACTTATTTCAGTGAAGTAAATATAATTAAAAAAACTTAAAAGAACCTTTGGTTTGACTTTGTGTTCTGAAGATCAAATAATCGGCCAAGTGCGAGTCGGACACGCGCACGAAGGGTTTCGTAGTAATTTTAATTTTATTATAATATTATAATTAAATATTAAAGAACACATATAATAAAGAACTTTGTGAAAAATTTAAGGGCCTCCCTTTTCCCATTATTGATATGGAGCTAAAAAGCCCGAAAAAATGACGTTTGTTCTATGGGAGCCCCCCTTAAATATTTATTTTATTTCGTTTTTAGTATTGGCTGTAACAGCGGCAACAGAACTACAAAATTTGTGAAAATTTCAGAACTCTAGCTATAGCGGTTCTTAAGATACAGCCTGGAGCCAGACAGACAAACGGACAGACATCAAAGTCTCAGTACCCGTCCCGTTTTTACCCTTTGGGTATGGAACCCTAAAAATGATTATCATGGATTAAAAACTCTTCCTGTTCTCTACAATAAATAAAATTTATTCTGGTTATGAAACGAAAAAAATCTTATAACAATATTTAGACTACTATTTTCAAAATATAGAAGGGATTATTTTCAAATATAATAAATCTTTAACCGTACAGTTTTGTATCTTTTCATCTCTTTTTATCCCTTACGTTAGCACGTGGTTATAGGGTTATACGATTAAGACGATTAACCCTAAAATAGTAACGGATGCTGGCTTCTTTATGAGTTACAATGGGTACTTTTGACACCGCTGCTTTTGGGATTATAGGCCAAAAGAAACATGTTTCCTTTGCCCCATTTAAGTTTTTTATTAATAATTATTAATAAATTATGCTTTATTTTCCTTAGTTGATGGCTTGACAAATTAGAACCTACATTAATGTATTTGAAGTTTATGAAGATGTTGTTCTTAGTGACTTATGACTTTGAAATTATTTTAAAATTGTTATGAAATAAAAATAAACACAAAAATACCTACGAAACTGGCATAAACTGGTTTTAGGACCGGAAAATAGTTAAAAATCAAAAGAAAGTGGATGATAAGTTACAAGGTGTGTTCAAATTACATATAAGGGAAAAAATGAGTAGGTAATTGCCCGTATCACGTATGTTATGAAATAGTTATCAACTCACGTCTTAAACAAAAAGGTTAAACTTCGCTCAACGAATTTCGGTTACGGAAGTAAAAAATGAAATTCATAAACATAATCTAGTTGCTTCCAAAATCTCGAGCTCCTTAAAAATTCAACAATGAAGCCAATCAGCCGCCTAGAAGCTTCCGAGAATGGGATTAATGTACAATGAGATTATTTACAAATACTCGATTTCAGGGGCTGGCTGTCAATATTGTCACAAAATATCAAAAAACGTAAGAATAACTTTAAAAAATGCACAATGCGGCCTAATTTTCGCTCTCAATACGCACTTTGTGTGTAAGCATCAGGGCGTAATACAAATTAATTCATATGTTCTCGGACACGTAAAAAAAGAAAAAAAAACACGAAAGACCGTTATCTTTTATGCGTTTTTTTTCTTTTTATTTATGGCGCAGAAATTGGGTTACTTAACGGGAGCGTTGGGTCTATTGTGTGCTGTTAGGGGTTTTTTGCGCAAAAAATATGTCTCAACGTATCAATTTTTTTGTGACAAGTCGCGTGTTTGGGAGTATGTGATTTAAAGTTATTAATATATTTTCAATGATTTATCGAAATGTAACAAGCCTAGAAATTAATTAACGTGAATCGTATTTTTTATTTAATAAAAAAACATTACATATTATTAAGTTTTATTAAAATTAATTTAAAATAAGCCTCATGTATAAATTTATGTATTTTAAATGTCGTTGTTCATGTTTCAAAAACCGCTAGTATTATTGCAGTTCAAGAAATTTCTAAAATTAAAAAAGATTTTTAAAGAAATTTCTTAAAAAGTGCTCTATATTTTTTTAAGTCTGATAAAAGGTTTGCGTCCTTTTACAAGACAGTACGTTCTAGAAACATTATTCATTCCTTCTATTTTTCTTTTGATTTATGTTCCAAAAACACGATTCTTGAAGTAACGTCTTCGGAACTGGCCTGACCACATCAAATCCGTTTCGGCCTTTCATGTACGAACAACGCACATACTTTTTATATTCCAACCGTTCAAAGGGTCCTAAGAGGTCGTAGGTCGAATCGTCCCATAAAGAAAAAAGACGTTACGAAAACCTGTACAAAAAGTGATTCAAAAAAGGGGCTTCAGCTAATATTGTGAATATTGATGAAGAAAGAAATCTGGTTTTCGGATTTGCTTACATTGTTCGAGCATGGTGGTCCCACGGTTCCAACAAATGTTCTGGGAATTTTACATTTTCAATGACAGCATGAAGAAATTAATATTTCATGATTAAAAAGTCAGAAAAAAAGTATTTTATAACGAAATTAAATTTTTATTATAAATACAGAAATTATAATGAGCTCCTTATATTATATTTACAAAATAAATTATACTTTATAGTAAGACCTACCTACCAACATTTACATACATCTTCACATAAAGATCTTCCTCCTATTGCTATAAAAAGGGTTTTATTGTACAATATAAAAGATGTTCCAACAAAGGGCACGTGATACATACAGAATCCTTGCGCACGATTCCCTAACCCTTGCGTAGGGATAAAGGGATTGGAAGATAAGC
Source organism: Polyommatus icarus (assembly GCA_937595015.1). Classification (NCBI taxonomy): domain Eukaryota; kingdom Metazoa; phylum Arthropoda; class Insecta; order Lepidoptera; family Lycaenidae; genus Polyommatus; species Polyommatus icarus. Next base: position 14,078,302 of record OW569339.1, read on the forward strand.
GTGCGGGGTAGGTTTGATCCCAGCGCGTGCTGACGGGTTAAGGGATGCTGCACGTGGCAAACTGGTTAAGATCTTAAACAGCCATTTTGTTACTGGTTTATGCCTAACCTATATAGTGTTAAGCCACGCGCTTAAACCGTTAGAATACAAAATTAGCTAGAATATGGTGATAAAGATTTTAACGTTTACAAAATTTTTTCTATTGTTTTTTGTTTGGTTAAGAATCTAGATTATGGATGTACGGACTCACCTAGTGGTGAACCTACTAGGTAGAGGGTATTAGATATTTTTGTTTTTTTGACATAAATATTTATTATTATGACGTATTAGTAAGTGTTCAAGACCAACTTCAAGTAAAATTTTAATTGAAAATGGTAAAATATAAGAAATTCAAAACCGATAAAATTATATCATCAAAAACAGACAAAAACTTTAAACACGTACGATAAAACAGCTAAACGGATCGTCATTTGAACCATAGACAACAGATAGACCGTTAAGCCCCTAATCTCGGTATCAGGTACCACATTAATATCCACGGAACTGTCAGACGCGGTATCGTAGGCGATAAAATTGCCTTAACACCTTAAACCCACCACAAAAAATCTTCCACTTATGGCATGGTAAAAAGATGGCGCAAAAACCGCTGTAAATTTGTCAAAATGCCGCTTTTTGCAATGATTGATTTTGCGGCTCTCGGAATTTTTTCCCGTTTGAGATCATAGACTAAAACGAATTCGTGGGCAAATGTAAGCATCTAAATTTAAATAGCTAACAGATTCGTTTCTTATAGAAAAAGTATTCGCGTTGTGTCATTTCAATAAAACCGCATGGATTAAACTGCAGAAAAACATTTTAATGTGATGCTGAAAGATAGCCGGTATCTGTTTAGTTTAGTAATTTTACGTGATTCGGGAACATTTCCTTTTTAATAATTATATTTAAGTGAGAAATTAGAAATGATTCAAAGTTTTCCATTGTATTTTAAACCAGCTTTATTTCTGCAAGTTACAATACCTACTGCTACAAATTATAGTTATTATTACTGATATTTGCTTCTCAAACACGATTAAATATCTGGTTTAATTATAAGTATATTATAGTATGCGACAATTATTTCAGAGCTCTGAACCCACAATCATAGATGACCCCGCCAATTACGTTTATGGCGCCAAACTCATTTGAATTGCGAACACAATTGTCACTGGATGTCAACTGTCAACCATAGACAATTAGGAAAGTAGATTAAAATGTGTGTGTTTGGAATATAAACAAGAAAATTATGATTGTAATTTTTACAGTAAATAGTTGATGTGTGAGAATATGACTACGTATTTGTTTCTTTTATTGCGTGTTGACAGACGAAAAACAAAGTTGAATTTAAATTTCGAAATCATAATACTTAATTATAGTTTCGTTTCGTAGCACTCACAGGGTTAAGATGTTGCCAAAAGCGTCTGCATTTTATAAATTAATATTCTAGAGTTTGTTTTTTAATTTTAAAACTGTTTTTGGTGGGGTCAAAATTGAGATCTTAATAAAACAATGAGCCTTTTTTCTTTTTACATTGGTTTTCTACCAATCCGCCCCAAACACGCGTCTTTCTTTTGAACTCATACAACTCATGCATATCAGAATATTAATCAATCATCCAAGCCTCAAGGGCATACCTAATCATCATCAAACCGACGCAAAACAATATTGCTATTGTACTTCACCACAATAACCTTCGTATCAATTTCTTTTCAAAACCGCCTTAATAAGTTGTGATACGATAATGGACTTTATGTCTTCGTGATAGGGGTTACAGGAGGAGTGTTCGTTTGTGATTTTGATGTGATACTTGAGCCAAATTAATAGCTTATCTGCGATCTGTTCGTCGGTTATTATGTCACTCACTGCGTGGGCTTCCACAAGCTTTGTCTAGAATTAGGGCTGCCAGTTACACTAAATGCTGTAGTCAGAGAAATTCAATGTTTATTTAAATTTAATTAAATAAGGGGTTTTGATATACAAACCTTCAAGAAAAGAGCGTATTCCCTCTTAAAAGGCCGGCAACGCACCTGCAGCTCTTCTGATGTTGCGAGTGTCCATGGGCGACGGTAGTTGCTTACCATCAGGTGACCCGTTTGCTCGTTTGCCCCCTTATTTAATTTTAAAAAAAATACAGTTCTACCATACCATACATCTCTGCCGAACTTTTTATTAAATCAGAGCTATCATTCAATGTCTTTGAGCTAAATTATACACATAAGTAGGTAGATACTATTTATTTTCAGATACGAGTAATAAAACTAAGGTTTAATAAAATTATTGTCTTTTAACCGTATTTGATAGAAAAGGGATTACGTTTTTCGAGTGTTTATGTACGATGTTTAAAAATTTCACTATTATGCCCTAATTTCTAAAAACATACGGTTAGATTGGAAAACTTTTTGGGTTATCCTACTCATCTATCTATAGATAGATAGAAAATTATTTATTTGTACAACATAAAACTAAACTTAAAATTAAAAACACAATATAGGAAAACTTTGTACAAATAGGCGGTCTTACTGCTTACAGCAATTTCTGCCAGACAACCTTAAACATTATGTTGTCATTCATTTACTATAATAAATAATCAAAAGTATTTTTCAATGGTATTACATAGGTACTATACTATAAGTTATAACTTAAAATGAGTTTACTGATTACGCTACGCAAACTAATAAATTAATGTTTATACTTCACATTATAACAAGCAAAAAAGTCTATTGTGCCAACCCTACGGGGGGTGTATTGTGGTTATCTCGACATCTAGACTGTAATCAGACCCGACCCCCGCTCACCCTTCGCCGTTTACAGGTCATATTAACAGTAGCTATCGAAAATATTCGTAGGATTAGCTGTATTCTACTATTTTTAATACAATAATATTAATGTTTCGTTCTATGTTCGAGCTAAAGAGTTTCGTGTAAAATTACAAACTGGTATTCTTATGAATTAAACACTAATTATTGACGTCTCGAATTCGGTTAGCAAAGTTTCTGATGTAAAGTATATATCCGAGGTTGTAGTGATCATTATGAGTGATACTAATAAGTATTAATAAGAAAAATACCTAATACAGCAGTACGAAAAACCTAAAAATAGGTAACATGTTTTGATATACAACTTACATTTGAAAAAAGAATTAAGGGAAGAGACCTAATGGTAGACACTGAACTAATAGATGACACTTACGAAAAAAATACCATAAAAATAAGAATTACTCTACTTATTTCTCAACACTGTAAATTTTATAAGTTTTTCAAGCTATCTGTTGATGTGACAAAATATATTAGGGACGCCTTCGAGAGCAAAATTTTAAAATGAGATCAGTTTTCGTAAGCAATGTGACCGCGTCGACACGCGCTCGGCAATGGGCATTGTCTAAAAAAAATCACATGTACTTTTTATATTTTTTTTCGTTAAAATAGGGTATTTTAAGAATATAAATTAAATAATTTTGAAATTCATTGGCTAGTTTTTTCTCAATAAATTTTTAAAGTTTCGCTCTGACGTCATCATCGGCGGCCAATTGACCTCTGCAGTATGTTTAAATTTCTTTTCAATCTTATTATAATGGCTGGTTCGTCAAATGCAAGTTCTCATTATGTGAAAACTGATACGAGAAGCTTACCAAAAGTTCGAAACGTAATGTTGGTCAAATTTATTGCTAATTTACTGCCATTGAAGGTCAAACTAAGGTTAAACATATTTGTTCAAAAATATAAGTAACTAATGGGTATTTTTTTGGTTTATATACAAAAAAACGATCACTGACCTTATTCCTCGAAATGTTTTTGTAATGAGCAAAATTAAAAAAAAATGGACAATCCCCATTTCTTAGCAAATAGGTTAAGGAAGGCGAAATTTTGCACGTAAGTTTTGAATACATTTATTTGATTTTTTGTAAATTCTATTGACTTCATTGGATTAATGGCCATGTTGTAAACACTAATTAATGTTTATTTATGATTTTTTATCCATTTTCCTAACAATATAAAGGGTGTCTACTATTAGTTCTTGAAAATGTAAAAAACCTAATAGATGACATGGATATTATCATTTAGTTTTTCAATACATACTAAAGTTATTTTGTTGTTTATCCTACTGTAAATATCATCACTATTCTCTGAAAATATAATTCTATTAACAAACTAACAACTTAGAACTACTGTACCGAAAAATGGACATGGTGTCTTATATTAGACCTTGTACTGGTCTAAAAATCGATTGCTTTAGTTTTTTAGCAGTAAAAAGAAGAAAAAGGAGAGCTGAGAAAAGAAAGAAGAAAAAAGAAGAGGCAAGAGAAGCATGGAGACTAAAGACTGAAAATAAATTTGCTAGGAAAAAAATATGAAAAATAAAATAAAAGGAAAGATAGTCTCAGCATGGAAGAAGAATGGATAGAATCTGGAGACAACGTGGATAATATTTCTGATGCATGTAGTTATTATGATGAAATAAATGAAATCTTTTGAAAAACGGCAAATAAAGACCTAATAATATGAAAAATGTAAAATGTAATTTAATGTTCTATGTCAGCTATTAGTTCATATTGGTGTCTACTATTAGTGATGTTCGTTTTTTGTGATGTCATCTATTAGTTGTTTTGACTAAGTTTATAAAACCAATAATATTTTATTTTATTGATTTGTCAGAGAATAATTATAATAGTTTTATTTTGTAAGAGTTACTGAAGACATGGAAGAAGTTATTAATCCTTTAGATATATATTTTATAACATTCAAATGTTTCATGTTTCCTTAAAGTGTCTGCCATTAGGTTTCTTCCCTTATTATTCAAGCTGAAATTATCTCTTCATACATAAAGGATGTCAATTTCAAATGGCCCTGAACAGCCATTTAGTTAAGTTATAAGTATGACCATTTTTCGACTACTACTGCCTTTCTACTGCCATGCGTTAATGATGCTATGTAGCCTGTAGGATGCTGTAGGTATATATCATGTATTAATTTACAAATAATATATTTATGCAGTAATATTTAAAAAAAACAATAAGACAGTAAACAATCGGCCAAGTGCGAGTCAGACTCGCGCACGAAGGGTTCCGTACTGTTAATGAACAAAAAGAGGCCAAAAATTGTGTTTTTTCAATCGGAACCCTCCTCAAATTTGAATTTTATTTAATATTATTATTTATTATTAAAGTAAACGTATATCTAAGGCCTTTGTGAAAATATCAAGTGCCTACCTAGTACCTATTGCCATTATTGATATCGAGCAAAAAAGGCCAAAAAAATCACGTTTGTTGTATGGGAGCCCCCTTAAATATTAATATTGTTTTGTTTTTCGTATTTGTTGGTATAGTGGCAACACAATCTATAAAAAATTCAGAAGTCTAGCTATAGCGGTTCTTGAGATACAGCTTGCGACATACAGACAGATAGACAGACAGACAGACAGACAACGAAGTCTTAGTAAGAGGATCCCATTTTTACCCTTTGGGTACGGAACCCTAAAAAAAGACAAAATAAAATATACAATATTAAGACGTTCGTAGCCATCTCGTAGCATTTTCGTAGCGTTCAAACTGAGTGCTACGAAAATATCAAGAAATTAAATTTCAACTTTCAATTTCAATTTTCGAATATTTCAAATTATTTCCGATGTCAACATAATCTCAATTCGCTTCTGTTCACAATTTAAATTCAAAGCGTAAATATTCAATTTTAAAGTGAAACTAGGGGAGAATTTGAATACGCGAAATGTTTTCTTAAATCAAAATGTCCAAAACTAATCCGTATCACTTCCGCGACAAAGGCGGACGGTCCAAATAAAAAAAAATAATTCACCCGTCATGGGAACTGTCGCCAAGTTTACGGCTAATCAGGGATTTCGTCCGGAAATATCGCCACAATCGAAGAAAGGGACAGTTCGATAAATCGATAAAGACGTGTTTTGAATATGGAACGTTGTTTTTTTTTCGGCCAGGGGCGCAGGCAATTATATTTTGTGCCGGTGAGTTTGTGCAAGGAGGTTTGACAATAGGTGACATGTCACCATGAATTTGTTTAAAAAAAAGTCCGAAAAGTTTTGCGAAGTTATTTTTGAAAATATTAATTTTGAAAGATGTTTTAGATAAACAATAATAATATTTTAATAATTATTAATTATATAATACCTACTCTAATATTATTAAGAAAGATTTCTAGTTAAGGAAAAGAAATTTTAAAAATATTATCATCACTCATTATTTTGTTCCCAAATTGCCGATTTTATTTAAAAAAGTATTTCAAATGGTCATAAAATTATTTGTCTATTTTTTTACTAAATACCAAATGTCTTACATAGGCACGCAGCTTGAATTTATAGATGTTGTTACTTGCCTAAGGGCTTAGTTTAATAGGGTTTATTTAAATTTATTGTTTTAGTCGACTCCCGCATTCGTAGCCATTAAAAACCAACTGCTGCCATTTCTTCTCATTTTAGTGGCTTTCCTGTAGGAATTGACATCTAAAACATAATATTATAAATAAAAATAAAATAGGTAAATAACTTAAAAAATAGAAAAAAATAGTAGCGTTCCGCAACGTCTATTACCTACAGTTATTTATAAAAAAAAATTAAATATGTGAATTATGGCGGTATAATTTAGTAAAAATCATAAATCTTCTAAATATAAAAAAAAAAAACAAAAAACGAACACTCTTTATAAACTAGAGTGACCGCTAACTAGCTCCATTTTTGAGAGTCTCACGCCCATAAAATTAATGTCCAGGGGTAAGTTTTTTTTCTTAAAAAAGTGAAGTAGCCCGGTGTGCCAATTTATTATTTTTTACTGACTGATGATATCTTACAAGTTTGTGGACAACACACTTTTTATGTTTGGTTGGTGGAAATCTGCACTGTATTCAAATCCGATATTCTTAACGTAAACAAAACATATAGTAAACGAGATTATATTCCACCAATCAGAGACTTGGAATACCAGTTTGGTCAGGGATCAGATACATAATAATATAATTTCATCATAATATCATGAAGTTTCGTGATTTACTAAGTTATTTCGGATATGAAAAATAGATTAAATAAACAAAATACAACGATCGCGACATATTTTTAATTTTTATATAAGTACTGACTCGTTGTTATTGTTGACTTGTCCCGTTTTAACTATAAAGTTAAAATTATCATAAGCAGTAAGGTGATTAATTGTAATGATCCGGCCATGAAGTACTATTTTATCTGTTTACTTCTTTATGCCCACTTTATATACTTATATACGTACTTAATTCATAGCTTTCTTAAATTTCAAGTCACTTATCTTTCGCAAACGTCAGAAGTTGACATAGGGATTGGGCATCCTAATACATCTTAGTGGACATAGGCCAGTGATTTTGCAATATTCATAATTGAGGGTCGGAAGACTGGCCCTTGAAATATTGCGTCAATACCCAACCCTATCCATCATAGGGCAGGGGCGGGAATATATTGACAGTGAACTAAGAATATTATTATAAGAGCCGCCACCACTTCCTGATAAGTGCCGGATAGGCTATCCACAACTTAACTTAAATATACATAATATACATAGAGTACACTATATATATTATGCATCTGTCAAATATTTTGTGAATATAAAAAGAGCAATGGAATCATTGTATTTTTTTTAAGTCATATTGTTTTTCTTGTAGGTATGTTCGCCATGTACAAATCTTCCGTTATACTTTTGTTAATGTCCATTCGAAAATCCAGATTTTGTAAAAAATTGTATGTTGGCATTATTGAAACGATCCGCGAGACTAATCTTGTCCCCCTTCTCCTCTGTATAATATAACCATAAATTGTTAAACCTTGGACATTGGTCGCTTCTTAAATATATTTTGTAAGCAAAATACAATTTCTGAGATTCATTTTTCCTGCAAAAAGGGGTGATTATGGTGATATTATCAAGTGGAGCCAAAAACTAGGATGTGCAGACATAATATTTTAAGGAATAGGCGAAATCAAAGAGAAATATTTAAGAATTTGCTCTAGAAAAAATTGAAGATAACATGAATTTAAAGATAAATCTTTAAAGTTTTTGTATATTGGATCAAATGGCTTTGAAAGTTTGACCATCACATATATTTTTTTAAATAGTTTAACAGTAGGTACCGACTTTGTAACCGACATCTAAAAAATTAGGTTTTATGATCTGACCTAACCTCCAAACATAAACAGATATGACGTCATACATCTCCCAAATCAAAGTATCGTAATCTACAGCGGGCATCTTGTGCTATCAGCATAATCCTCGTCACATACCCGGGTTTACCGGCTTACCGGATACCAACCCTTTGCCACTTATCCGGACGGGTGTGCGTTGTTGGACGGCACGGCAACGTCACGTCATAGATATTGGTACGTTGTTTTAAGCTATTGCATTGCTTTTATCGCATGCTTTGAGCACGGATAATAAATATATTTCGTAATGAAAATAACCTAACATCACTCCTTCGGCAGATTTTGGCATGGTGTTTGGTTGGGTTTGTGTGCGTGCGACTAAACGTATGCGAATTATAATTGCATAAGTTGATATAAAATGCTATTCAATTGGAGATTGGAAAGATGGCATTTAACTAAATGTTGTATTAGAATGTTGGTCAAGCGGCAACTCTATATATTACGCGAAATGACGTGTTTCTAACCGAATATTCTAATATTTAAATGACCAAAAAATGTAACATTGATTCAAAAATATTTAAAAAAAAGCTTACATTACTCTAAACTTTAAGCACAATAATATTATAACGCAACATTTTTACTGTATTGTAAAGTACTGACTTAAAACTTTTTACCATTCTAGCCAGGAGTTAAAGACAAACAACAGTTAACGATTATCATTTAATTATGTAAGTTATTTCGTTAAATTACTTTTAAAGCTTATTATTTTTTAAATAAAAATAGATGGGAAAAAACCTCATAATAATGCCAAATACAATGAGAACATGTCCCTCCTTAAAATGATACCACCCTTTAACCGTACCTCGTAAACTTTTATCGCTATCTCTACCTAGCTCTGAATGGTGTATTTATGCACTACGATCACTATCAACGCCATTTTTAATGTTAAACAAAAATAATAAAAAGAAAAAACCGTACTGTATTGTTATCAGCTGGCATTGCAGAGAGTCTTACAGGGACTATTTAAAATAGTCTAGGTATTGACTAAAAACTGGACCCAAGTTACAACATTGAATGCATGAATATCGAATTCTCGAAATCGGTTAATATATTCAGTCCTATCAATGTCCTGCCATTTCCTATTTCGTCCTGTCTACAAGCCAAAAAAAGGCTAGTTAGTAAGAAAAAAATAAATTAGTAAAGACAGGATGTTACAAAAATTGGTTTATTGCAAAATATAGGAATTTAATAGTAAAAGGTGCCCGCAACTCCGTTGCGCCAAAATTCGTTTATCCGTAAATCGTACATTTTCTGGGATAAAAAGGGAAATCTCTTCAGCGACTTGGGCATGAAGAGGTTACATACACAGACGGACAGACACATAATTTTCGCATTTATAACATTAGTATAGATCTTATAAAATCAAAGTGACGTATCTGTTAGACTAATCACCAAGCTGTCATGATACAAAATATCAACCAATATCATTAAAACGGCCCAAAAAATTCTCCCCGTGGCCGAAAATGATTAAAGTGGCGATCGGAGATCAGACGCGTAATCCCGTGTGATTGATCACTTGGAAATGCCGGTTTTTGGGGAAAATTGAGATACATGGCAACACTATGAATAGATAAAATGTTTGTTTATGGTCTGATATATTGCTGTTATTATACGAGGTATAAAACAAAATGTTTTTAAAGGATTTTGCAAGCAGAACAAAGAATCAGTCACTGTTCTGGTGATAGCTTAATTTTATCTCTGTATTTATTACATTTTAGTGTTAGTTTATAACATACAATCATTATTTATTATAATAATATAAGCAGATGGATATAATCAATAATTTGTAATATAGGTAATTAACAATTGAGTCTTGGCGAATTTTGAAACAAAGACCCACTTTATTAAGGAGTTTTTTGGCATTTCACATTAAAATATTATTTATGCAACAATTAGAAATCAGCAATTTCGACAGCAAATGTCTTTATTGTGAACAAATTTTAATCAAAAATGTTAATTTCCCACACACGCATTTCTAATTGGTATAACTATAAAATCAGTTATGTTATGTCAGCCATTAGCACTAATAACTGGCCACATTCGTTAGCTAATTAAAAACAATAATAAAAATTTGAATTTAGAACCCGAGTTATTGGCGCCATTTTATTAAAGTGTTGCCGTGTTGATGAATCTTAATCACATTAGTCAAATTGCAACCTAATTTTCTAAATCGACTGGAAAGGAATTTAAAATTATAACTACAGTTATTTTAATGTCTATTTAGATATAAAAGTATGTAATTGTATTAATTTAAATTAATAATATATGGTCAGACCTTGATTATGAACGTTTGAAATTTTAAATAAAATTTGGTGTAAATAAAAATAATTCATATAATTTGAATTAACTTAAAATATACTTTGTAATACTGTTTGTAAGAGTTGTCAATCAAAATTGTTGTTGCTGGGTCAAAACGATTGAGGTGCGAAATTATTTTACAACAGCCAAAAAAACATAATATTGGCAACACTCGGAAGGTCAGTTCTGTTTGCGTCCGTCCGCACCTGCCCCGGACAATACGTTCGCCGAACATGCGACAGAATAAATTATTTGCACACAAAGGATGACCAAAACGAACACAAAGAAGTGTTTTCTCAACGGATATAGGGGATATTCAAATTTTAGGGTCGCGCGATTTTAAATATGGAATCATTATTTTAGTTTTTTTTTCCTAGCGGCCAGTTCTCACGGGTCAAGAAGTGACCTTTGCCGGACAATACGTAGATCACCGGACTTATAATTAATGGCTAGCTTTGTGAGAATTCGCGGGTAATGGCGATTTATAGCACGTAGAAAGTGGAATTTCTTGAATATTGAGCAGCCCGCGAGGGTAAGACCACTTGTTCGAGCATCAATCTTTTGTGAGTAACAAAAGATTTTTGACCTTTTCATAGATTCGTACATTTAGAAAATGAGAAACGGTTTGAAATCCATTGATATTCAAGTTTTTGCGTCTTTCCTGTAAGGTCAAAAACTTCCCATACAAGCACGTAAATTACAATATAGGGCCAAAAGTTGTGCATTCATGGGATTCCAATTTGATATTAGAACGGCCAAGGTCAATAATCATGATATCAAAAACTTAATAATAACTAAGAAAAAATATACAATCTTGACCCTATGAAATTAATAAAACTGATCCTTTTAAAATCATGTGTAGGCATGAAAGGGTGTCAAAATATTAATGTAGCATGGTGTCATCTCGTGTCATGACACGATCTCATTGAGATGATAATGCAGCACGAGCCTGGACGCAAGTGGACCAAACCTGTTTAGTTACATCTGCTTCGGTGCATGGTTTTATAAGGATCAATTACATAAATTATAATCCATACTAATTTATACTTAATAGTTCAAATTCAAAATTCTTTATTTGCACAAAAAATGATGAAATTAGATGTTACAAACATTGATAGAGGTACCTAGGGGGCGTCCACAAATTACGTGAGGTGTTTAGGCGGGGAGGGGGTCGAGTCAAATCTCATCAAATCTCACGTTAGGGAGAGGGGGGGTCTCGGCAAATCTCACGTATTTTTTTTTCTTAATAAAATAATTGTATTTTGGTCCATTTCCATGCAGGTCCATACAGATTGTACGTATGCTTAAGATGTAATCGTAAGCGTCATCGTTATACGATTAAAATCATTCACAAATTCGTTCGAAAGAAAATATACTGACTGTCAAACCAAACGTTTAAACGTAAATTTTATGAAACCCACAATTTGAAAAATCTCACGTGAGATTTGGGAGGGGGGGTTGAATAAAATCTCACGAAATCTCACCAGGGGGGAGGGGGGTCAAAAAATTCATGAAAACACCTCACGTAATTTGTGGACGCCCCCCTACATGTTTTGCCTGTAGTTATTATAAATTCGAAAGTGTGTCTGTCTGTCAGTTACTTCACGCCTAAACCCCTGTCAAAATTTAGCAAAAATTTGGTATGGAGATACTTTGAGTCCCAGGAAAGGACAATAGGATACTATTTGTACCGGAAAAAGTGAGGTTCCTGAGTGATAAACTAATTTTGGAGCAACGGAGTTGCTAAGTAGTCTAGTTAGTAAAAACTAAAAATATTAAATCTGAAAATACGATACAATGGGCATTGTCCAAAAAAAATCACATGTACTTTTTATATTTTTTTTCGTTAAAATAGGGTATTTTAAGAATATAAATTAAATAAATTTGAAATTCATTGGCTAGTTTTTTTTCAATAAATTTTTAAAGTTTTGCTCTGACGTGATCATCGGTGGCCAATTGACCTCTGCAGTATGTTTAAATTTCCTTTAAATCTTATTATAATGGCTGGTTCGTCAAATGCAAGTTCTCATTATGTGAAAACTGATACGAGAAGCTTACCAAAAGTTCGAAACGTAATGTTGGTCGAATTTATTGCTAATTTAACGCCATTGAAGGTCAAACTAAGGTTAAACATATTTGTTCAAAAATATAAGTAACTAATGGGTATTTTTTTCGTTTATATACAGAAAAACGATCACTGACCTTATTCCTCGAAATGTTTTTGTAATGAGCAAAATTAAGAAAAAATGGACAATCCCCATTGCAATTTTCTTAATTCGTTAGATTCGATTATTATTTATCGCAAACATAATAATAATAATATCTATGGACGCTTCACATCACGTCAGTCTGGCCCCGTGCTAAGTACCTGAAGGACTTGTGTTACGGGTACCAGACAACGGAAATATATTTAATACTTTTACTTACATAAATATATTTAAGATTTTTATTATATTATGATACCTACACATATTTAATACACATCCATGATGACCCAGGAACATTGAAAACTTTTTGTTCCGTCGCGCGTCGGCGGGATTCAAACCCACGACCCCCGGCATGAGCGTTGCCAACACGCCCAACCACTGAGCCACGGAGGTCGTCAAAATAATAATTATAATGATAAAAACAACATTTTATTTAAGAATATGAAGTCAGTGATAGTCGATAGATAGATATGATTAATTGTTTATTGCTTTGTTTATTTTTAATATGACGTCTGCTCTAATAGAGATGTGTACAATCGTCGTAGTATTTGTCGGAAGCACAATTTACAGCGACAGAAACGCGCCAGCTCTCCAAACCAAATATACAATGTGTGTAAAATTCAGCATTAGTGATGTGACAACTGCTAAACGGATATCGATATCGATAGATTGTTATCGGAAACTATCGTATCAAAATTTTTACAATCATGGTCACAGAAAGGGTATTAATTTTTTTTAATCGAAATATTATTCAGAATTCATTACGACAATTCTGTTTTAAGACGCAGTAAAATTAATATTTTAATAGCAAAGTTGAAATTATTCAGATACTTAGGTTTTGGCCATAATTTTTATCACAACCTGCGAAGCAACAATTATTGTATCTTATTTCGTGATCATTCATCATTACGAGTTATGACTGCCAAATTTACTACTTTTGTTAGTCGCAGTACCAATAAAGATATAGCTTTAATAGCTTTTTTCCATAAAAACAAAAGAATAACGAAATATCGATTTAACCACCCCATCCCTATCTCGATAAAAAGTCACCAGGAAGATATATCTCAAGACACCACAGAGTATTTATGGAAAACCAAATAACTTTCGCTTTTTTAATTGTGGGGAATGGCGTTTTGGACAAAAAACTGTTTATTTTTGTACACGCGCTATTTGTAAGTTGTATATTACCTGACGAGATGATCGTTATGTCGCCAGGGTAAATTATTAGGGCGTAAAGAATAGTGGCTGTGCTTAGAACGATTAAAACGTGAGCCAGAGTTCTATGAACAAAGAATAGCCGGTTTTTCCTTTGAAGTTAAATATATTATACGAAAGTCGAGAAATAGCGTAGTTTGATGCATGTGTGTGTACTGTGTAAGTATGTGTAGGTAAACAATAATTATAGCCACTCTTAAAATATATGTATTTTAATACGTCATTGTATTTATTATTTTGACCTTTTTAGTCAAATATTTATTAAAGTCTTTATCTCATGAACTAGAGTCAATTTGACAAATCTGATATTTTTCTCGTATTCAGCATCCTGAACTTATACAAAATTGACTTCAATCTACCTTGCCGCAAAATTGCCCAGTGTAATTAATCAGCCTTGATTATAAAACTTACACTATCTTGATTCCTTATTTGACAAAGGCAAATAAAGCAGATATACCAAATAGTAGAACGTGTTTAGTGTTTACTTGGAATACTGTATTCTCGTCATAAAAGCCGAAACACCATTCTATTTGACAAATAAATTGTGCTTTTATCCTAAAAAACATCAGGGACATTTTAATTTGACGGAATCAGAATATTTCTTGTTTAAAGTGTGGTGATGATGATGATGTGGTCCAGATGAAGCTATCAATTTCATATCAGTTGGTAGTGATGGCCGGCCATGTGAATTACAGCCCGGAATAAATGGACACTGTACAGACGAGGACATAACGCATTTCAATTATTATTATTTTCATAATATTATGGGGAAAACGAGCAAATAAGTCACCTGATGGAAAGCAACTACCGTTGCTGGTACACTTGCAACATCAGAAGAGTTGACACCTGCTACTTTTCTACCTTTCTGCTCGCCTCTGTCTTGCTGGCCTTTTAAGAGAGAGTATGCCCTCTTCTTGAAGGTTTGAAGGTCGTATATATATATAAGAAACTAAAGAAAGTAGTTATATAACTGATTACTTTTAACATACTTGTAATCGTGTGTTTTAAAACATAAATTATTGTATTAGTAGGTAGAATTTGTGTAGTCATATTTTATTAGGAAGCTGCTCTACATACGAAGTAGAGAAGTGTTGAGTAGCTAGCCCTTTTTGCAAGAAATTGCAGATTAAGTATCTGAAAATTATTATTATTATGTGAATATAATTTAAGGAATAGTTTGTTACTAAAATAACGTTCATAAAAGCAAACTCTACATGAATACTATCGTGCTAGGCGATTACATTTTCACATGTCCCATAAGTTCTAAAGTTTTCGCGTCGCATTATATAATTTCAGACTTTTCTTCGCGACTACACACTCAGACTTGAAGCCAAGAATAGTATCGTCTATCTCCCTCACTATAATATGCTATAACAGATACATCAGAGCAGGACGGGTATAGTGGGTGTTAACCCCTGACCCCACCCAGAAAAATCTCTCATTAGCTTCAGTTTCAGTAATGTTTTCTTATCTTTAGTGCTTCCGTGTTTTGGCGGCGTGTTTTTTTCTATTACTTTTTTTCAGAAAATGCCTAGTGCTATGTGGCCAGGATAACAGAATAATGATGTTCCTTTTATAATTAAAGTATATTTTACTTACATAACTTTTTTATTTTCAGT
The DNA here is from genome assembly GCA_937595015.1 of Polyommatus icarus. Taxonomy (NCBI): domain Eukaryota; kingdom Metazoa; phylum Arthropoda; class Insecta; order Lepidoptera; family Lycaenidae; genus Polyommatus; species Polyommatus icarus. Next base: position 14,093,858 of record OW569339.1, read on the forward strand.
CGTAGCAAAGTAAAATGTTACTACGCCGCGCCGCGCAGCGCGCTACTAGTAACATATGAAAACTTTTTATTTGAAAAATTATACAACAAAATATCAAAGTTACTTTCAGAATCTATAATATTATTTATGTATAGGTATAGGAAAATAGTATTATGACTTATTTTAATAATATGTGTTACTTTTTACGTTTTAAAAAAATCTAAACGGTCAAAATTCAAAACGTTCCAATTTTGAATTTTTTCGCTGCCATTTTTCACGTTTGACACAAATTTTATTGGGGAATCTGTGGATTTGGTAAATTGTATGGATTAGCTACGCTAGGGATACGGGATAGCTTGGGATATGAGACAGTAAATCAGGGATATTTTTTTAAAACGGCGTTCCGGGACATTTAACTTGCAGTGTCGATATATTGTGCATGAAACAGCTATGGTGCGTTCGGCGGTTATGTTTATTGGAAATTGAGATGTGTTTTAAATTAAGAATGTTTTTTTTTTTAGAATGAATGAGGAATTCTTGTTAGAAAATAATCTTTATGCAACTTTTCCTAGGTTCCATGTTGGACAAATATAGGCGATTACCATGCGATTACGAATATAAGGTACCTACCAATGTAGAGTTCCAAGTTCCAACTGCTTAATATTCGTAATCGCATGATGCTCATCTATAATAATTATTATTATTTGTCTGGCGCAATCATGGTGCTAATAATTTTTATCCATCATGGCCGAATGATCATATTATAATTTTCATAATATTATAATAATTAGTGTTAAATCTAAGCTATTTGATCTACGACTAACGCTCTCTTATTAGAACACAAGTAAATAAAATATTATTTTATTTCTTCGCCCAAAATTCAATGGTAATAAAATATAATTATGGGCGTTGAAACAAACTTGAAAAAACAATCGCTTTTTTAATCAATCAGGAAAAAAAGCAGTGGCAGACAATCAACTTAATTTTATTTGAAAATAAAAACTTTACGGCCTTTCTAGTGGCTATTTTGAATAAATATTTGAACCTTATGAATAAAATAACCTCAAATTCGGCCGCGAGTCAACCCCAACGGCTGTAAAAATGCCAAAACTGGCCCCCACTTACATATCTTAGCGATTATTTGAAACAGAATAAAAACTTTGGGATAAAAACTATTTTTTCACCCCTAAGTCCGAGGCATAAGGGTGTTTTCGTTGTTTGTTTAAAAAAATATGTTGATTCGAGGATGTGGACTAGGAATTGTCTTATAAAGTGCGTTCTTATGAATTTTATAGTAGCCAAAAGATTTGGAGTCCAAAGTGATTTCATTAGCATAAGTGACGTTTATTGTTGTGGACAAAATTATGTTTGTTTATAGTTTTTGTTGTTAACTTAGTTTTATTAGTCGCAGCCATACGTTGTGATTATAGCCAGCAAATTAGATGCATTGAACGTTTAATAATCTTCCTTAGATATTGTATGAATATTTTGGAGGATTGTATGATTTAGAATTTAGATGTGAAAATTATAATAATATTAATTTATGCAATATGAAGTGTAACCTTTTTTTTTTTTTTCAGGAGGGGAAATGCATTACGCATCCGCCGCCCTCTCAGGGGAAAGGGCAGGGGTATGTCGGACTCCCTCCGCAGAGGTTTACCGACTAAAACCCCCCCATGCCCTCGTCAACGCTACACGCGGAAGGAGCGGGAACGCGATGCATTCTACCGCGTCCTCCGCAGCGCTTGCCGTTTGCGGCACCACAACATTGCAGCAGCCTATGCCGCCGCCTGTCTTCATCGAGAGACTCCCCGGGCATCGAGAGAGCCTTTCTCCGCGGGGCCTATAATATTGTGGACGGTGAACCCCCGAACAACCGCCCACAGGCCTAGGCTTCTACCTCCATGGCGGGGGTGTTTTGACTCGCCCCTGCCTCATCTGCTCCAGGCCGTTTACGCGGCCGAGATGAAGTGTAACCTACCCATGATAACTAACCTGCTTCTAACATTACCTATGTCTGCGGATTTCTGTCAGGCTTTTTAACAGGAGTTGATCTTTTTAAAGGCGTTGTCGATTGGTTAATTCAGTACCATAAAAAGTATTTAAGTAGTTAAAAAAAAAAAAAAACTAAAATCACGTTTTTAAATATGTATTTAAAAAAACTTAACGGATTATTGCATTGTCATTAGCTCTTATACATAATAATATGCAAAGTTTCGAATTACGAGTAATTAGACTACTGAAGATAGGTTAAAATTGTGCTCAAAGATTCCATTACATACATAGGTACAGCCCAAGCTAACAAAAGCGTGTTTAAAATTGTGTTGAGTACCAACATAGAGTACCTAAGATACTACCCCTTGTTGTTTAGTCAATAAGAACTATTATCCTTTGAACTTTAACCCACCCCACTGCCTCCTATTTAGTACTGACCACTAGACGTAAACTGATACCTCCTCAGCCCTTCGGCCCTCCGCACGTGTGAGGAAGTCCTCACCACTTCCCCACGGAACCACATCTTGGACATTGGGAGCTACGTCTACTTGAATTACATTATATCAATGTACTACTTCCGATTGTTAGCAGTAGGCCTACTACGAAACCGTTTTGAGACTCAAACAATCGGACGAGAATGCCGCGTCCTGCTCTAACAACGTCATTTCACGTTTGTTAGAGTAGGACGCGGCATTCTCGTACGATTGTTTGAGTCTCAAAACCGTTTCGTGGTACAGGCCCTGGCCTTGTACCATGAAACTGTTTTGAGATTCAAATAATCGGCCGAAAATGCCGCGTCCTGCTCTAACAAACGTGAAATGACGTTTGTTAGAGCAGGACGCGGCATTCTCGTCCGATTATTTGAGTCTCAAAACAGTTTCGTAGTAGGCCTACTTGTTACGAAAGAACGAAGAGTACTAATTTTGGTAGCAAGGGGTAACAAAACTAAGTTGTAATACTTTAGGGTGTGTATCCTTATAATATAGAGTTCACTGTGAAAGTAGCAGCGCTGAAAGAACAAATTTCTTGTGTGATTTGCATGGGAAGCGCCCGCGTGTAATGAGTTTTTCTATAGAAAGATGAAAAAAAGTTACTCTTTTAGCGCTCCTACTTTCTCAGCGAACTATGTTGATGGCTGGCTAACACTAGATAACATGACCTAAGTGTTAACCTAAGAAATATACCTACTCACGACATAGGGTGAACACTGAACAATGAACATGACTATAGTGATTGGACAATACGTCTTGGACAGGGCCCAAAAACACTATTATTTATTAAGGTTGCTTTTCTTTAAAATCGCGTTCTACTACTTTAATAACAGGCATTTTTTAAAGCAACCTTAATAATAATATTTGTTGTGCTTTGTCCAATCACTAGTCATTTACCCTATTTAACTAAAATAGATCTGATATCGCTTTCAGCACCCCTGTACACCATTACAAAGCACGGTATTTATGGAAATTCCACATATTAATATTGGTACCATCCTTACGAAATATGTGCATTTGTATCTCAATCCCCATCCAAATTTAAATTCTAATTTAATGGGGTAGAATTGAAATTGGCTCGACGGTGGTGTTGCCATAATGAAGGAAACGGAAGGTGAGGTTCACATCCGCCATTTGACGTTTGTTTTTCTTCAGAATGAAGTATTTTGGAGAGGCGAGGGTCAAAACATTTGTGTATATTCATTACTATAATGAACTTCTTTTATTAAAGCTATTATTATTATTATTAAAACAAAAACGCCAAAAATATTATTCTTAAGAAGTATCTTTCTTTTTTAAGAAGTATCTTAAAAATGAAAAAGAGAATAATATTTTGTCTGATTCAAAGCGCTGGATTACTATCCAGCGCTTTGAATCAGACAAAAGGGAAATTATTAGGAATAAGGACTGCAAAATATGTTAAAATCATAATATATTTATTAATATGAAGGTATGATTTGCCCTTCCTTCAAAAGAGTTTTCCTTACAGAAGTAACTAATTTAAGTATTGATTTGACATTCTGCCTCTTGCATTTTCGTTTGTGGGAAGCCGTTCAGGCCCAGCTTAAGACGTAAGGAACCACATAATCGGATTGAGTTTCAATATCAAATACAACTTGAGTTATAGAAGAAACTTATTTTGATTTTTGTAAAGAATGCTTTAGTGAAGAAGCTAACTTGTAGGCTACTTTATTGCCCTAGGCATCATTTAAGTATGCCGTACGAGGGTTCGTTTTGGATTTTTCATTTGAACGTTCTTTCAGAATGGTTGTCACTTTTCAATCATGCAAACAAAAGATGAATCGGCTTAAAATTAGTATTGAAGGCTTAGAAAATAAGAAGAAGGTAGGAGAACTGGAAAGAAAGCTCATGTCGAAGTTATGACTTTTATGGAAATCCTTGAACCTTATTAACTTGCCCTAACATCTTGCTCTAATATCCCAAAATCTTTTGGAAAACTTCAGATTGTGTTCTTTATGGAGTAAAGAAAGATTTTGCGGGGTACAGAAAACATAGAGTTATCTGCTAGACACAGAGACGCCGTCGAAACCACGTGCCACAATCACAGATTACTGAATAGCTACCACGAAAACACAATGGTATACAAATAATATATTACTTCCTGCACAATATAATGGCAATTTACCGCTAAAACATCAATTATACAGCAATAAACGCGGTAATACATTCGTCACCGTGGGTGGACACAAAATGGTGGACAGCTGTCAATTGATATTGAGACATCATATTCACAAAATGATCTAAACTCTACAAGAAACACGCAACTCTATTGTATGGTAATAAAGTTTAGTTAAGTGTAGATTTTTTTAAATTATCTGCAGTATTAAAGTTGTATAGGTTATAAAACCTAAGGGACAGCGGTCATTACAATCGGCGTGACACGGGTGTGAAAGTTACAATTAATTGTTGTATTGTAATTGTGGAAAAAAGCCATGTGGGCGGCGAGCCTCAGGGCTAATAATTGATATTGGCTATTCTATTTGAATAGTTCGAGCTTCGAAATTTAAACGGGCGTGACATTTAGTTTTTTTTTATAATTAATTTAACGGGCACTGACTTACCGTGTATAAAAAAGCATTGCATATTAATTAATGTAAATCTGTGGCATATATCAATTTAAAATTAAAATTTAAAACGACTGAAAGAATTCTACGCAAACAAATGAAGTAAAACCAACTTTTTTCTTTAATTTTTTTTCTGTCGCAAGTTGGCAAGGAATTAGTATGATTTTTTGCTTCGTTTTCCGGGTAGTGATTTGTCGGCGAAGCTTGGGACACCTGTGTCAAAGTTCTCACGGGTGCATGTGTCACGGGGTCATATGCCAATGTGACCTTATTTTGATGACTGATTTATACTAAGCCAAACTTTGAAATTTGAGATAGGCATACCGCATTAAAGGGATAGGCTAAGTTTTACAGCCATTTTCTAAACCAAATGACGATAAGAAAACTCTACATTTAAATTAAGTTTTTTTTTTTGTAATTTGATTGGGGACTCACACTGGACTAAATTAACTTAAATATTACATAATATCTTAAGTTATAACGTCAATTATTACAAAAATATTATATCCTGATTCGAAATATTTAAAGTTTATGAAGTGGAATAAAAGTAATTAATTCTGCCCTTTAACTACAATACTAACATAGAGCCAAACAAGCTATTTGCCAGTTCCTCCTTAGACTATATTATATTTTGATTTTCAAAATGCCATACCATGAAAATATATAGTCATTTCGGGATATTCCACAAAAACATTTCCTGGTAATTAGGAACGCAGGGTTCCCACGGGGTCACGTTGTGTGTACAGGATGTTTTCATTTAGTTAACTTAAGTTAAGTGTAATTAGTAAGTCACTAAAATGCATTGGTAAAATAATAATCATTAGAGTATCGAATATGTATTAAGTATTAACTAATACGTCCTTTGAGTAGATGTTAAGTGTTAAGAAAGTTCTTCAAATGTGTTGTTAATTTAGTTAAGTACAAAAGGCAGATATCATTTTAACGGTTTTTATAATTTTTCGCTGTTGTCTAATCGATCAATTTCACGCGTTTTTTTTAGTTATCCGTGGACCGTGACCAATGACCATGGCTGGAACAACAAAAGTGCTTCAAAAATCTGTAAATACTTGAAATTGTGTCCGATATTCATGTTAGCCTCGCAAACTAAAATCTAACTACAATACAAGCAAAATGCAAAACAATACAAAATCTATATAATATTATCATCACCCCCTATAGTGTATGAAAGACACAGGTGCTCGCACGTCGCGACTCCCGCGCAGTTTTTACAGCAATTCCTCCGATTTCCGATGTTCCAATACAACATTGACTACCAGCTGTGCGAACATCATTATTAACTACATTAATAATAACTCCCACACTGCTTTCGGTGACGGTTGCCGGTTTCATTAAAACCGAGCCAGATACGCAGGAGTAATTTTATAGTGCCCAAGTGTGTGCACAGTACACAAGAGCACTCTCTATTCCTTTACTCTCATAACCCAGTGGGACAGCAGACCGACACGACCGGCGAGAGTTCAGGCGCAGGACCGACTTTTTACATGCCCATTGCCCAATGCCCATTGACGCATGTATCAACTATCATCTTACTTGTCAGACAATCAAGTGATCAGCCTGCATTGTCCTAACCAAACTTGGAAATAACCAATGATATTATATAAAAAAAACTCAAAGCAGATATGTTACTACCGCGCGCCTTGTGAAGCCATTAAATACGGGCCAATTGACCCGTCTTTTGTATAGTCTGTCTCTTTTATGTAAATGTCATTTCGTATCTTTTGTTTCACTTATCTGTCAAATTTGACAATTGAATTTGAAAATTGTTCGGAAGCAATTTAAGCCGGAAAATAGTATGGACGTAACAGATCTGTATTTAGTTGAATATCATTGGAAATAACAATATGTTTCCAACGCGGGAATCGAACCCATGACCTCCAAGTCAAGTGCCACGCTCAAAGCCACTGGACCACGGAGGCGTTCATTAAATACATTGGTATAGTAGCTAGAGATAGTATTGTCTTCCGGCGCTGGATCGGCACTGAATCTAGTTTTTTTTTATAAACGAGCAATCGGTCATCTGATGGAAAGCAATTAACTGTTGCCCATGGACACTCGCAACGTCAGAAGAGCTGCAGGTCTTTTAACAGGGAATACGCTTTCTTCTAGAAGGTTTGCAGATCATATTGGTCCGGAAATACTGCTGGCGACAGTTCGTTCCAGATTTTTACTGCGCAGGAACCGTGCATTTTCAAAAATATAACAGTATCCTATGTCCTTTTTCGCGGGACTCAAAGAATATCAAAAAGTTTAGTAGTAAAAGCATGAATTTAGGCACAATGAAGTTGCGGGCGTAGATGTACGTGTGGCGGTACCCACAATTCGCCTAACATTCCTGCATCGCGCTATCGAAGTTTTCTGAGCGCGTCGGTATACGACAGCTGAAATGTTTCACGTGGGCTCCGCCCTGACCGAGCATACCACCTCGCTCGGTCGGAAGATCTTCCTTTGGCCTCTACAGATTATTCCCACATACGTAATATGAATTTCTATTACAGAAGTTTAAGCATTTACACTCATAAGTATCTAACAAACATCACATTTTAATTCCCATAAACAAACAGCGAACGGGGTTTGTCAAAGTATTATCGGGACCAATGTACCCTGAGCCGCGTAAACTCGCCACTTTGCCCCCGGGAGCTCCGGATTCTTTATATCCCGGGGGGCGCGGGGGTTCCAATTACTTTGGTCGCTCCCGCTACAATCTGTCGACTCTTCAAGTGGTAGAAAATCGCATCAGATGATCCTATAAGCTTGTTTAGGGAGGATTTCGTCTATTATGCGGTGTAGCATACTTTTTCAAGCATTTTGAGTGCTGATAGTGGGTTTTTGTTGCTGTGTTGCTGTCCTTGAGCTTGACACTTGGTATGGCATCCTTCGATCGGGGATTCTCGGAAATACTATTGTATTCTATTGTTGTCGCGATCACCGGTGCACGTACGGGGCTTGATGGGTTAATTAATGAGTAACGACATGTTGAGCGTTGTTTACGGAATACCTTCTACGAGGCAAGGCGCGGCGTGGCATAAATTTGTATGGATTTGACAAATTTCAATTGCATGAGACGTCTTGCGAATCTGTCAAATCCATATAAATTTAGAAATGAATCTGCGCGTCGCGTTGCTGTCTGAATCAACCCTAATAATTACTATTAGCATAGAGAAAATATACATAACATAATTTAAATTATGTATGTCTGGTATCTGCTATTAGTTACTTTAATTTCATAAACTTAATATTTTGCTGTCATACAAATTACTCTCTCAAAGAACTCATGACGTTTGGAGTTAGTGTAAAGGTCACTTAATCTAACTCGACCAAATAACACAGTAGGTATATTTTTTATCAAATCAAAACAGAAAATGAATTATCAAAACTGTCAAACTGACGAATGTCAAATTAGTACGAACTAGACATAATAATATTATTATGAATAGGCTTGATGACTTATTTCTTTTCTTATTGGTAATTGAAAGACTCTTAAGAAATAGAAACATCGCTGAAAGAATGACTCTGATAGCTTCAAAATTCACCAAGATATTAACAATTCAAACATCTCATAAAATAAACCTGCCCGAAACGCTCCATACAAAGTGCTACGAAAGACTGACGTCACTCTTTCGTAGTTTGTAGTTTGTACGGGAGAGAACTTTGTTCGATAGGTATATTAAATATTGCGTTTATGAAAGTGGTTTCATACCAAAAGTTGCTTTTAATTGCATAAGTTATCGAATGGTATACAAATAATAAGAAATTTAATTGAAAAAAAAAATCGACTTGATTATCCAACTTTGAAGGCGCTTAACAAAAAAAATACAAATGCTATCGAGCTGAAATTTTGGTAACACTAATTTTTTACCGCGATTTCTTTATTTTATTAACAAAACTCGCTAATCTTTGACCTTTTCATCATCCCTATTGCATGCAGACTGCAGAGTAGGGATTGCAAAAAACGGATTTTAAAAGAAAACCGGATTTTCGGATTTTTTCATCCTCAAATCCGGATTATCCGGATAATCCGGATTTTTTGTAATTTTTTAAATATTTTTGATAAACAGATTAAAATGTGAGTTATTTTCTTATTATTTCTTTATTTAACATTAATTTTAAAAGTGCAAAATAAAACGTCTTAAAAATTAACATTTTTCTTAAGTAAGCGATTTTCACATGGGTGTAAAAAACGAAGAGATCAAAATAACAGTATCTGGTCCTTTAAATATTATTATTAAGAACTTAAAAATACCTTGATAGTTCATTTTAACTTTTGAAAAATGTGAAATTTTAGATAACAAGAAAATCCGAAGCAATCTCCGTTTCATCGACGACTTGATCATTTTTGCGCCTACAGCCGTCAGCCGCACATCAAATTATGCTCCAAGATCTGCAAGCCTAGAGGTGGAACCACAAGGAATTCACTATGTCAACGAGTACCTGTACTATGTCCAATTAGTTTCTTATGACAACAGAAAGGCAGAAAAACTGGGGGGCTAAAATGGTCGTTTTGGAGAATCATATTAGGAATCATAATATGATTAATTTTTTAAAAATCAGAAAACGGTCACTCTGCTTGCAATCATAATTCGTACTAATTAGTAATTTGACATTCGTCAGTTTGACTGTTTAACGATTCAGTTTCTGAATTGATTTTAGAGAAATTGCAAAATCCAACCATTTTAGCCCCCCTTGTCCATGAAGAATGGTGACTTACCAATCTCATTGAAGCGCAGACTCGTTGATATGTGTATTTCGCTCGTCATAACCAACGATGCGTAAACTCGATCATTGACCAATTTACGATTTACAAAAGTTCCAACTCAGGGTTTGCCAAAGAGCAATAGAGCTCAAATCTCAACAAAACAAAAAAAAAACATAATGTGCTCCCAAACTAGAATCACAGACGTAGGAATCAAGACGGCCAAGCTATAGTGGCATTGGGCTGGTCACGTTCTCCACGTACATCTAGGCTGGATATCGACTGAGTGGGTATCTAGGCCTAAGAAAAGATAGCGCTATGCTCTAGAGGTATTTTTTTCCTCCGAAGGCAGATCACTGTAATTCTGACGTTACGACGATCCTGAGGATTTATTGTGACTCCTAATACCGTCCCCAACCCAGTGCTGCTCATAACTACGTGATTGGGATTGGCACCACAAATTTTCTCTTTAGTAAATTAGGAGAGTTTTTGCTCTGTAATAAAGAAGTAGAGTCAAGTAGAAAGTGAATCTGCAGGTCGTATGCTATTAACACCAGCTATTCTCTAAAGGTGGTTGTCATTGTCCAGTTAGGCTTCTGGCAAGGTTTCTATTTTTTTTCTTACTAGCCAACTCGTCAGCGGTTACGTTACCAATGAGGAACCAACGATTGCGAAGATTTTAGCCTAGAACACGGTTATAAACTCCCCACTGGAGGCATATCAGCTAGGCTGGAAACGGTGACGCTGGAGGAAGATAAGTGAAAGCTACGGGCGGCGCTTTTGCTCAGTAATTGGATAGTATATTTATATTTAAACTATTGCACAAAATAATGACTTACTTTAAACCTTAAATCAACATTTCGTTATATTATAAATTTATTATAATATCCCTTTGTTTAATAATAAGACAGAATCACAAATCAGAATTGGTTACGTAAACAATTATAATTTATAATTATAACTTTCAAACAACATATTATTTTATAGAAAAAACATCGTGTTCAATACAAAAATGTTCTAAAATAATTGTAAATTTATTATCATTGCATTTATATTATCATATAGATATTATAATAATATTATATATCGACGACCTCCGTGGCTCATTGGTTGGAGTGTGTGGGGGTCGCGGGTTCGAATCCCGCCGACGAAACAAAAAGTTTTTAAATGTTCCTGGGTCATGGATGTGTATTAAATATGTGTATCATATTATAATAAAAATCTTAAATATATGTATAGTATAAAAGTATTAAATATATTTCCGTTGTCTGGTACCTGTAACACAAGTCCTTCAGGAACTTAGCACGGGGCCAGACTGACGTGGTGTGAAGCGTCCATAGATATTATTATTATTATAGTAAAATGAGAGCTAGGTTATAAGAAATTAAAATGTGGTTATTTCATTTAAATAAAATGAAAAAATATAAAGAAATGTAATTACAGCCACCAAATAACTACACAATGGAATGTTAGACATACGAAATTCTGACTTTGGTACGTGTAGACCACGCAAAGTTGTGATATCGCCTTTGAACAAATGTGAATTTGTATGTCAGATATCACACGATACATTTAAATAGATTTTATATTGCGTAAAAGCTTTTTTTTCATTTTTTTATCTACTATTCGAAAAAACCGAAAATCCGGATTTTGAAAAATAAAAATCCGGATTTTTCAGAGGCCCGAAAAATCCGGATTTCGAGGTCACTCTGCACACAATGGTCACTCTGCAGTAGGGATTGCAATCCGGATTGCAATCCCTACTGCAGAGTGACCATTTTGCGAATCAAAAAAAATTAATCATATTATTATGATTCCCTAAAGCGACCATTTTAGCCCCGCTGTGCTTTGGAAATTATCGAATGCTATTTGGAAGTACCCAGGGTTGTGATTAATTAGCTTCACTATTTAGCATCAACCGCGTCCGCTAATCAATCCGATACCTGTCAGTGTACTATACCTACTGTGTATATTGTACACTGTGTACAAACTGTGTGTACACTACACAGTGGTTCAATTAGAGCACACGTTGAATACGCGATAACTAGGAACTTGGGCAAAATTTTAGTATTTTTAGCGACTTCCTAGTAACTGCGAATAAGTCGACTATATTATTTTTTTGCTTTTTTTCCTTATTGCGGCTGATTCTGTGTGTGCAACATGCAAATATGTTATTATTATCTTAATATATATATTTCTTGTGTGCGTGTGTATGTGACTGAACTCCTCCTAAACGACTGGACCAATTTTGATGAAATTTTTTGTGTGTGTTCAAGGGGATCTGGGAATGGTTTAGATTCACAATTTTGTCCGCTGGATAATGTTTTTTTAATTAATTTTTAATTTATTAGTAGTTGTTGATTTTGGAATGTTTTACATTGGATCCGACATGTGTCAAATTTTAAATAATATTCGAATTCGAATTTTAATTTTAGTCTGTCCCGACAGTTAGCGCTGCGATCAAATTAAAAAAAAAGCAAAAAAACGTTTGCTGGGACAGCTAGTATGTTATATTTTTTGAAAATCTGCCATCAAATTTTGCCATCAGTCCTGGTATAATAGTATAATAGTTGCGGAGAGATGTACGGTTCTCACGGGATAACGGAGTTGTAGCTTGCGCGCGTCATCTATTTTACTATAGGTACCTACACCAACTTTATTTCTACTAAGTCCCATTTATTTAAGTAGTTATAACCATTTTCGGCCCAAGTCCCTACTCACAGTGTTGTAAATTAGCGAGGCCCGTGATACCGGAGCGAGTTAACATTGGCGAATGGCGAGCAATCCCAGTAATTAACTGATACACACCGACCACAAGCCACCGACCACCGGCTACAGGATGCTAGTTTAGACTGATAAGTGATAACTTATCTAACTTATAGGGTTTTAGTACAAAATCTTTTTCTTGTCTTAAAAGTAGATTCCTACTCTTCAATGGTTTTAAATCACCTACCATTTGACACAATTATTATAATATTAGAAATACTAAAGTAGAATTAATGACGAATCGAGATTCGAATTTCGAGGTATAAGAGTACATAGTTAAAAATGTTAAAAGTTGAAACTTAACCCATCAATCCCCAAACGGCACCCGGCTGCCGCATAACAATTGAAAATCTATTGTGTCTTCAACTCCCACGATCAAAGTGGGAATCGCAGACACAATAGAGAGTTAATACTATGATATTCCATGGCTCCATATTTTGTTTTCAGCTACCTTAGCTATCCCAACTCCTGAAACATATTAAATGCGCTTTATTAAAAGAGCTTTATTATGAATACATTGTTAATATTTTTCCGAATCCTTTTACCCCTTAAAGTTTAAGGGGTAAAAGGATTCGGTTTAAGGCTTAAACCTTCTGTAAATCCGTTAATTGAAACGAATATAAGCCATACAAATCTAGACTTTTCTTAACACAAATTAAGTTGAATTCTTTAATTAAGACGAAAGGCAAAGTAAGTACCTACCTAAATTTAATAACTAGCTGTTGCCCGCGACTTCGTCCGCGTGGACTTTAGTTTATAGTTTTTCCCGTACATCGATTGAATAGTTAACGCGCAAATCATAAAAGTATATTGTGTGGGACAATATACTTTTATGATATGATAGATGTTCCGCGCGGCTTAGGAATGTCAAGGAAACCGTACATTTTTCCACAAAAAAAGAAACCTGGGTCCTTTCACGTGGTCTATTCTTCATGTGTGCCAAATTACATAAAAATTGCTCCTGTAGTTTCTTAAGATCTCCGTTTTTTCCACATATTCCTCTTTTTTTCGCTTCTATTAGTTGTGGCGTAATAAAATATAGCCTTTGTCGACATATGGGCTATCTAACACTGTAAGAATTTTTCAAATCCGATCAGTAGTTCCTGAGATTAGCGCGTTCAAATAAGCCCTTTCAAATAATTTAGCCCGTTTTTTCAACATTTTCCTCTATTTCTTCGCTTCTATTAGTCTTAGCGTGGTAAAATATAGCCTATAGCCTTCCTCGATAAATGGGCTATCTAACATTGAAAGAATTTTTCTAATTGGACCAGCATTTCCTGAGATTAGCGCGTTCAAATAAGTCCTTTCTAATAATTTCCTCCCGTTTTTTCCACATTTTCCACTATTTCTTCGCTCCTATTGGTCGTAGCGTAATAAAATATAGCCTATAGCCTTTCTCAATAAATGAACTGTCTAACACTGAAATAATTTTTCAAATCGGACCAGTAGTTCCTGAGATTAGCGCGTTCAAATAAGCCCTTTCAAATATATTCCCGTTCCGTTTTTTTCCACATTTTCCTCTATTTCTTAGCTTCTATTAGTTTTAGCGTGATAAAATATAGCCTATAGCCTTCCTCTACAAAGGGGCTATTTAACACTGAAAGATTTTTTTAAATCGGATCAGTAGTTCTTGAGATTAGCGCGTTCAAACAAACAAACAAACTCTTCCGCTTTATAATATTAGTATAGATTGGCCAAGAACTTTCATTCCATTTTCATTTTTCATGTATCTTTAAATTATACACATAGTAACATACAGCCACAGTATATTATACACATACAGTAGGTACATAAATATACAAACAGTACATACGGGTCGAGATCAAAGGGAAATGAGCTCGCCCTAATGAGGGAGTCTGTTTACCGCCCGCCGTTTGATGTCGACGTTTAGACTTTAATAAAAAAGCCTTTGTAATATGTTTGTATGTGCTATATGTTAACTAACTATCCAATAAGGGGTACCTACACGGGAAGGCCAAATTCGGTCGAACTGATCGCAATTCGACTTGGCCATTTAGCCAAAAGTCGAGACCATCAAGACCAAAAGGTATAATAATATGAAGTTGACGTTCGAGTTTCGACTCGTCTAATGTCAATTCCATACATTTTGATTGGCGATTCTATAAAGAAAACGTCTTCGCTACAGGCTATTGGTCATCGGACACGGTAATGCACAAACAAGTCAAATCGGCCTGCAATAAGTCGGATCTCCATCCTATCTCAATTACTTACCAGCATCAAATAATTTCTCTCCTGACAAATAAGATCACCAATCACTGTAATTAGAAAGTTACTCTGTTATAGTTAAGTAGTCTCGAGAAAACTTAATAATAAAACTTAATACATAAAAACTTAATAAAAAAATAAAAATACTTTAGGCCGTGTACTCATATCATGTATGGGTCACAGTATGTTATAGTACAAGTTCCCTAGAACCTTTTTTTTTAACTTGATTACTACGAGTATGAAGCAAATTTTTCGTGAGTTACGAACTACAATTTCTTGTGCGAAAATTCTCGAAAGTGGTAGTAGAAATATTTAATCCTTTCTATCTCTGTTAGCTAGCTGTTAGTAGCTGTAGCACTTTCGAGAGTTTTCGAAAGAGGAAATTGTTGTTCGTCATATTATCAAAATGAAGCTATACTCACGAAAAATTAGCTTGATAGTATCAAGTCAAAAAAATGTTCTAGGGAACCTGTACTAATCACAGTAGCAGTGCTGAAAGAGTACCTATACCTAACTTTGTTTTTACTTTTGTATGGAGAAATTCATGACGCTGGAGCGTTTGCCCTTACGAATCACAAACAATTGCTCTTTTAGCGCTGCTACTTTCACAGTGAACTCTATATAAGGGACACATACCCTAAAGTACTTAGTTTTGTTACAGCTTGTATACACATAACACCATTATGTATATTATGTATGTACTTATTTTATGTCTGTAATGTTACTTCATGCGGTCAGAGACCCGAAGCCGTATGCTCCACTTAACTCCCATCAGGTGACAAATCTCATTTGAGGCTTACGAAGACTTAGCGTTTGACCGCAATACCTAGCCAGACGTGTTGAGGAGTAAATCTTATAATGTTGACCCGGCAGACGTCGTTATACGTATGGAAAAATAGTTGTTGAGCAATTTTCAGACTTACCCGCAAAATTTCAGCAAAATCGGTCAAGCCATTTCGGAGGAATTGCACTTGCAAACATAGGCTGCAGTGTCTTGGTGGAAATTCATATTTAATTGTAATTTTCATGCACTTGTTTTTCATGTTATAAGTACAGGGTGTAACAAAACAAAGTTATTAATACTTTAGGCCTTAGGGTGTGTATGTGTTCCTTGTAGAGAGTTCACTGTCAAAGTAGTATCGCTGAAAGACCGCTTTTTTCAGTTTTGTATGGGCAAGCGCCCCAGCGTCACGAGTTTCCCCATAAAAAGTGAAAAAAAAAGGTTTTTCAGCGCTGCCACTTTCACAGTGAACACTTAGTTTTGTTACAACTTGCATATCTAACGTGATAATACAATAATAAACAAGATAGTATTATATCAAATGTATTATTTTTATAGCGGGATTTAAAGTATTTAACTATACGTAACAATTCCTTTGTAACAGGATGCTCACAGCACTTGTGCATATCCTGAGCACTATAGTCTATATTTTAACCTCCAACATGTGTAATTGCATGGCAAGTACTAAACTATCAACTTTTTAACAGTCATGTTAGTTGAATAGGACCCAAATATATCAAACATCTGAGACGTTAGAAAACTTGTGCAAGAAGGATTTCGTCGCGCGGATAAAAATCAATATCCTCCCGACCCGCCCTCACAACTCATAGTAGCGCGACTAGTGACTACACTATATACCTATATCTATAGTCCATTACAGCTGACATGAAGGCAAGGAATCATTTGTACTAATGTCAAATAGTCCTTAAAAAGAAAATGATGGACTGTTAGTGTCAGTAGTCACATACGGTTTTGCTCGATCGAGCAATCACGTAGAGTAAAAACCACGGCTCGGGATTTCGTCCACACATTCAGCATTGCTCGATAGTTTCACTCCAGTTCGAAGGAAATTAGCTACGAATACGTGGCTACGAATAATAAAAACTAGTGTCAAAAAATTTGTCAAGCCGGCTCGACTCGAGCCTTCAAACTGGCTCGATGCGAGCCTTCAAGCTGTGAGTTTTGCGGTCCACACGGTGGTTTTTGCTCGATTTTGAGTAAAACTATCGAGCAAAACTGTATGTCAGTACTTAGCATTAGATGTGTGTTTACTCTTTGACGCAAAAATTAAAAAAATGTTCGGTAAGATAGATAGTCGCTCTGCTAATAGGCTTTTAAGCCCAAATCCATGGAACACAGTAGTGTTCCATGGATTGGGCACCATATCACCATCCATGGAGTACCATGGATGGTGATATGGTGGGTGATAATACAACTTTTATCGCCCATTTATTCTCACCAATCTTCGTCATAATTATTCGGTCCTCATAATTATTACACTTTCATGGCCGCACTCAAAGGCATTTTTACTTTATTTCATGCCAATTTTGATACCTTAAATTTTTCGTAATCTTCATTAAATTAAGGTTTATAATTCAACGACTCCAAGAGCGGTCGTATGTGTTAGCAGGATAAGAAAAATACTGTGCTATTATAAAACGTTAAGTAAACAACCATTTTCTTTACATTCTGTGTTTCATTAGCCACCGTGGTGAAAATCGTCCGTTTTCAGATGGGCGGCGGGCGGGGTCATGACCCGGCGCGCTATTGGCTAACACCGCCTTAATGACTAACCCCGCGACTGACGTTGAGGAGTAAGAGCTATATAGCTATAGACTATAGAGCTATAGCTACTATAGTCTAAGAGCTATAGCTACTATAGTCTAAGAGCTATAGCTACTATAGTCTAAGAGCTATATCTACTTTAGTCTAAGAGCTATAGCTACTATAGTATAGTCTATAGTCTGTTTAGAGAAAGATTTCACCTGAAAAGTCTCTCGAAATGAGTTCGAAATCCCAATTGGATCCTGCACCCCCTCAATACTAATAGGCAGCCTAACTTTACCCTTTAGTTGCTTAGTACCTCTCCAGAACTTATCAAAACTCTTGGAAGAGTACTGACCAGCCAGTTTGTCTATTCTGACCTGCTCTTGATTATTTTGACAAAATTTTAGACGAGACTTAAATATTTTACGACTCTCATACATTTTGTCATAAAAAAGGGCCACTAGTGGGCTTTCCCGCTAATAAATACATTATATAGCCAGCCCTAGCCCTGCCTATGTGCCTTCTTAACATTCTAATTCCATCCAAACACACGCTTACCTTTACGTCGGTTATCTGTAAGTTTGTGACTGGATATGGATGCTTTACATAGAGTGCTTACTATTCTATTATATAAACCATCTATGATGACTCTATGTTGGATATTATTACACATAGAATCAGCACAGCTCTGAAACTCTTCCGGGAAATGGATGTTTTTCAGCTCGTCGTTACATAATTTTTTTATATTTACTTATCTCATCGGCCCCCCTTACACCCCACCTGATTTTATTACTGAAAGTGTTACTAATTTTAATTTTTTGCTTAATCAGTCTTAAGTTACAAACTACTTCTATCGGCAGGTGGTCGGACCAGAATGTATCTTGTAACACTCTAAAGCTACTGACTGTGTCCCATGCTGACTTGGACACAACGCAATGATCTAGCCACCTTGTACAGCCGTGAGCCTCACTTAGAAAAGTGTGTGTGTCAGAGGACTGGCTAGTTCCAAATCAGCACAGATCCAGTCGTTCTCGTCACAGAACTCTAGCAACTCTATACCAAAAGGAGCATTAGGGTGCGCGTTATAGTCTCCTAACATATGTATACACCACTTCTATATTGTTGTCCTGTATTATCGCAGTCATTTTTCCTAAACACTGACAGAACAACGGCAAATTGTCCATATGGTCCGTAGGCATATAAACACTCATGACTATCATAGCACGACCGTCCTCATCCTCTATTTTTTAAGGTTATGTAATCAACAAAACTTGGTTGACTACGGTACACTAAAAGGGAACCCTGACCAGCAGATTTTTTTTATTTTGGTAGGTTAATAGTTAACGTATTAATTTAATGTCTCCATGTGAGGGGTCTTCATAATAATAGATTTTGATATAAAATGTATAGATTTTAGTGAAATTAATTAATAAATTATATCTCTCAGTGCGTCAGTATGAAAACTAAAAACAAAACACCCAAAAAAGGAATCCCCCAGGTATACCAGTGTGATAGAAAAATACTTCTGCACCAAAATATCTCTCCATAAAAGCTCACATTTATCGACAAACAAAGAAGTCATATTGTTTATCTGTGGTTATAAAACACTTATCTTTGCCGCCATTTCTCAGTGACAGCGCGTCCCAGGAGGCCATCTTATCACGGTTTACCCCAATAACGAAAAAAACCGATACTGGCAACACTAAAACTTATTTATGATCATGCTTTCATTGGGTGAAAATAGTGCCTAGAATAAGAGCAAACGATCTAAGTTTGCTCTACGGTCTACCCATTCAGCGCTACTCTTAGGATCACCACAGATTACAGATAATAATCTATAATCTATACTTAATATACTTAATAATATTATAAAACAGAAGAGTTTGTTTGTTTGTTTGTTTGAACGCGCTAATCTCAGGAACTACTGGTCCGATTTGAAAAATTCTTTCAGTGTTAGAAAGTCCATTTATCGAGAAAGGCTATAGGCTATATTTTATCACTCTAAAAGTAATAGGAGCGAAGAAATGGAGGAAAATGTGGAAAAAATGGGGAGAAATTATTCGAAAGAGCTTATTTGAACGCGCTAATTTCAGGAACTACTGGTCTGATTTAAAAAATTCTTTTAGTTTTAGATAGCCCATTTATCGAGGAAAGCTGTAGGCTATATTTTATCACGCTAAGACTAATTATAGCAGCGAAGAAATAGAGAAAAATGTTGAAAAAACGGGGGAAATTATTTGAAAGGGCTTATCTCACGAAATACTAGAGCAATTTTTCTGTTATTTGAATCAGATAAGAAGTAGACCACATGAAGGATCATACGCTATTTTTTGTGGACTAATTTGTTTGTGAAATATCTCATTTTCGCGGGCGAAGCCGCGTGGAACATCTAGTATTATATAATTTCAAGATGGCCGACTCTCGTACAACTAAATTGCGTAGTTTCACAAATTAATTGGACAACTTTTTAACCTAGAAAGCCCCATAAGAGCACCGGTGATCGCGACAACAATAGAATAACAATAGAGAGGTTTGTGAAATATCTCATTTTCGCGGGCGAAGCCGCGTGGAACATCTAGTATTATATAATTTCAAGATGGCCGACTCTCGTACAACTAAATTGCGTAGTTTCACAAATTAATTGGACAACTTTTTAACCTAGAAAGCCCCATAAGAGCACCGGTGATCGCGACAACAATAGAATAACAATAGATTTCCAAGAATCTGCGATCGAATGATTAATTGTGGGTAATCGCTAATCGGAAAGGAATCGCTGTTCTCATACAATAATTATTGGTGTCCAATTTTTAGTTGTAGATACAATTTAGTTGGAAAAATGTGCGAGCTCTCATAAGACGTCGCTATAGCTATAATTGGTATACTATGCGATTTAGTTGGCCAACTTGAAATTGTAAGTCTGCGGTCGCTCTTACAGTGAACTCTATATACACACCCTAAAATATTATCACTTTATTTCTTACATCCTGCATAATTACTAAGGAATCCTAAACTCGATAAGGGCATAGCAGTATAATTTCCAATAACTTCAGTTATAACTCTGGTCACCGTTACCGATAAACAAGTCAGCCAATAAAGCTTATCTCCGGCAGCCATCTTCATACATACTACGAACATTTAACGAATTCAAATTTCAAGGTGTAACCACAGAATGCATATTAGTACAAGTAGTGTAACAATTAACAAAACAATATGATAATAATCAATACTTTAGGGTGTTGTTGTATATTGTGTAATGTGTTCCTTCCTATGTATAGAGTTCACTGTGAAAGCGCTGAAAAAGTTATTTTTTTAGTTTCTATATGGGCAAAAGAAAGTATCAGCGCTACTTCACTGTGAACTCTATTTATACTTGTTACAGCCAAAGTAATAAATCTGGATATTATATATATTATCTAGCCATTATTTATAATGTCTACTCAATTTAGATAAAGTGACACAGAATTAATCACATTAACTAGCAATTTTATATAATATCTTCAAAGACTTGGATAATGTAATAAAACAGGTAGGTAAAGATTATAATATTATATTTCAATTTGCTTTAATATGCATACCTAACTATATAACATATAGTTAATTGTGTAGCAATATTATACTGTTATTTAAAATGTAACAATTATTATAAGTTTATTTTAAGAATTAAAATAACATTGCCACAGATAATATTGAGCTGCGTTAATTAATATTGTTTGAAAGTTATTTAACTTTTAATGTATAAAGTAAATTTAAAGCTCAGAGCCATAAAAAAAGAAAAAATATATCAACCAATCGCGAGTTGGACTCGTGCACAAAGGGTTTTGTACCATTATAGAATGGATCTGGATTGTAACCCTTAATTATTATTAATTTCATTATGAATTATTAAAGTATAAATACAACTAAGTATTTTGTGAATATTTCAAGTGCCTACCTGTTGCCATTGTTGATTACGAACAAAAAAGGACAAAAAAATCACGTCTGTTGTATGGGAAAACCCTTTAATGTTAATTTTATTTTGTTTTTAATAATTTGTCTTGTTATAGTGGCAGCAGAAATACACAATCTGTGTAAATTCCAGTAGTCTAGCTATAGCGATTCTTAAGATACAGCCTGGAGATAGACAGACGGACAAATGGAAAAACATCGAAGTCTCAGTAATAGGGTCCCGATTTTACCCTTTGGGTACGGAAACCTAAAAATACAGAGATCAATACATATAATATTTGGTATCACTCTTTAAAGACTAAAATAATAAAATATTTAAAAAGAAACTGACATTATATGACTGGGTCATAATTACAATTTATAATACAAGTGAGGAGGGGTGATAAGTCGGTTATACCGTATTTTATTACATCCGGATAACATCCGGATAAAGTGATTAATTAATCACATTGTCTAGTCAATTTAGATATTATATATAATGACCAGTTATTATGTATAATAGCTATTTAATCACTATGACTGTAACATACTTATAGAGTTCACTGTGAAAGTTGTAGCGCTGAAACGTTCCCAACCATACAAACCTTAAAGTATTAGGTTATCACTTTGTTTTGTTACGCCCTGTATAAATGCGAAAATTTGCCGTCCACTTCCATCTGATACTGTAAATTTAAGAAAGTAGGTTAGAAAAGTGTGAATTGGTAATACAACCATCAAAACTACGCTTTTAGTGGTAAATATAGTCCACTTATGATGGTAGATTATTATTTGAAATATGTCTTTTATTACTATTATCCTTCATATACGAAATAAATATTTTATTACCCACTAAAGTTTGAGCACCACTGGCGAGTGGCGAGTTGCGACATAACGCCCCTTGTTTACGACTCGCGATAAACTTTGACACGCACTGCTACGAGTATCAGTTGAAGATGCTGGAGACATATTTTATAAGTATCATTGACACAATTAATATTATTTATTTTTTCCCGGCTGTGAAAAAGAATTACGGTTTTCAGTATTTCTTTGTATCGAAATGTGTAGATAGATATTGAAACTATTTCGTCACGAAGAAATAAACTGGAAAATCATTACTCTCCTGTCACAGTCAGTTAAAAATAAATAGTATTATTTGTGTCAATGATTTAATATTAGGTAAGTACCTACCTTACTCACCTATTTTTAACCGACTATTTCATGTAAAAATCTTAATTATTGAGAAAAAGATAAAAAACAAAAAACTAGCACATCCTATGTTTTTGAACATCACAGATCACAAGGCATTCCAAGGTCATCCATTCTCAGGCATAATTACTATCACAGCCACAACTCCTAGTCCTAACTTATCGTCATTCCTAGATCCTGAATCACTAGCACATCCCCAGTAATATTGGAATTAGGAATACTTTGCAGTAGTAGAAAATGTTCTACTACTATTTACCATTTTCTACCACTGCATTACATTCCTAACTCCACAATTCCTAGGTCACACAACGTCATTCCCAGGTCAACTCCTAGGTCTCATCTCCGTGTCTGGACTGTGGTAGCATGTGGTTGAACACTGCTTTTATACACATAGCCTCTAGGCCTCTAGCCCTAAGGGGTTACTCGATACCCCTAACTCACCCCACGGCCCTAGGGTCTAGGGTCACAGTATTGTTGGTGATAATGTATTTTTATATACGAATACTAAGTGCGCATTGTATGTTAATATGTTTTGTTTCATTGAAAATTGTGTGATTGTGTGACACAAAAACGGAAAATTCTGTCGACTTAGATATTTACTGTACGTCTACCACATATTTTGTTATCCAGTCA
Source organism: Polyommatus icarus (assembly GCA_937595015.1). NCBI lineage: Eukaryota > Metazoa > Arthropoda > Insecta > Lepidoptera > Lycaenidae > Polyommatus > Polyommatus icarus. The sequence continues at coordinate 14,116,922 of OW569339.1, forward strand.
TTTTATACTCATTAGCATTACCTACTAATGGATTTGGGAACCAAATATAGTATTTTTAAACTATTTGTACCTACTTACTTATACAATTATAAAAGATTATATGCATATTTTGCTTATGATGAGGCCACTGTCTACAGTCTAGAGTCTAGACTCTAGCTCAATCTATTCGGTAGACGTGTAACTTATCACAACAATGTGTTTGTTTCAGATAACCTTGGTCCAAGTCAACCCCGCCAAGACACAAGTCTGCGCTTTCACCACTAAAAAGTCACCAATAGTCGTATATCCTCGTTTCGAGGGCACACCTTTAACCATCTCCCCTAACATTGAGATACTTGGCGTCAAATAAATAAATAAATAAATAAATAAACGTTTATTCCCCTTTTTTGACCATTACACCACAAGACATAATAACTAAAAAAAAATAATTGTAAGTATAATAATAACAAAAACCAAAGAAGTAGAACATACAAGGTTGCCAACAATTTTAACAACTGGTACAGAACAATCCACATATACATATTACAAACAGAGTATCTATAAAAAAAAAAAAAAAAAAACAACAACAATAATATACTTATTTAATATTGGCACAATAATATTAAGTCAAACAAAGTAAGGCAGGTAGTGCAATGATCAAACATATCAACATATCGAACGAATTCCAGTTCCGATACCATCTAGAGGATAAGGCCAAATTAGCCTCAAAGAAGCTTGGTGTTCTTAACAGAGCGAGACAGTACTTCAGTCCGGACCAACGCCTACAACTCTACAAGGCGCAGGTTCGGCCTCATATGGAATATTGTTCTCATCTCTGAGCAGGGGCGCCAAACTACCAACTGCTCCCTCTGGATCGTATCCAACGAAGGGCCGCTCGAATTGTTGACTGCCAGCTTGGACCCCCTGGAATTACGCCGAGATGTAGCTTCACTCTGCATCCTCTATCGGTTGTATCACGGGGAGTGTTCTGAGGAATTGTTCGGAATCATACCACCTGCAACTTTTCGCCATCGACCCACGCGAAAAACATACCATCCTCATCACCTTGATGAGTGGCAGTCTTCCACAGTGCGTTTTTCGCGTAACTTTCTGCCGCGCACTGTAAAACTCTAGAACGAACTGTCACCAGCAATTTTTCCGGACCTATACGACCTGCAAACCTTCAAGAAAAGAGCGTATTCCCTCTTAAAAGGCCGGCAACGCACCTGCAGCTCTTCTGATGTTGCGAGTGTCCATGGGCGACGGTAGTTGCTTACCATCAGGTGACCCGTTTGCTCGTTTGCCCCCTTATTCAATAAAAAAAAAAACACTCGAAGAGTCCGTGTCCGTTGTCACCGAAGAAATTCACAGCAACTCTCCTCCACAGTGACAAGCCAGAGGGACCGGAAAAATAATCACTATCACACAAGCTGACTGATTTTTTAAAATAAATTAAATATTATTTAATTATTGTTTTATTAGTCATAGTTAAGGTATGACTCGGATCAAGGCAGCATGCAGCGGGTCGCCGCGACCCGCGACCCAAACAGCCACTGCTCACTATGAAGTTGTATGGAGGACTAAACAATCACGGCGACCCGCGTCGCGACACAGAGAGACCGGTCGCCGCGTAAAATAGCATACCGATGTCCGCGACCCGCGACCCGAGACTGTCGCCAAGCCACAGCTTTGTATGTGTTTATATGGACGACATTCCGATTACCGCGACGCGCGACACGAGACCGGTGGGCGTGGCGCGGCAAATTTCGATGAGCGCGACCCTGTCGCGTCGATAGCAGTACCGCAACAGCCGCAGGGCAGCTGTGTGTGTGGCACCGCTATCTTGCGTCACCGCCTTCTTGCGTCACCGCAATCTTGCGTCACCGCCAACTTGCATCACCGCCATCTTGCGTCACCGCTATCTTGCGTCACCGCTATCATGCATCACCGCCATCTTGCGTCACCACCATCTTGCGTCACCGTCATCTTGCGTCACCGCTATCTTGCGTCACAGCCATCTTGCTTCACCGCTATCTTACGTCACCGCTATCTTGCGTCACCGCAATCTTGCGTCACCGCCTTCTTGCGTCACCGCTATCTTGCGTCACCGCCATCTTGCTTCACCGCTATCTTACGTCACCGCTATCTTGCGTCACCGCTATCATGCATCACCGCCATCTTGCGTCACCGCTATCATGCATCACCGCCATCTTGCGTCACCACCATCTTGCGTCACCGTCATCTTGCGTCACCGCTATCTTGCGTCACCGCCATCTTGCTTCACCGCTATCTTACGTCACCGCCTTCTTGCGTCACCGCAATCTTGCGTCACCGCAATCTTGCGTCACCGCCAACTTGCATCACCGCCATCTTGCGTCACCGCTATCTTGCGTCACCGCTATCATGCATCACCGCCATCTTGTGTCACCACCATCTTGCGTCACCGTCATTTTGCGTCACCGCTATCTTGCGTCACCGCCATCTTGCTTCACCGCTATCTTACGTCACCGCTATCTTGCGTCACCGCCTTCTCGCGTCACCTCAATCTTGCGTCACCGCCAACTTGCATCACCGCCATCTTGCTTCACCGCTATCTTACGTCACCGCTATCTTGCGTCACCGCTATCTTGCATCACCGCTATCTTGCGTCACCGCTATCATGCATCACCGTCATCTTGCGTCACCGCTATCTTGCGTCACCGCCATCTTGCTTCACCGCTATCTTGCTTCACCGCTATCTTACGTCACCGCTATCTTGCGTCACCGCCTTCTCGCGTCACCTCAATCTTGCGTCACCGCCAACTTGCATCACCGCCATCTTGCATCACCGCCATCTTGCTTCACCGCTATCTTACGTCACCGCTATCTTGCGTCACCGCTATCTTGCATCACCGCTATCTTGCGTCACCGCTATCATGCATCACCGCCATCTTGCGTCACCACCATCTTGCGTCACCGTCATCTTGCGTCACCGCTATCTTGCGTCACCGCCATCTTGCTTCACCGCTATCTTACGTCACCGCTAACTTGCGTCACCGCCTTCTCGCGTCACCTCAATCTTGCGTCACCGCCAACTTGCATCACCGCCATCTTGCTTCACCGCTATCTTACGTCACCGCTATCTTGCGTCACCGCCATCTTGCGTCACCGCCATCTTGCGTCACCGTCATCTTGCGTCACCGTCATCTTGCGTCACCGCTATCTTGCGGCACTGCCATCTTGCGTCACCGCTATCTTGCGTCACCGCCATCTTGCGTCACCGCTACCTTGCGTCACCGCCATCTTGCGTCACCGCCACCTTGCGTCACCGCTATCTTGCATCACCGCCAACTTGCATCACCGCCATCTTGCGTCACCGCTATCTTGCGTCACCGCTATCATGCATCACCGCCATCTTGCGTCACCACCGTCTCGCGTCACCTCAATCTTGCGTCACCGCCAACTTGCATCACCGCCATCTTGCTTCACCGCTATCTTACGTCACCGCTATCTTGCGTCACCGCCATCTTGCGTCACCGCCATCTTGCGTCACCGCCATCTTGCGTCACCGCTACCTTGCGTCACCGCCATCTTGCGTCACCGCCACCTTGCGTCACCGCTATCTTGCATCACCGCCAACTTGCATCACCGCCATCTTGCGTCACCGCTATCTTGCGTCACCGCTATCATGCATCACCGCCATCTTGCGTCACCACCATCTTGCGTCAATGTCATCTTGCGTCACCGCTATCTTGCGTCACCGCCATCTTGCTTCACCGCTATCTTACGTCACCGCTATCTTGCGTCACCGCCTTCTCGCGTCACCTCAATCTTGCGTCACCGCCATCATGCATCACCGCCATCTTGCTTCACCGCTATCTTACGTCACCGCTATCTTGCGTCACCGCCTTCTCGCGTCACCTCAATCTTGCGTCACCGCCAACTTGCATCACCGCCATCTTGCTTCACCGCTATCTTACGTCACCGCTATCTTGCGTCACCGCTATCTTGCATCACCGCTATCTTGCGTCACCGCTATCATGCATCACCGCCATCTTGCGTCACCGCCATCTTGCGTCACCGCCATCTTGCGTCACCGCTATTTTGCGTCACCGTCATCTTGAGTCACCGCTATCTTGCGTCACCGCCATCTTGCGTCACCGCCATCTTGCGTCACCGCCATCTTGCGTCACCGCTACCTTGCGTCACCGCCATCTTGCGTCACCGCCACCTTGCGTCACCGCTATCTTGCATCACCGCCAACTTGCATCACCGCCATCTTGCGTCACCGCTATCTTGCGTCACCGCTATCATGCATCACCGCCATCTTGCGTCACCACCATCTTGCGTCACCGTCATCTTGCGTCACCGCTATCTTGCGTCACCGCCATCTTGCTTCACCGCTATCTTACGTCACCGCTATCTTGCGTCACCGCCTTCTCGCGTCACCTCAATCTTGCGTCACCGCCATCATGCATCACCGCCATCTTGCTTCACCGCTATCTTACGTCACCGCTATCTTGCGTCACCGCCTTCTCGCGTCACCTCAATCTTGCGTCACCGCCAACTTGCATCACCGCCATCTTGCTTCACCGCTATCTTACGTCACCGCTATCTTGCGTCACCGCTATCTTGCATCACCGCTATCTTGCGTCACCGCTATCATGCATCACCGCCATCTTGCGTCACCGCCATCTTGCGTCACCGCCATCTTGCGTCACCGCTATTTTGCGTCACCGTCATCTTGCGTCACCGCTATCTTGCGTCACCGCCATCTTGCTTCACCGCTATCTTACGTCACCGCCTTCTTGCGTCACCGCAATCTTGCGTCACCGCCTTCTTGCGTCACCGCTATCTTGCGTCACCGCCATCTTGCTTCACCGCTATCTTACGTCACCGCTATCTTGCGTCACCGCTATCATGCATCACCGCCATCTTGCGTCACCGCTATCATGCATCACCGCCATCTTGCGTCACCGCCTTCTTGCGTCACCGCAATCTTGCGTCACCGACAACTTGCATCACCGCCATCTTGCGTCACCGCTATCTTGCGTCACCGCTATCATGCATCACCGCCATCTTGTGTCACCACCATCTTGCGTCACCGTCATCTTGCGTCACCGCTATCTTGCGTCACCGCCTTCTCGCGTCACCTCAATCTTGCGTCACCGCCAACTTGCATCACCGCCATCTTGCTTCACCGCTATCTTACGTCACCGCTATCTTGCGTCACCGCTATCTTGCATCACCGCTATCTTGCGTCACCGCTATCATGCATCACCGCCATCTTGCGTCACCGCCATCTTGCGTCACCGCTATCTTGCGTCACCGCCATCTTGCTTCACCGCTATCTTACGTCACCGCTATCTTGCGTCACCGCCTTCTCGCGTCACCTCAATCTTGCGTCACCGCCAACTTGCATCACCGCCATCTTGCTTCACCGCTATCTTACGTCACCGCTATCTTGCGTCACCGCTATCTTGCATCACCGCTATCTTGCGTCACCGCTATCATGCATCACCGCCATCTTGCGTCACCGCCATCTTGCGTCACCGCTATCTTGCATCACCGCTATCTTGCGTCACCGCTATCATGCATCACCGCCATCTTGCGTCACCATGAATGATGACAGCTGTCAGCTGCGACAATAATATCGAGCTCTGTATTTAATTGCTATAAAAATTATTTTATCAGTATAATTTAAGTGAAAACTTGATTGTTATAATACTTAATAGAAGATACATCTGTGAAATTATTTGTGTACTGATATATCAAGCATTTAATTAATATTAATCACACAGGAGGACTTCAGCAGACCGTAAGACAGATTTCTACATATTTCAGTGAATTCTTAGTGAATTAAATAACTTTAAAGTGATTCCATCAATATAAGCTGCCAAACGACGTGTTTTTTACAAGTTTTTTCTTATTATTTGTGAAAAAAGAAGAATTTATCGGACATACACAACATACACTATATATAATATATCAAAATTCAAATCTGGTTTCAACAGCTGTTTAAGTGTCAAGTCTCCTACTACAACTAGCGCCATCTTGTTACAATTTAAAGAGTTATTAGCCGAGACAATGGAAAACAATAACATCACTTTTCGTCGTAAAAATTTAAAAGCTAATTCCGAGTTAAACATTGCATTGATGTCTGATGACGAATCATCGAGTCTTGACTCTCCTGGGCTCAATTTATCTTCATCTAGCCAGCCAACACATACGTGTTTTGACCGTACAGAAATAACCTACCTAAAGTCACGCATTGAAAAATTACAACTTGAACTCACCAGCGCCCATGATGAAATATCACATCTCAATCTGGAAGTCACATCACTGAAGCGAGAATTAGATTCAAAAACTAAAACTATTTCCATATTAAAGAAGTTATCAGATGATACTACACAGTTTCCACGCACTCCGAACAAAACATATTCCACGCCAAGAAATAGAAAGATGCGAAAGTCAATTATTCATAATATTGCACAGCGCAGCTCACCAGTTGGAGAAAATAACATTAATGTCTGCAAATCGCAAACACTTAACAATAAACAAAATCTGGAAAGTCCAAAGAATGATCGACACGAGATTAGCAAAATATCTCAGACGTCACAAATGACAACGTCAATTGAAGTGCAGAAACAGAAAATTGTGGGTAGTTCGAAAAAAAATAATATTTATATTCTAGGCGATCAACAACTAGTTAATTTGCCAGTCAATTTGTATCGATCAAGGCAAAATAAATGGAATGACGTATATAGTATAGACGGTTTTATAAAACCTTTTGCTTCTGCTTCTCACATACTCAGTAGCTGTCGTAATCTAAGTAAGATATTATGTAATGATGACATTGTAATAATAAGTATCGGGACAAATGAAAGAAATCCCTACTCTTTATTATCAGACCTTTGCTGCACACTTGAATGTTTAAAAAATTGTCATGTATTTATTTTAGGGGTATTTAATAATCTATTTCTAAACACAAATTTGTTAAATTACCATATTGAACAAATTTCTAGAAACTTTTCTAACTGTAAATACATAAATATACAGCATAATATAAATTGTTATGGATATAAATTCAAATCTTTAAGTCAGTACTTGTGTTTTAAATGTAATGTAGAAATTGACAATATAAACTATAAAAGAATGTATGTGGATAAACCAGTTAGGAAATCTTATATGAAGGAAATTAATGTAAAGGGCACTATACCATATTATTTTGGTTTATCGTCTAAAAATCTTAATAATAAATCCAATAACACAAAAACTAAGTGTTTAGATGGAATAAAAAAAGGCACAATTCCGTATTACTTCAAAAAAATTAATCCAATTGTTATACATGATAAAAGTGCACCAGATGACAGTATATTTTTTCGAGAATAGCTCCTCTAAAACTACTAATACTATAATTTTGGCTCACATTAACATTCAGGGGTTGCTTAGTAAACAGTTGGAAATAGACCTATTCCTTAAAAGCCGCAATATTAATATTTTCTGTGTTACAGAACATTGGTTATCAATTGAACAAATTAATACTTTAAATAATAACTTTTATAAGGTTGCTAGTTCGTTTATAAGAAGGGAAACTATACGCGGTGGGTCTCTTATTTATATACAAAATGACATTAAATATAAAGAACGTACTGATATAGTTAAACTTTCCTGTGAATGTACAGCAGAAATTTCGTGCGTTGAGCTGGAACAATACATAGTAATCTGTGTGTACCGACCCCCTCAGGGCGATTTGGAATCTTTTGACTCGACATTAGATAGTGTACTAAATCGTTTGCTGACACATAAAAAGATTATACTATGCGGTGACCTAAACGTAAATCTACTGGAGAACTCATCAAAATGTGACAGGCTACTTAACTTATTTGCAACCTTTGACCTTAAATACTTATTTTTGGAGCCAACTAGAATAACTTCACACTCAGCAACTTGCTTGGATAACATTTACTGTAATTCGAGTTGCATAGAAAAGTGCTTATTTAGTGATCTAACATCAGACCACCTAGGCCAGCTCGCGGTTTTTCCAGTTACAACTAATAATCCCATTAAAACAATCACATGTAGACCGATTACATCAGCTAAAATAAATATTTTTAGAGATAATATCGCAAGCAGAATTCTCAAGATAGATGTTACCCAAAAAGATCCACACATTTTTTATGATAAATTGCTTGATGTTATTATAAAGGAACACGACATGATTTTTAAAACTAAGACGTTTAACATTGATAATAAAATAAAATTTTGTGAATGGGCGACACCTGGCATTTACATCAGCAGAAACAAATTATACGACTTGTATGACTTAAAAAAATATAATTTGCACCCTCTATTTAATCAGTACGTAAGGAATTATTCCAAAGTATTCAAAAAGACCTGTCTGGCTGCCAAATCGTTATATTTAAGTAATAAAATTAAGAGCTCTAATAATATTATTCGTAGCACTTGGAATACAATAAACAACGAAACCGGGCGATCTAAAACAAATGAACGCAAAATATCACTTAACATTGATGGTTTGACAATATCTGATAATCTAGAATTAGCTCATTATTTTAATAACTATTTTGTAAATATACCCTTAGAATTAACTCACTCCCTTGATTCCTCTTCAATAAAAGCCAATGAATTATTAAGAACTAATGTGCAAGAAAATGTGACTTTGTTTAACTTCAAACACATTCACCCTAATGACATCTTAAAGATATTCAAGACTCTTAACATGAAGAAATCTGTAGACTTATGGGGTATTTCAGTTAAATTGCTCAAAAATATTATTACTGAATTATCGCCATATTTAGCCGCCTTATTTAATCGCTGTATAGATGTTGGGGTGTTTCCCCGACTCATGAAGCAGTCTAAAGTTATACCATTATTTAAAAAAGGCTCACAAAGTGACCCTACAAATTTTAGACCAATTTCTATTTTGCCAGCAATAAGTAAAATATTTGAAAAGGCCATACTTATACAGTTACAGAGTCACTTTAATATCAATAAACTATTCCACAATCGTCAATACGGTTTCACTAAGGGTGTCTCAACAACAGATGCTGGTGTAACATTAATTAAATATATACTTAAAGCTTGGGAAGATTCTCACGATGTTATTGGCGTATTTTGTGATCTGTCAAAAGCCTTTGACTGCGTTGATCATCGCACACTTCTACTCAAACTAAAGTACTATGGTATTAGAGATGCAGCACTTAATTTAATTAAAGATTATTTGACGGACCGAATACAATTCGCAGATGTTGACGGTGTGAAATCATCGGGTTTGCATACAAAAATGGGAGTTCCTCAGGGTTCCATCTTAGGACCATTTTTGTTCCTTATTTACATCAATGATCTTCCATTTTTTATAGAACATTTATGTGAAATTTTGTTATTTGCCGATGACACCTCCCTTCTTTTCAAAATCAATCGTAAAAATCCAGATATCAACAGCATAAATAGAATACTTACTCTCATACTACAATGGTTCAATTCTAATAATCTTCTACTAAACCCAAAAAAAACTAAATGTGTCAAATTTACTATGCCAAATGTTAAGTCTACTAGCACAATTAATATTAAAATTGGTATAGATAATTTAAACTTAGTAGATTCTACAATGTTTTTAGGTCTTACGCTTGGCCGTAAATTGCAATGGGGACCTCACATCTCTAACATAGCTAAGAAACTTAGTTCAGCCGTGTTTGCTATTAGGAAGGTAAGACTTTTGACTAACGTTGAAACAGCACGTATGGTATATTTTAGCTACTTCCACAGTATCATGTCTTATGGTTTATTATTATGGGGAAGTGCAGCTGACATTCAGACTATATTTATTCTGCAAAAACGAGCAATACGTGCCATATATCGACTAGGACCCAGAGATTCTCTAAGAGAAAAATTTAAAGAAATAAATATTTTGACAATTGCATCTCAGTTTATCTTTGACAATATAATGTACATTAGGAAAAACATTCACAATTATGACCGAAAAGCTGATATTCACCCTTTCAATACCAGAAATAAGAACAAGTTAGTTAGTAACTATTCACGGCTTCATAAAGTTCAAAATACATTTGTGGGACTCGGCATACGTTTTTATAATAGATTGCCTGCTGAGATTCTAGACTTACCATTTACTAAGTTTAAGGGATGTATCAAAAATCAATTATTGAATAAAGGTTATTACACAACAAATGAATATTTTGAAGACATTCAACCATGGAAATGATTACTAATTATTTGTAATGTGAGTTATAATTACTGTAATTGTTAAATGTTAGTTGCAATTATCTTATCTGATTATCTGACATCAATCATAATATTTACGACATTCAATTCAATTGTTATTGTATTTAATATTTATGACATTCACGATTAATAATTAATTAAGTAGTAAGTAATTTATTTTAAATTTATTTTTTATTTTTGGACATTATATAACAAAACAAAGTATGACATTAAATAATAATTATTAAGTATGTATGACTTATCTTTATGTCAATATGGTAAAATATTATGTTGTTGTATTTGGTAATAGTAATAAGTGGTGACAGGAATGTAAATTGTACAATGGGTTTTTTGTGATACTAATTTAACGCATATCTTATAAGTACTTACTAAAATTAATTTATATTGCAATTATTGTGACGTTCATAAGTGTTACTGTGTGACCTATGTGAATAAATGATTTTGATTTTTTGATTTTTGATTTTGACCACCATCTTGCGTCACCGTCATCTTGCGTCACCGCTATCTTGCGACACCGCCATCTTGCGTCACCGCCATCTTGCGTCACCGTCATCTTGCGTCACCGCTATCTTGCGGCACTGCCATCTTGCGTCACCGCTATCTTGCGTCACCGCCATCTTGCGTCACCGCTACCTTGCGTCACCGCCATCTTGCGTCACCGCTATCTTGCATCACCGCCATCTTGCGTCACCGCTATTTTGCGTCACCGCCACCTTGCGTCACCGCTATCTTGCATCACCGCCATCTTGCTTCACCGCTATCTTGCATCACCGCTATCTTGCGTCACCGTCATCTTGCGTCACCGCCATCTTGCGTCACCGCTATCTTGCGTCACCGCTATCATGCATCACCGCCATCTTGCGTCACCGCCATCTTGCGTCACCGCTATCTTGCGTCACCGCCATCTTGCTTCACCGCTATCTTACGTCACCGCTATCTTGCGTCACCGCCTTCTCGCGTCACCTCAATCTTGCGTCACCGCCAACTTGCATCACCGCCATCTTGCTTCACCGCTATCTTACGTCACCGCTATCTTGCGTCACCGCTATCTTGCATCACCGCTATCTTGCGTCACCGCTATCATGCATCACCGCCATCTTGCGTCACCGCCATCTTGCGTCACCGCCATCTTGCGTCACCGCTATCTTGCGTCACCGCCATCTTGCGTCACCGCTATCTTGCGTCACCGCCATCTTGCTTCACCGCTATCTTACGTCACCGCCTTCTTGCGTCACCGCAATCTTGCGTCACTGCCTTCTTGCGTCACCGCTATCTTGCGTCACCGCCATCTTGCTTCACCGCTATCTTACGACACCGCTATCTTGCGTCACCGCTATCATGCATCACCGCCATCTTGCGTCACCGCCTTCTTGCGTCACCGCAATCTTGCGTCACCGCCAACTTGCATCACCGCCATCTTGCGTCACCGCTATCTTGCGTCACCGCTATCATGCATCACCGCCATCTTGTGTCACCACCATCTTGCGTCACCGTCATCTTGCGTCACCGCTATCTTGCGTCACCGCCTTCTCGCGTCACCTCAATCTTGCGTCACCGCCAACTTGCATCACCGCCATCTTGCGTCACCGCTATCTTACGTCACCGCTATCTTGCGTCACCGCTATCTTGCATCACCGCTATCTTGCGTCACCGCTATCATGCATCACCGCCATCTTGCGTCACCGCCATCTTGCGTCACCGCCATCTTGCGTCACCGCTATTTTGCGTCACCGTCATCTTGCGTCACCGCTATCTTGCGTCACCGCTATCTTGCATCACCGGTGATGCAAGTTGGCGGTGACGCAAGATTGAGGTGACGCGAGAAGGCGGTGACGCAAGATAGCGGTGACGCAAGATGACGGTGACGCAAGATGGTGGTGACACAAGATGGCGGTGATGCATGATAGCGGTGACGCAAGATAGCGGTGACGCAAGATGGCGGTGATGCAAGTTGGCGGTGACGCAAGATTGCGGTGACCTTGACCTTGCGTCACCACCATCTTGCGTCACCGTCATCTTGCGTCACCGCTATCTTGCGTCACCGCCATCTTGCTTCACCGCTATCTTACGTCACCGCCTTCTTGCGTCACCGCAATCTTGCGTCACCGCCTTCTTGCGTCACCGCTATCTTGCGTCACCGCCATCTTGCTCCACCGCTATCTTACGTCACCGCTATCTTGCGTCACCGCTATCATGCATCACCGCCATCTTGCGTCACCGCTATCATGCATCACCGCCATCTTGCGTCACCACCATCTTGCGTCACCGTCATCTTGCGTCACCGCTATCTTGCGTCACCGCCATCTTGCTTCACCGCTATCTTACGTCACCGCCTTCTTGCGTCACCGCAATCTTGCGTCACCGCAATCTTGCGTCACCGCCAACTTGCATCACCGCCATCTTGCGTCACCGCTATCTTGCGTCACCGCTATCATGCATCACCGCCATCTTGTGTCACCACCATCTTGCGTCACCGTCATTTTGCGTCACCGCTATCTTGCGTCACCGCCATCTTGCTTCACCGCTATCTTACGTCACCGCTATCTTGCGTCACCGCTATCTTGCGTCACCGCTATCATGCATCACCGCCATCTTGCGTCACCACCATCTTGCGTCACCGTCATCTTGCGTCACCGCTATCTTGCGTCACCGCCATCTTGCTTCACCGCTATCTTACGTCACCGCTATCTTGCGTCACCGCCTTCTCGCGTCACCTCAATCTTGCGTCACCGCCAACTTGCATCACCGCCATCTTGCTTCACCGCTATCTTACGTCACCGCTATCTTGCGTCACCGCCATCTTGCGTCACCGCCATCTTGCGTCACCGCCATCTTGCGTCACCGTCATCTTGCGTCACCGCTATCTTGCGGCACTGCCATCTTGCGTCACCGCTATCTTGCGTCACCGCCATCTTGCGTCACCGCTACCTTGCGTCACCGCCATCTTGCGTCACCGCCACCTTGCGTCACCGCTATCTTGCATCACCGCCAACTTGCATCACCGCCATCTTGCGTCACCGCTATCTTGCGTCACCGCTATCATGCATCACCGCCATCTTGCGTCACCACCATCTCGCGTCACCTCACTCTTGCGTCACCGCCAACTTGCATCACCGCCATCTTGCTTCACCGCTATCTTACGTCACCGCTATCTTGCGTCACCGCCATCTTGCGTCACCGCCATCTTGCGTCACCGCCATCTTGCGTCACCGCTACCTTGCGTCACCGCCATCTTGCGTCACCGCCATCTTGCGTCACCGCTATCTTGCGTCACCGCCAACTTGCATCACCGCCATCTTGCGTCACCGCTATCTTGCGTCACCGCTATCATGCATCACCGCCATCTTGCGTCACCACCATCTTGCGTCACCGTCATCTTGCGTCAACGCTATCTTGCGTCACCGCCATCTTGCTTCACCGCTATCTTACGTCACCGCTATCTTGCGTCACCGCCTTCTCGCGTCACCTCAATCTTGCGTCACCGCCATCATGCATCACCGCCATCTTGCTTCACCGCTATCTTACGTCACCGCTATCTTGCGTCACCGCTATCTTACGTCACCTCAATCTTGCGTCACCGCCAACTTGCATCACCGCCATCTTGCTTCACCGCTATCTTACGTCACCGCTATCTTGCGTCACCGCTATCTTGCATCACCGCTATCTTGCGTCACCGCTATCATGCATCACCGCCATCTTGCGTCACCGCCATCTTACGTCACCGCCATCTTGCGTCACCGCTATTTTGCGTCACCGTCATCTTGCGTCACCGCTATCTTGCGTCACCGCCATCTTGCTTCACCGCTATCTTACGTCACCGCCTTCTTGCGTCACCGCAATCTTGCGTCACCGCCTTCTTGCGTCACCGCTATCTTGCGTCACCGCCATCTTGCTTCACCGCTATCTTACGTCACCGCTATCTTGCGTCACCGCTATCATGCATCACCGCCATCTTGCGTCACCGCTATCATGCATCACCGCCATCTTGCGTCACCGCCTTCTTGCGTCACCGCAATCTTGCGTCACCGCCTTCTTGCGTCACCGCTATCTTGCGTCACCGCCATCTTGCTTCACCGCTATCTTACGTCACCGCTATCTTGCGTCACCGCTATCATGCATCACCGCCATCTTGCGTCACCGCTATCATGCATCACCGCCATCTTGCTTCACCGCTATCTTACGTCACCGCTATCTTGCGTCACCGCTATCATGCATCACCGCCATCTTGTGTCACCACCATCTTGCGTCACCGTCATCTTGCGTCACCGCTATCTTGCGTCACCGCCTTCTCGCGTCACCTCAATCTTGCGTCACCGCCAACTTGCATCACCGCCATCTTGCTTCACCGCTATCTTACGTCACCGCTATCTTGCGTCACCGCTATCTTGCATCACCGCTATCTTGCGTCACCGCTATCATGCATCACCGCCATCTTGCGTCACCGCCATCTTGCGTCACCGCTATCTTGCGTCACCGCCATCTTGCGTCACCGCTATCTTACGTCACCGCTATCTTGCGTCACCGCCTTCTCGCGTCACCTCAATCTTGCGTCACCGCCAACTTGCATCACCGCCATCTTGCTTCACCGCTATCTTACGTCACCGCCATCTTGCGTCACCGCCATCTTGCGTCACCGCTATTTTGCGTCACCGTCATCTTGCGTCACCGCTATCATGCATCACCGCCATCTTGCGTCACCGCCTTCTTGCGTCACCGCAATCTTGCGTCACCGCCAACTTGCATCACCGCCATCTTGCGTCACCGCTATCTTGCGTCACCGCTATCATGCATCACCGCCATCTTGTGTCACCACCATCTTGCGTCACCGTCATCTTGCGTCGCCGCTATCTTGCGTCACCGCCTTCTCGCGTCACCTCAATCTTGCGTCACCGCCAACTTGCATCACCGCCATCTTGCTTCACCGCTATCTTACGTCACCGCTATCTTGCGTCACCGCTATCTTGCATCACCGCTATCTTGCGTCACCGCTATCATGCATCACCGTCATCTTGCGTCACCGCTATCTTGCGTCACCGCCATCTTGCTTCACCGCTATCTTGCTTCACCGCTATCTTACGTCACCGCTATCTTGCGTCACCGCCTTCTCGCGTCACCTCAATCTTGCGTCACCGCCATCTTGCTTCACCGCTATCTTACGTCACCGCTATCTTGCGTCACCGCTATCTTGCATCACCGCTATCTTGCGTCACCGCTATCATGCATCACCGCCATCTTGCGTCACCACCATCTTGCGTCACCGTCATCTTGCGTCACCGCTATCTTGCGTCACCGCCATCTTGCTTCACCGCTATCTTACGTCACCGCTATCTTGCGTCACCGCCTTCTCGCGTCACCGCTATTTTGCGTCAACGCCATCTTGCGTCACCGCCAACTTGCATCACCGCCATCTTGCGTCACCGCCTTCTCGCGTCACCGCTTTCTTGCATCACCGCTATCTTGCGTCACCGCTATCATGCATCACCTCAATCTTGCGTCACCGCCATCTTGCGTCACCGCTACCTTGCGTCACCGCCATCTTGCGTCACCGCCATCTTGCGTCACCGCCATCTTGCGTCACCGCTACCTTGCGTCACCGCCATCTTGCGTCACCGCTACCTTGCGTCACCGCCATCTTGCGTCACCGCTATCTTGCGGCACCGCCATCTTGCGTCACCGCTATCTTGCGTCACCGCTATCTTGCGTCACCGCCACCTTGCGTCACCGCTATCTTGCATCACCGCCATCTTGCTTCACCGCTATCTTGCATCACCGCCATCTTGCGTCACCGCCATCTTGCGTCACCGCCATCTTGCGTCACCGCTATCTTGCGTCACCGCCATCTTGCGTCAACGCTATCTTGCATCACCGCTATCTTGCGTCACCGCTATCATGCATCACCGCCATCTTGCGTCACCGCCATCTTGCGTCACCGTCATCTTGCGTCACCGCTATCTTGCGACACCGCCATCTTGCTTCACCGCTATCTTACGTCACCGCTATCTTGCGTCACCGCCTTCTTGCGTCACCGCTATCTTGCGTCACCGCCATCTTGCTTCACCGCCTTCTTGCGTCACCGCTATCTTGCGTCACCGCCATCTTGCTTCACCGCTATCTTACGTCACCGCTATCTTGCGTCACCGCTATCATGCATCACCGCCATCTTGCGTCACCGCCAACTTGCATCACCGCCATCTTGCGTCACCGCTATCTTGCGTCACCGCTATCATGCATCACCGCCATCTTGCGTCACCACCATCTTGCGTCACCGTCATCTTGCGTCACCGCTATCTTGCGTCACCGCCATCTTGCTTCACCGCTATCTTACGTCACCGCTATCTTGCGTCACCGCCTTCTCGCGTCACCGCCATCTTGCGTCACCGCCATCTTGCGTCACCGCTATTTTGCGTCAACGCCATCTTGCGTCAACGCTATCTTGCATCACCGCTATCTTGCGTCACCGCTATCTTGCGTCACCGCCATCTTGCTTCACCGCTATCTTACGTCACCGCTATCTTGCGTCACCGCTATCATGCATCACCGCCATCTTGCGTCACCGCTATCATGCATCACCGCCATCTTGCGTCACCGCCTTCTTGCGTCACCGCTATCTTGCGTCACCGCCATCTTGCTTCACCGCTATCTTACGTCACCGCTATCTTGCGTCACCGCTATCATGCATCACCGCCATCTTGCGTCACCGCTATCATGCATCACCGCCTTCTCGCGTCACCTCAATCTTGCGTCACCGCCAACTTGCATCACCGCCATCTTGCATCACCGCCATCTTGCTTCACCGCTATCTTACGTCACCGCTATCTTGCGTCACCGCTATCTTGCATCACCGCTATCTTGCGTCACCGCTATCATGCATCACCGCCATCTTGCGTCACCACCATCTTGCGTCACCGTCATCTTGCGTCACCGCTATCTTGCGTCACCGCCATCTTGCTTCACCGCTATCTTACGTCACCGCTATCTTGCGTCACCGCCTTCTCGCGTCACCTCAATCTTGCGTCACCGCCAACTTGCATCACCGCCATCTTGCTTCACCGCTATCTTGCGTCACCGCTATCTTGCGTCACCGCCATCTTGCGTCACCGCCATCTTGCGTCACCGTCATCTTGCGTCACCGTCATCTTGCGTCACCGCTATCTTGCGGCACTGCCATCTTGCGTCACCGCTATCTTGCGTCACCGCCATCTTGCGTCACCGCTATCTTGCGTCACCGCCATCTTGCGTCACCGCCATCTTGCGTCACCGCTATCTTGCGTCACCGCCAACTTGCATCACCGCCATCTTGCGTCACCGCTATCTTGCGTCACCGCTATCATGCATCACCGCCATCTTGCGTCACCACCATCTCGCGTCACCTCACTCTTGCGTCACCGCCAACTTGCATCACCGCCATCTTGCTTCACCGCTATCTTACGTCACCGCTATCTTGCGTCACCGCCATCTTGCGTCACCGCCATCTTGCGTCACCGCCATCTTGCGTCACCGCTACCTTGCGTCACCGCCATCTTGCGTCACCGCCACCTTGCGTCACCGCTATCTTGCATCACCGCCAACTTGCATCACCGCCATCTTGCGTCACCGCTATCTTGCGTCACCGCTATCATGCATCACCGCCATCTTGCGTCACCACCATCTTGCGTCACCGTCATCTTGCGTCACCGCAATCTTGCGTCACCGCCTTCTTGCGTCACCGCTATCTTGCGTCACCGCCATCTTGCTTCACCGCTATCTTACGTCACCGCTATCTTGCGTCACCGCTATCATGCATCACCGCCATCTTGCGTCACCGCTATCATGCATCACCGCCATCTTGCGTCACCGCTATCTTGCGTCACCGCTATCATGCATCACCGCCATCTTGTGTCACCACCATCTTGCGTCACCGTCATCTTGCGTCACCGCTATCTTGCGTCACCGCCTTCTCGCGTCACCTCAATCTTGCGTCACCGCCAACTTGCATCACCGCTATCTTACGTCACCGCTATCTTGCGTCACCGCCTTCTCGCGTCACCTCAATCTTGCGTCACCGCCAACTTGCATCACCGCCATCTTGCTTCACCGCTATCTTACGTCACCGCTATCTTGCGTCACCGCTATCTTGCATCACCGCTATCTTGCGTCACCGCTATCTTGCATCACCGCTATCTTGCGTCACCGCTATCATGCATCACCGCCATCTTGCGTCACCACCATCTTGCGTCACCGTCATCTTGCGTCACCGCTATCTTGCGTCACCGCCATCTTGCTTCACCGCTATCTTACGTCACCGCTATCTTGCGTCACCGCCATCTTGCGTCACCGCCATCTTGCGTCACCGTCATCTTGCGTCACCGCTATCTTGCGGCACTGCCATCTTGCGTCACCGCTATCTTGCGTCACCGCCATCTTGCGTCACCGCTACCTTGCGTCACCGCCATCTTGCGTCACTGCCACCTTGCGTCACCGCTATCTTGCATCACCGCCAACTTGCATCACCGCCATCTTGCGTCACCGCTATCTTGCGTCACCGCTATCTTGCATCACCGCCATCTTGCGTCACCACCATCTTGCGTCACCGTCATCTTGCGTCACCGCTATCTTGCGTCACCGCCATCTTGCTTCACCGCTATCTTGCGTCACCGCTATCATGCATCACCGCCATCTTGCGTCACCGCAATCTTGCGTCACCGTCATCTTGCGTCACCGCTATCTTGCGTCACCGCCATCTTGCTTCACCGCTATCTTACGTCACCGCTATCTTGCGTCACCGCCATCTTGCGTCACCGCCATCTTGCGTCACCGCTATCTTGCGTCACCGCCATCTTGCGTCACCGCTACCTTGCGTCACCGCCATCTTGCGTCACTGCCACCTTGCGTCACCGCTATCTTGCATCACCGCCAACTTGCATCACCGCCATCTTGCGTCACCGCTATCTTGCGTCACCGCTATCATGCATCACCGCCATCTTGCGTCACCACCATCTTGCGTCACCGTCATCTTGCGTCACCGCTATCTTGCGTCACCGCCATCTTGCTTCACCGCTATCTTGCGTCACCGCTATCATGCATCACCGCCATCTTGCGTCACCGCCA
Organism: Polyommatus icarus; assembly: GCA_937595015.1. Classification (NCBI taxonomy): domain Eukaryota; kingdom Metazoa; phylum Arthropoda; class Insecta; order Lepidoptera; family Lycaenidae; genus Polyommatus; species Polyommatus icarus. The sequence goes on from OW569339.1 coordinate 14,136,230, forward strand.
TCTTGCGTCACCGCCTTCTCGCGTCACCTCAATCTTGCGTCACCGCCAACTTGCATCACCGCCATCTTGCTTCACCGCTATCTTACGTCACCGCCATCTTGGGTCACCGCCATCTTGCGTCACCGCCATCTTGCGTCACCGCCATCTTGCGTCACCGCTATCTTGCGTCACCGCCATCTTGCGTCACCGCTACCTTGCGTCACCGCCATCTTGCGTCACCGCTACCATGCATCACCGCCATCTTGCGTCACCGCTATCTTGCGTCACCGCCATCTTGCGTCACCGCTACCTTGCGTCACCGCCATCTTGCGTCACCGCTATCATGCATCACCGCCATCTTGCGTCACCACCATCTTGCATCACCGCTATCTTGCGGCACTGCCATCTTGCGTCACCGCTATTTTGCGTCAACGCCATCTTGCGTCACCGCCATCTTGCGTCACCGCTATCTTGCGTCACCGCCATCTTGCGTCACCGCTATTTTGCGTCAACGCCATCTTGCGTCAACGCTATCTTGCATCACCGCCATCTTGCGTCACCGCTATCTTGCGTCACCGCTATCATGCATCACCGCCATCTTGCGTCACCACCATCTTGCATCACCGCTATCTTGCGGCACTGCCATCTTGCGTCACCGCCGTCTTGCTTCACCGCTATCTTACGTCACCGCTATCTTGCGTCACCGCCTTCTTGCGTCACCTCAATCTTGCGTCACCGCTATTTTGCGTCACCGCTATCTTGCGTCACCGCCATCTTGCTTCACCGCCATCTTGCGTCACCGCTATCTTGCGTCACCGCCATCTTGCGTCACCGCTATTTTGCGTCAACGCCATCTTGCGTCAACGCTATCTTGCATCACCGCCATCTTGCGTCACTGCTATCTTGCGTCACCGCTATCATGCATCACCGCCATCTTGCGTCACCACCATCTTGCATCACCGCTATCTTGCGGCACCGCCATCTTGCGTCACCGCCATCTTGCGTCACCGCTATTTTGCGTCAACGCCATCTTGCGTCAACGCTATCTTGCATCACCGCCATCTTGCGTCACTGCTATCTTGCGTCACCGCTATCATGCATCACCGCCATCTTGCGTCACCGCCATCTTGCGTCACCGCTATCATGCATCACCGCCATCTTGCGTCACCACCATCTTGCGTCACCGTCATCTTGCGTCACCGCTATCTTGCGTCACCGCCATCTTGCTTCACCGCTATCTTACGTCACCGCTATCTTGCGTCACCGCCTTCTCGCGTCACCTCAATCTTGCGTCACCGCCATCTTGCGTCACCGCCATCTTGCGTCACCGTCATCTTGCGTCACCGCTATCTTGCGGCACTGCCATCTTGCGTCACCGCTATCTTGCGTCACCGCCATCTTGCGTCACCGCTACCTTGCGTCACCGCCATCTTGCGTCACCGCTATCTTGCATCACCGCCATCTTGCGTCACCGCTATTTTGCGTCACCGCCACCTTGCGTCACCGCTATCTTGCATCACCGCCATCTTGCTTCACCGCTATCTTGCATCACCGCTATCTTGCGTCACCGTCATCTTGCGTCACCGCCATCTTGCGTCACCGCTATCTTGCGTCACCGCTATCATGCATCACCGCCATCTTGCGTCACCGCCATCTTGCGTCACCGCTATCTTGCGTCACCGCCATCTTGCTTCACCGCTATCTTACGTCACCGCTATCTTGCGTCACCGCCTTCTCGCGTCACCTCAATCTTGCGTCACCGCCAACTTGCATCACCGCCATCTTGCTTCACCGCTATCTTACGTCACCGCTATCTTGCGTCACCGCTATCTTGCATCACCGCTATCTTGCGTCACCGCCATCTTGCTTCACCGCTATCTTGCTTCACCGCTATCTTACGTCACCGCTATCTTGCGTCACCGCCTTCTCGCGTCACCTCAATCTTGCGTCACCGCCAACTTGCATCACCGCCATCTTGCGTCACCGCCATCTTGCTTCACCGCTATCTTACGTCACCGCTATCTTGCGTCACCGCTATCTTGCATCACCGCTATCTTGCGTCACCGCTATCATGCATCACCGCCATCTTGCGTCACCACCATCTTGCGTCACCGTCATCTTGCGTCACCGCTATCTTGCGTCACCGCCATCTTGCTTCACCGCTATCTTACGTCACCGCTATCTTGCGTCACCGCCATCTTGCGTCACCGCCATCTTGCGTCACCGCCATCTTGCGTCACCGCTATCTTGCGGCACTGCCATCTTGCGTCACCGCTATCTTGCGTCACCGCCATCTTGCGTCACCGCTACCTTGCGTCACCGCCATCTTGCGTCACTGCCACCTTGCGTCACCGCTATCTTGCATCACCGCCAACTTGCATCACCGCCATCTTGCGTCACCGCTATCTTGCGTCACCGCTATCATGCATCACCGCCATCTTGCGTCACCGCCATCTTGCGTCACCGTCATCTTGCGTCACCGCTATCTTGCGTCACCGCCATCTTGCTTCACCGCTATCTTACGTCACCGCTATCTTGCGTCACCGCCATCTTGCGTCACCGCCATCTTGCGTCACCGTCATCTTGCGTCACCGCTATCTTGCGGCACTGCCATCTTGCGTCACCGCTATCTTGCGTCACCGCCATCTTGCGTCACCGCTGCCTTGCGTCACCGCCATCTTGCGTCACCGCCACCTTGCGTCACCGCTATCTTGCATCACCGCCAACTTGCATCACCGCCATCTTGCGTCACCGCTATCTTGCGTCACCGCTATCATGCATCACCGCCATCTTGCGTCACCGCCATCTTGCGTCACCGTCATCTTGCGTCACCGCTATCTTGCGTCACCGCCATCTTGCTTCACCGCTATCTTGCGTCACCGCTATCATGCATCACCGCCATGTTGCGTCACCGCCATCTTGCGTCACCGCCATCTCGCGTCACCTCAATCTTGCGTCACCGCCAACTTGCATCACCGCCATCTTGCTTCACCGCTATCTTACGTCACCGCTATCTTGGGTCACCGCCATCTTGCGTCACCGCCATCTTGCGTCACCGTCATCTTGCGTCACCGCTATCTTGCGTCACCGCCATCTTGCGTCACCGCTACCTTGCGTCACCGCCATCTTGCGTCACCGCTACCATGCATCACCGCCATCTTGCGTCACCGCTATCTTGCGTCACCGCCATCTTGCGTCACCGCTACCTTGCGTCACCGCCATCTTGCGTCACCGCTATCATGCATCACCGCCATCTTGCGTCACCACCATCTTGCATCACCGCTATCTTGCGGCACTGCCATCTTGCGTCACCGCTATTTTGCGTCAACGCCATCTTGCGTCACCGCCTTCTCGCGTCACCGCTATTTTGCGTCAACGCCATCTTGCGTCACCGCCAACTTGCATCACCGCCATCTTGCGTCACCGCCTTCTCGCGTCACCGCTTTCTTGCATCACCGCTATCTTGCGTCACCGCTATCATGCATCACCTCAATCTTGCGTCACCGCCATCTTGCGTCACCGCTACCTTGCGTCACCGCCATCTTGCGTCACCGCCATCTTGCGTCACCGCCATCTTGCGTCACCGCTACCTTGCGTCACCGCCATCTTGCGTCACCGCTACCTTGCGTCACCGCCATCTTGCGTCACCGCTATCTTGCGGCACTGCCATCTTGCGTCACCGCTATCTTGCGTCACCGCTATCTTGCATCACCGCCACCTTGCGTCACCGCTATCTTGCATCACCGCCATCTTGCTTCACCGCTATCTTGCATCACCGCCATCTTGCGTCACCGCCATCTTGCGTCACCGCCATCTTGCGTCACCGCTATTTTGCGTCAACGCCATCTTGCGTCAACGCTATCTTGCATCACCGCTATCTTGCGTCACCGCTATCATGCATCACCGCCATCTTGCGTCACCACCATCTTGCGTCACCGCCATCTTGCGTCACCGCTATCTTGCGACACCGCCATCTTGCTTCACCGCTATCTTACGTCACCGCTATCTTGCGTCACCGCCTTCTTGCGTCACCGCTATCTTGCGTCACCGCCATCTTGCTTCACCGCCTTCTTGCGTCACCGCTATCTTGCGTCACCGCCATCTTGCTTCACCGCTATCTTACGTCACCGCTATCTTGCGTCACCGCTATCATGCATCACCGCCATCTTGCGTCACCGCCAACTTGCATCACCGCCATCTTGCGTCACCGCTATCTTGCGTCACCGCTATCATGCATCACCGCCATCTTGCGTCACCACCATCTTGCGTCACCGTCATCTTGCGTCACCGCTATCTTGCGTCACCGCTATCTTGCGTCACCGCTATCTTGCATCACCGCCACCTTGCGTCACCGCTATCTTGCATCACCGCCATCTTGCTTCACCGCTATCTTGCATCACCGCCATCTTGCGTCACCGCCATCTTGCGTCACCGCCATCTTGCGTCACCGCTATTTTGCGTCAACGCCATCTTGCGTCAACGCTATCTTGCATCACCGCTATCTTGCGTCACCGCTATCATGCATCACCGCCATCTTGCGTCACCACCATCTTGCGTCACCGTCATCTTGCGTCACCGCTATCTTGCGACACCGCCATCTTGCTTCACCGCTATCTTACGTCACCGCTATCTTGCGTCACCGCCTTCTTGCGTCACCGCTATCTTGCGTCACCGCCATCTTGCGTCACCGCCTTCTCGCGTCACCTCAATCTTGCGTCACCGCCATCTTGCTTCACCGCTATCTTACGTCACCGCTATCTTGCGTCACCGCCATCTTGCGTCACCGCCATCTTGCGTCACCGCCATCTTGCGTCACCGCTATCTTGCGGCACTGCCATCTTGCGTCACCGCTATCTTGCGTCACCGCCATCTTGCGTCACCGCTACCTTGCGTCACCGCCATCTTGCGTCACTGCCACCTTGCGTCACCGCTATCTTGCATCACCGCCAACTTGCATCACCGCCATCTTGCGTCACCGCTATCTTGCGTCACCGCTATCATGCATCACCGCCATCTTGCGTCACCGCAATCTTGCGTCACCGTCATCTTGCGTCACCGCTATCTTGCGTCACCGCCATCTTGCTTCACCGCTATCTTACGTCACCGCTATCTTGCGTCACCGCCATCTTGCGTCACCGCCATCTTGCGTCACCGCCATCTTGCGTCACCGCTATCTTGCGTCACCGCCATCTTGCGTCACCGCTATCTTGCGTCACCGCCATCTTGCGTCACCGCTGCCTTGCGTCACCGCCATCTTGCGTCACTGCCACCTTGCGTCACCGCTATCTTGCATCACCGCCAACTTGCATCACCGCCATCTTGCGTCACCGCTATCTTGCGTCACCGCTATCATGCATCACCGCCATCTTGCGTCACCACCATCTTGCGTCACCGTCATCTTGCGTCACCGCTATCTTGCGTCACCGCCATCTTGCTTCACCGCTATCTTGCGTCACCGCTATCATGCATCACCGCCATGTTGCGTCACCGCCATCTTGCGTCACCGCCTTCTCGCGTCACCTCAATCTTGCGTCACCGCCAACTTGCATCACCGCCATCTTGCTTCACCGCTATCTTACGTCACCGCTATCTTGCGTCACCGCTATCTTGCATCACCGCTATCTTGCGTCACCGCTATCATGCATCACCGCCATCTTGCGTCACCGCCATCTTGCGTCACCGCCATCTTGCGTCACCGCTATTTTGCGTCACCGTCATCTTGCGTCACCGCTATCTTGCGTCACCGCCATCTTGCTTCACCGCTATCTTACGTCACCGCCTTCTTGCGTCACCGCAATCTTGCGTCACTGCCTTCTTGCGTCACCGCTATCTTGCGTCACCGCCATCTTGCTTCACCGCTATCTTACGACACCGCTATCTTGCGTCACCGCTATCATGCATCACCGCCATCTTGCGTCACCGCCTTCTTGCGTCACCGCAATCTTGCGTCACCGCCAACTTGCATCACCGCCATCTTGCGTCACCGCTATCTTGCGTCACCGCTATCATGCATCACCGCCATCTTGTGTCACCACCATCTTGCGTCACCGTCATCTTGCGTCACCGCTATCTTGCGTCACCGCCTTCTCGCGTCACCTCAATCTTGCGTCACCGCCAACTTGCATCACCGCCATCTTGCGTCACCGCTATCTTACGTCACCGCTATCTTGCGTCACCGCTATCTTGCATCACCGCTATCTTGCGTCACCGCTATCATGCATCACCGCCATCTTGCGTCACCGCCATCTTGCGTCACCGCCATCTTGCGTCACCGCTATCTTGCGTCACCGTCATCTTGCGTCACCGCTATCTTGCGTCACCGCTATCTTGCATCACCGGTGATGCAAGTTGGCGGTGACGCAAGATTGAGGTGACGCGAGAAGGCGGTGACGCAAGATAGCGGTGACGCAAGATGACGGTGACGCAAGATGGTGGTGACACAAGATGGCGGTGATGCATGATAGCGGTGACGCAAGATAGCGGTGACGCAAGATGGCGGTGATGCAAGTTGGCGGTGACGCAAGATTGCGGTGACCTTGACCTTGCGTCACCACAATCTTGCGTCACCGCCATCTTGCGTCACCGCTATCTTGCGTCACCGCCATCTTGCTTCACCGCTATCTTACGTCACCGCCTTCTTGCGTCACCGCAATCTTGCGTCACCGCCTTCTTGCGTCACCGCTATCTTGCGTCACCGCCATCTTGCTCCACCGCTATCTTACGTCACCGCTATCTTGCGTCACCGCTATCATGCATCACCGCCATCTTGCGTCACCGCTATCATGCATCACCGCCATCTTGCGTCACCACCATCTTGCGTCACCGTCATCTTGCGTCACCGCTATCTTGCGTCACCGCCATCTTGCTTCACCGCTATCTTACGTCACCGCCTTCTTGCGTCACCGCAATCTTGCGTCACCGCAATCTTGCGTCACCGCCAACTTGCATCACCGCCATCTTGCGTCACCGCTATCTTGCGTCACCGCTATCATGCATCACCGCCATCTTGTGTCACCACCATCTTGCGTCACCGTCATTTTGCGTCACCGCTATCTTGCGTCACCGCCATCTTGCTTCACCGCTATCTTACGTCACCGCTATCTTGCGTCACCGCTATCTTGCGTCACCGCTATCATGCATCACCGCCATCTTGCGTCACCACCATCTTGCGTCACCGTCATCTTGCGTCACCGCTATCTTGCGTCACCGCCATCTTGCTTCACCGCTATCTTGCGTCACCGCTATCTTGCGTCACCGCCTTCTCGCGTCACCTCAATCTTGCGTCACCGCCAACTTGCATCACCGCCATCTTGCTTCACCGCTATCTTACGTCACCGCTATCTTGCGTCACCGCCATCTTGCGTCACCGCCATCTTGCGTCACCGTCATCTTGCGTCACCGCCATCTTGCGTCACCGCTATCTTGCGGCACTGCCATCTTGCGTCACCGCTATCTTGCGTCACCGCCATCTTGCGTCACCGCTACCTTGCGTCACCGCCATCTTGCGTCACCGCCACCTTGCGTCACCGCTATCTTGCATCACCGCCAACTTGCATCACCGCCATCTTGCGTCACCGCTATCTTGCGTCACCGCTATCATGCATCACCGCCATCTTGCGTCACCACCATCTCGCGTCACCTCACTCTTGCGTCACCGCCAACTTGCATCACCGCCATCTTGCTTCACCGCTATCTTACGTCACCGCTATCTTGCGTCACCGCCATCTTGCGTCACCGCCATCTTGCGTCACCGCCATCTTGCGTCACCGCTACCTTGCGTCACCGCCATCTTGCGTCACCGCCACCTTGCGTCACCGCTATCTTGCATCACCGCCAACTTGCATCACCGCCATCTTGCGTCACCGCTATCTTGCGTCACCGCTATCATGCATCACCGCCATCTTGCGTCACCACCATCTTGCGTCACCGTCATCTTGCGTCAACGCTATCTTGCGTCACCGCCATCTTGCTTCACCGCTATCTTACGTCACCGCTATCTTGCGTCACCGCCTTCTCGCGTCACCTCAATCTTGCGTCACCGCCATCATGCATCACCGCCATCTTGCTTCACCGCTATCTTACGTCACCGCTATCTTGCGTCACCGCTATCTTACGTCACCTCAATCTTGCGTCACCGCCAACTTGCATCACCGCCATCTTGCTTCACCGCTATCTTACGTCACCGCTATCTTGCGTCACCGCTATCTTGCATCACCGCTATCTTGCGTCACCGCTATCATGCATCACCGCCATCTTGCGTCACCGCCATCTTACGTCACCGCCATCTTGCGTCACCGCTATTTTGCGTCACCGTCATCTTGCGTCACCGCTATCTTGCGTCACCGCCATCTTGCTTCACCGCTATCTTACGTCACCGCCTTCTTGCGTCACCGCAATCTTGCGTCACCGCCTTCTTGCGTCACCGCTATCTTGCGTCACCGCCATCTTGCTTCACCGCTATCTTACGTCACCGCTATCTTGCGTCACCGCTATCATGCATCACCGCCATCTTGCGTCACCGCTATCATGCATCACCGCCATCTTGCGTCACCGCCTTCTTGCGTCACCGCAATCTTGCGTCACCGCCTTCTTGCGTCACCGCTATCTTGCGTCACCGCCATCTTGCTTCACCGCTATCTTACGTCACCGCTATCTTGCGTCACCGCTATCATGCATCACCGCCATCTTGCGTCACCGCTATCATGCATCACCGCCATCTTGCTTCACCGCTATCTTACGTCACCGCTATCTTGCGTCACCGCTATCATGCATCACCGCCATCTTGTGTCACCACCATCTTGCGTCACCGTCATCTTGCGTCACCGCTATCTTGCGTCACCGCCTTCTCGCGTCACCTCAATCTTGCGTCACCGCCAACTTGCATCACCGCCATCTTGCTTCACCGCTATCTTACGTCACCGCTATCTTGCGTCACCGCTATCTTGCATCACCGCTATCTTGCGTCACCGCTATCTTGCATCACCGCCATCTTGCGTCACCGCCATCTTGCGTCACCGCTATCTTGCGTCACCGCCATCTTGCTTCACCGCTATCTTACGTCACCGCTATCTTGCGTCACCGCCTTCTCGCGTCACCTCAATCTTGCGTCACCGCCAACTTGCATCACCGCCATCTTGCTTCACCGCTATCTTACGTCACCGCCATCTTGCGTCACCGCCATCTTGCGTCACCGCTATTTTGCGTCACCGTCATCTTGCGTCACCGCTATCATGCATCACCGCCATCTTGCGTCACCGCCTTCTTGCGTCACCGCAATCTTGCGTCACCGCCAACTTGCATCACCGCCATCTTGCGTCACCGCTATCTTGCGTCACCGCTATCATGCATCACCGCCATCTTGTGTCACCACCATCTTGCGTCACCGTCATCTTGCGTCGCCGCTATCTTGCGTCACCGCCTTCTCGCGTCACCTCAATCTTGCGTCACCGCCAACTTGCATCACCGCCATCTTGCTTCACCGCTATCTTACGTCACCGCTATCTTGCGTCACCGCTATCTTGCATCACCGCTATCTTGCGTCACCGCTATCATGCATCACCGTCATCTTGCGTCACCGCTATCTTGCGTCACCGCCATCTTGCTTCACCGCTATCTTGCTTCACCGCTATCTTACGTCACCGCTATCTTGCGTCACCGCCTTCTCGCGTCACCTCAATCTTGCGTCACCGCCATCTTGCTTCACCGCTATCTTACGTCACCGCTATCTTGCGTCACCGCTATCTTGCATCACCGCTATCTTGCGTCACCGCTATCATGCATCACCGCCATCTTGCGTCACCACCATCTTGCGTCACCGTCATCTTGCGTCACCGCTATCTTGCGTCACCGCCATCTTGCTTCACCGCTATCTTACGTCACCGCTATCTTGCGTCACCGCCTTCTCGCGTCACCGCTATTTTGCGTCAACGCCATCTTGCGTCACCGCCAACTTGCATCACCGCCATCTTGCGTCACCGCCTTCTCGCGTCACCGCTTTCTTGCATCACCGCTATCTTGCGTCACCGCTATCATGCATCACCTCAATCTTGCGTCACCGCCATCTTGCGTCACCGCTACCTTGCGTCACCGCCATCTTGCGTCACCGCCATCTTGCGTCACCGCCATCTTGCGTCACCGCTACCTTGCGTCACCGCCATCTTGCGTCACCGCTACCTTGCGTCACCGCCATCTTGCGTCACCGCTATCTTGCGGCACTGCCATCTTGCGTCACCGCTATCTTGCGTCACCGCTATCTTGCATCACCGCCACCTTGCGTCACCGCTATCTTGCATCACCGCCATCTTGCTTCACCGCTATCTTGCATCACCGCCATCTTGCGTCACCGCCATCTTGCGTCACCGCCATCTTGCGTCACCGCTATCTTGCGTCAACGCCATCTTGCGTCAACGCTATCTTGCATCACCGCTATCTTGCGTCACCGCTATCATGCATCACCGCCATCTTGCGTCACCACCATCTTGCGTCACCGTCATCTTGCGTCACCGCTATCTTGCGTCACCGCCATCTTGCTTCACCGCTATCTTACGTCACCGCTATCTTGCGTCACCGCCTTCTTGCGTCACCGCTATCTTGCGTCACCGCCATCTTGCTTCACCGCCTTCTTGCGTCACCGCTATCTTGCGTCACCGCCATCTTGCTTCACCGCTATCTTACGTCACCGCTATCTTGCGTCACCGCTATCATGCATCACCGCCATCTTGCGTCACCGCCAACTTGCATCACCGCCATCTTGCGTCACCGCTATCTTGCGTCACCGCTATCATGCATCACCGCCATCTTGCGTCACCACCATCTTGCGTCACCGTCATCTTGCGTCACCGCTATCTTGCGTCACCGCCATCTTGCTTCACCGCTATCTTACGTCACCGCTATCTTGCGTCACCGCCTTCTCGCGTCACCGCCATCTTGCGTCACCGCCATCTTGCGTCACCGCTATTTTGCGTCAACGCCATCTTGCGTCAACGCTATCTTGCATCACCGCTATCTTGCGTCACCGCTATCTTGCGTCACCGCCATCTTGCTTCACCGCTATCTTACGTCACCGCTATCTTGCGTCACCGCTATCATGCATCACCGCCATCTTGCGTCACCGCTATCATGCATCACCGCCATCTTGCGTCACCGCCTTCTTGCGTCACCGCTATCTTGCGTCACCGCCATCTTGCTTCACCGCTATCTTACGTCACCGCTATCTTGCGTCACCGCTATCATGCATCACCGCCATCTTGCGTCACCGCTATCATGCATCACCGCCTTCTCGCGTCACCTCAATCTTGCGTCACCGCCAACTTGCATCACCGCCATCTTGCATCACCGCCATCTTGCTTCACCGCTATCTTACGTCACCGCTATCTTGCGTCACCGCTATCTTGCATCACCGCTATCTTGCGTCACCGCTATCATGCATCACCGCCATCTTGCGTCACCACCATCTTGCGTCACCGTCATCTTGCGTCACCGCTATCTTGCGTCACCGCCATCTTGCTTCACCGCTATCTTACGTCACCGCTATCTTGCGTCACCGCCTTCTCGCGTCACCTCAATCTTGCGTCACCGCCAACTTGCATCACCGCCATCTTGCTTCACCGCTATCTTACGTCACCGCTATCTTGCGTCACCGCCATCTTGCGTCACCGCCATCTTGCGTCACCGTCATCTTGCGTCACCGCCATCTTGCGTCACCGCTATCTTGCGTCACCGCCATCTTGCGTCACCGCCATCTTGCGTCACCGCCATCTTGCGTCACCGCTACCTTGCGTCACCGCCATCTTGCGTCACCGCCACCTTGCGTCACCGCTATCTTGCATCACCGCCAACTTGCATCACCGCCATCTTGCGTCACCGCTATCTTGCGTCACCGCTATCATGCATCACCGCCATCTTGCGTCACCACCATCTCGCGTCACCTCACTCTTGCGTCACCGCCAACTTGCATCACCGCCATCTTGCTTCACCGCTATCTTACGTCACCGCTATCTTGCGTCACCGCCATCTTGCGTCACCGCCATCTTGCGTCACCGCCATCTTGCGTCACCGCCATCTTGCGTCACCGCCATCTTGCGTCACCGCCACCTTGCGTCACCGCTATCTTGCATCACCGCCAACTTGCATCACCGCCATCTTGCGTCACCGCTATCTTGCGTCACCGCTATCATGCATCACCGCCATCTTGCGTCACCACCATCTTGCGTCACCGTCATCTTGCGTCACCGCAATCTTGCGTCACCGCCTTCTTGCGTCACCGCTATCTTGCGTCACCGCCATCTTGCTTCACCGCTATCTTACGTCACCGCTATCTTGCGTCACCGCTATCATGCATCACCGCCATCTTGCGTCACCGCTATCATGCATCACCGCCATCTTGCGTCACCGCTATCTTGCGTCACCGCTATCATGCATCACCGCCATCTTGTGTCACCACCATCTTGCGTCACCGTCATCTTGCGTCACCGCTATCTTGCGTCACCGCCTTCTCGCGTCACCTCAATCTTGCGTCACCGCCAACTTGCATCACCGCTATCTTACGTCACCGCTATCTTGCGTCACCGCCTTCTCGCGTCACCTCAATCTTGCGTCACCGCCAACTTGCATCACCGCCATCTTGCTTCACCGCTATCTTACGTCACCGCTATCTTGCGTCACCGCTATCTTGCATCACCGCTATCTTGCGTCACCGCTATCTTGCATCACCGCTATCTTGCGTCACCGCTATCATGCATCACCGCCATCTTGCGTCACCACCATCTTGCGTCACCGTCATCTTGCGTCACCGCTATCTTGCGTCACCGCCATCTTGCTTCACCGCTATCTTACGTCACCGCTATCTTGCGTCACCGCCATCTTGCGTCACCGCCATCTTGCGTCACCGTCATCTTGCGTCACCGCTATCTTGCGGCACTGCCATCTTGCGTCACCGCTATCTTGCGTCACCGCCATCTTGCGTCACCGCTACCTTGCGTCACCGCCATCTTGCGTCACTGCCACCTTGCGTCACCGCTATCTTGCATCACCGCCAACTTGCATCACCGCCATCTTGCGTCACCGCTATCTTGCGTCACCGCTATCATGCATCACCGCCATCTTGCGTCACCACCATCTTGCGTCACCGTCATCTTGCGTCACCGCTATCTTGCGTCACCGCCATCTTGCGTCACCGCTATCTTGCGTCACCGCTATCATGCATCACCGCCATGTTGCGTCACCGCCATCTTGCGTCACCGTCATCTTGCGTCACCGCTATCTTGCGTCACCGCCATCTTGCTTCACCGCTATCTTACGTCACCGCTATCTTGCGTCACCGCCATCTTGCGTCACCGCCATCTTGCGTCACCGCTATCTTGCGTCACCGCCATCTTGCGTCACCGCTACCTTGCGTCACCGCCATCTTGCGTCACTGCCACCTTGCGTCACCGCTATCTTGCATCACCGCCAACTTGCATCACCGCCATCTTGCGTCACCGCTATCTTGCGTCACCGCTATCATGCATCACCGCCATCTTGCGTCACCACCATCTTGCGTCACCGTCATCTTGCGTCACCGCTATCTTGCGTCACCGCCATCTTGCGTCACCGCTATCTTGCGTCACCGCTATCTTGCATCACCGCCATGTTGCGTCACCGCCATCTTGCGTCACCGCCTTCTCGCGTCACCTCAATCTTGCGTCACCGCCATCTTGCATCACCGCCATCTTGCTTCACCGCTATCTTACGTCACCGCTATCTTGCGTCACCGCCATCTTGCGTCACCGCCATCTTGCGTCACCGCCATCTTGCGTCACCGCTATCTTGCGTCACCGCCATCTTGCGTCACCGCTACCTTGCGTCACCGCCATCTTGCGTCACCGCTACCATGCATCACCGCCATCTTGCGTCACCGCTATCTTGCGTCACCGCCATCTTGCGTCACCGCTACCTTGCGTCACCGCCATCTTGCGTCACCGCTATCATGCATCACCGCCATCTTGCGTCACCACCATCTTGCATCACCGCTATCTTGCGGCACTGCCATCTTGCGTCACCGCTATTTTGCGTCAACGCCATCTTGCGTCACCGCCATCTTGCGTCACCGCTATCTTGCGTCACCGCCATCTTGCGTCACCGCTATTTTGCGTCAACGCCATCTTGCGTCAACGCTATCTTGCATCACCGCCATCTTGCGTCACCGCTATCTTGCGTCACCGCTATCTTGCATCACCGCCATCTTGCGTCACCACCATCTTGCATCACCGCTATCTTGCGGCACTGCCATCTTGCGTCACCGCCGTCTTGCTTCACCGCTATCTTACGTCACCGCTATCTTGCGTCACCGCCTTCTTGCGTCACCTCAATCTTGCGTCACCGCTATTTTGCGTCACCGCTATCTTGCGTCACCGCCATCTTGCTTCACCGCCATCTTGCGTCACCGCTATCTTGCGTCACCGCCATCTTGCGTCACCGCTATTTTGCGTCAACGCCATCTTGCGTCAACGCTATCTTGCATCACCGCCATCTTGCGTCACTGCTATCTTGCGTCACCGCTATCATGCATCACCGCCATCTTGCGTCACCACCATCTTGCATCACCGCTATCTTGCGGCACCGCCATCTTGCGTCACCGCCATCTTGCGTCACCGCTACCTTGCGTCACCGCCATCTTGCGTCACTGCCACCTTGCGTCACCGCTATCTTGCATCACCGCCAACTTGCATCACCGCCATCTTGCGTCACCGCTATCTTGCGTCACCGCTATCATGCATCACCGCCATCTTGCGTCACCGCAATCTTGCGTCACCGTCATCTTGCGTCACCGCTATCTTGCGTCACCGCCATCTTGCTTCACCGCTATCTTACGTCACCGCTATCTTGCGTCACCGCCATCTTGCGTCACCGCCATCTTGCGTCACCGTCATCTTGCGTCACCGCTATCTTGCGGCACTGCCATCTTGCGTCACCGCTATCTTGCGTCACCGCCATCTTGCGTCACCGCTGCCTTGCGTCACCGCCATCTTGCGTCACTGCCACCTTGCGTCACCGCTATCTTGCATCACCGCCAACTTGCATCACCGCCATCTTGCGTCACCGCTATCTTGCGTCACCGCTATCATGCATCACCGCCATCTTGCGTCACCACCATCTTGCGTCACCGTCATCTTGCGTCACCGCTATCTTGCGTCACCGCCATCTTGCTTCACCGCTATCTTGCGTCACCGCTATCATGCATCACCGCCATGTTGCGTCACCGCCATCTTGCGTCACCGCCTTCTCGCGTCACCTCAATCTTGCGTCACCGCCAACTTGCATCACCGCCATCTTGCTTCACCGCTATCTTACGTCACCGCTATCTTGGGTCACCGCCATCTTGCGTCACCGCCATCTTGCGTCACCGTCATCTTGCGTCACCGCTATCTTGCGTCACCGCCATCTTGCGTCACCGCTACCTTGCGTCACCGCCATCTTGCGTCACCGCTACCTTGCATCACCGCCATCTTGCGTCACCGCTATCTTGCGTCACCGCCATCTTGCGTCACCGCTACCTTGCGTCACCGCCATCTTGCGTCACCGCTATCATGCATCACCGCCATCTTGCGTCACCACCATCTTGCATCACCGCTATCTTGCGGCACTGCCATCTTGCGTCACCGCTATTTTGCGTCAACGCCATCTTGCGTCACCGCCTTCTCGCGTCACCGCTATTTTGCGTCAACGCCATCTTGCGTCACCGCCAACTTGCATCACCGCCATCTTGCGTCACCGCCTTCTCGCGTCACCGCTTTCTTGCATCACCGCTATCTTGCGTCACCGCTATCATGCATCACCTCAATCTTGCGTCACCGCCATCTTGCGTCACCGCTACCTTGCGTCACCGCCATCTTGCGTCACCGCCATCTTGCGTCACCGCCATCTTGCGTCACCGCTACCTTGCGTCACCGCCATCTTGCGTCACCGCTACCTTGCGTCACCGCCATCTTGCGTCACCGCTATCTTGCGGCACTGCCATCTTGCGTCACCGCTATCTTGCGTCACCGCTATCTTGCATCACCGCCATCTTGCGTCACCGCTATCTTGCATCACCGCCATCTTGCGTCACCGCTATCTTGCATCACCGCCATCTTGCGTCACCGCCATCTTGCGTCACCGCCATCTTGCGTCACCGCTATTTTGCGTCAACGCCATCTTGCGTCAACGCTATCTTGCATCACCGCTATCTTGCGTCACCGCTATCATGCATCACCGCCATCTTGCGTCACCACCATCTTGCGTCACCGTCATCTTGCGTCACCGCTATCTTGCGACACCGCCATCTTGCTTCACCGCTATCTTACGTCACCGCTATCTTGCGTCACCGCCTTCTTGCGTCACCGCTATCTTGCGTCACCGCCATCTTGCTTCACCGCCATCTTGCGTCACCGCTATCTTGCGTCACCGCCATCTTGCTTCACCGCTATCTTACGTCACCGCTATCTTGCGTCACCGCTATCATGCATCACCGCCATCTTGCGTCACCGCCAACTTGCATCACCGCCATCTTGCGTCACCGCTATCTTGCGTCACCGCTATCATGCATCACCGCCATCTTGCGTCACCACCATCTTGCGTCACCGTCATCTTGCGTCACCGCTATCTTGCGTCACCGCTATCTTGCGTCACCGCTATCTTGCATCACCGCCACCTTGCGTCACCGCTATCTTGCATCACCGCCATCTTGCTTCACCGCTATCTTGCATCACCGCCATCTTGCGTCACCGCCATCTTGCGTCACCGCCATCTTGCGTCACCGCTATTTTGCGTCAACGCCATCTTGCGTCAACGCTATCTTGCATCACCGCTATCTTGCGTCACCGCTATCATGCATCACCGCCATCTTGCGTCACCACCATCTTGCGTCACCGTCATCTTGCGTCACCGCTATCTTGCGACACCGCCATCTTGCTTCACCGCTATCTTACGTCACCGCTATCTTGCGTCACCGCCTTCTTGCGTCACCGCTATCTTGCGTCACCGCCATCTTGCGTCACCGCCTTCTCGCGTCACCTCAATCTTGCGTCACCGCCATCTTGCTTCACCGCTATCTTACGTCACCGCTATCTTGCGTCACCGCCATCTTGCGTCACCGCCATCTTGCGTCACCGCCATCTTGCGTCACCGCTATCTTGCGGCACTGCCATCTTGCGTCACCGCTATCTTGCGTCACCGCCATCTTGCGTCACCGCTACCTTGCGTCACCGCCATCTTGCGTCACTGCCACCTTGCGTCACCGCTATCTTGCATCACCGCCAACTTGCATCACCGCCATCTTGCGTCACCGCTATCTTGCGTCACCGCTATCATGCATCACCGCCATCTTGCGTCACCGCAATCTTGCGTCACCGTCATCTTGCGTCACCGCTATCTTGCGTCACCGCCATCTTGCTTCACCGCTATCTTACGTCACCGCTATCTTGCGTCACCGCCATCTTGCGTCACCGCCATCTTGCGTCACCGTCATCTTGCGTCACCGCTATCTTGCGGCACTGCCATCTTGCGTCACCGCTATCTTGCGTCACCGCCATCTTGCGTCACCGCTGCCTTGCGTCACCGCCATCTTGCGTCACCGCCACCTTGCGTCACCGCTATCTTGCATCACCGCCATCTTGCATCACCGCCATCTTGCGTCACCGCTATCTTGCGTCACCGCTATCATGCATCACCGCCATCTTGCGTCACCACCATCTTGCGTCACCGTCATCTTGCGTCACCGCTATCTTGCGTCACCGCCATCTTGCTTCACCGCTATCTTGCGTCACCGCTATCATGCATCACCGCCATGTTGCGTCACCGCCATCTTGCGTCACCGCCTTCTCGCGTCACCTCAATCTTGCGTCACCGCCAACTTGCATCACCGCCATCTTGCTTCACCGCTATCTTACGTCACCGCTATCTTGCGTCACCGCCATCTTGCGTCACCGCCATCTTGCGTCACCGTCATCTTGCGTCACCGCTATCTTGCGTCACCGCCATCTTGCGTCACCGCTACCTTGCGTCACCGCCATCTTGCGTCACCGCTATCATGCATCACCGCCATCTTGCGTCACCGCTATCTTGCGTCACCGCCATCTTGCGTCACCGCTACCTTGCGTCACCGCCATCTTGCGTCACCGCTATCATGCATCACCGCCATCTTGCGTCACCACCATCTTGCATCACCGCTATCTTGCGGCACTGCCATCTTGCGTCACCGCTATTTTGCGTCAACGCCATCTTGCGTCACCGCCATCTTGCGTCACCGCTATCTTGCGTCACCGCCATCTTGCGTCACCGCTATCTTGCGTCACCGCCATCTTGCGTCACCGCCATCTTGCATCACCGCCATCTTGCGTCACCGCTATCTTGCGTCACCGCTATCATGCATCACCGCCATCTTGCGTCACCACCATCTTGCATCACCGCTATCTTGCGGCACTGCCATCTTGCGTCACCGCCGTCTTGCTTCACCGCTATCTTACGTCACCGCTATCTTGCGTCACCGCCTTCTTGCGTCACCGCCATCTTGCGTCACCGCTATCTTGCGTCACCGCTATCTTGCTTCACCGCTATCTTGCGTCACCGCAATCTTGCGTCACCGCCAACTTGCATCACCGCCATCTTGCGTCACCGCTATCTTGCGTCACCGCTATCATGCATCACCGCCATCTTGCGTCACCACCATCTTGCGTCACCGTCATCTTGCGTCACCGCTATCTTGCGTCACCGCCATCTTGCGTCACCGCCATCTTGCGTCACCGCTATCTTGCGTCACCGCCATCTTGCGTCACCGCTATTTTGCGTCAACGCCATCTTGCGTCAACGCTATCTTGCATCACCGCCATCTTGCGTCACTGCTATCTTGCGTCACCGCTATCATGCATCACCGCCATCTTGCGTCACCACCATCTTGCATCACCGCTATCTTGCGTCACCGCCATCTTGCGTCACCGCCATCTTGCGTCACCGCTATTTTGCGTCAACGCCATCTTGCGTCAACGCTATCTTGCATCACCGCCATCTTGCGTCACTGCTATCTTGCGTCACCGCTATCATGCATCACCGCCATCTTGCGTCACCGCCATCTTGCGTCACCGCTATCATGCATCACCGCCATCTTGCGTCACCACCATCTTGCGTCACCGTCATCTTGCGTCACCGCTATCTTGCGTCACCGCCATCTTGCTTCACCGCTATCTTACGTCACCGCTATCTTGCGTCACCGCCTTCTCGCGTCACCTCAATCTTGCGTCACCGCCAACTTGCATCACCGCCATCTTGCGTCACCGTCATCTTGCGTCACCGCTATCTTGCGTCACCGCCATCTTGCTTCACCGCTATCTTACGTCACCGCTATCTTGCGTCACCGCCTTCTCGCGTCACCTCAATCTTGCGTCACCGCCAACTTGCATCACCGCCAACTTGCATCACCGCCATCTTGCGTCACCGCTATCTTGCGTCACCGCTATCATGCATCACCGCCATCTTGCGTCACCACCATCTCGCGTCACCTCAATCTTGCGTCACCGCCAACTTGCATCACCGCCATCTTGCGTCACCGCTATCATGCATCACCGCTATCTTGTGTCACCACCATCTGGCGTCACCGTCATCTTGCGTCACCGCTATCTTGCGTCACCGCCATCTTGCTTCACCGCTATCTTACGTCACCGCTATCTTGCGTCACCGCCTTCTCGCGTCACCTCAATCTTGCGTCACCGCCAACTTGCATCACCGCCATCTTGCTTCACCGCTATCTTACGTCACCGCTATCTTGCGTCACCGCTATCTTGCATCACCGCTATCTTGCGTCACCGCAATCTTGCGTCACCGTCATCTTGCGTCACCGCTATCTTGCGTCACCGCCATCTTGCTTCACCGCTATCTTGCTTCACCGCTATCTTACGTCACCGCTATCTTGCGTCACCGCCTTCTCGCGTCACCTCAATCTTGCGTCACCGCCATCTTGCATCACCGCCATCTTGCATCACCGCCATCTTGCTTCACCGCTATCTTACGTCACCGCTATCTTGCGTCACCGCTATCTTGCATCACCGCTATCTTGCGTCACCGCTATCATGCATCACCGCCATCTTGCGTCACCGCCATCTTGCGTCACCGTCATCTTGCGTCACCGCTATCTTGCGTCACCGCCATCTTGCTTCACCGCTATCTTACGTCACCGCTATCTTGCGTCACCGCCATCTTGCGTCACCGCCATCTTGCGTCACCGCCATCTTGCGTCACCGCCATCTTGCGTCACCGCTATCTTGCGTCACCGCCATCTTGCGTCACCGCCACCTTGCGTCACCGCTATCTTGCATCACCGCCAACTTGCATCACCGCCATCTTGCGTCACCGCTATCTTGCGTCACCGCTATCATGCATCACCGCCATCTTGCGTCACCGCCATCTTGCGTCACCGCCATCTTGCGTCACCGCTATCTTGCGTCACCGCCATCTTGCTTCACCGCTATCTTGCGTCACCGCTATCATGCATCACCGCCATGTTGCGTCACCGCAATCTTGCGTCACCGTCATCTTGCGTCACCGCTATCTTGCGTCACCGCCATCTTGCTTCACCGCTATCTTACGTCACCGCTATCTTGCGTCACCGCCATCTTGCGTCACCGCCATCTTGCGTCACCGCCATCTTGCGTCACCGCTATCTTGCGGCACTGCCATCTTGCGTCACCGCTATTTTGCGTCACCGCCATCTTGCGTCACCGCTACCTTGCGTCACCGCCATCTTGCGTCACTGCCACCTTGCGTCACCGCTATCTTGCGTCACCGCCAACTTGCATCACCGCCATCTTGCGTCACCGCTATCTTGCGTCACCGCTATCATGCATCACCGCCATCTTGCGTCACCACCATCTTGCGTCACCGTCATCTTGCGTCACCGCTATCTTGCGTCACCGCCATCTTGCGTCACCGCTATCTTGCGTCACCGCTATCATGCATCACCGCCATCTTGCGTCACCGCCATCTTGCGTCACCGCCTTCTCGCGTCACCTCAATCTTGCGTCACCGCCAACTTGCATCACCGCCATCTTGCTTCACCGCTATCTTACGTCACCGCTATCTTGGGTCACCGCCATCTTGCGTCACCGCCATCTTGCGTCACCGTCATCTTGCGTCACCGCTATCTTGCGTCACCGCCATCTTGCGTCACCGCTATCTTGCGTCACCGCCATCTTGCGTCACCGCTACCATGCATCACCGCCATCTTGCGTCACCGCTATCTTGCGTCACCGCCATCTTGCGTCACCGCTACCTTGCGTCACCGCCATCTTGCGTCACCGCTATCATGCATCACCGCCATCTTGCGTCACCACCATCTTGCATCACCGCTATCTTGCGGCACTGCCATCTTGCGTCACCGCTATTTTGCGTCAACGCCATCTTGCGTCACCGCCATCTTGCGTCACCGCTATCTTGCGTCACCGCCATCTTGCGTCACCGCTATTTTGCGTCAACGCCATCTTGCGTCAACGCTATCTTGCATCACCGCCATCTTGCGTCACCGCTATCTTGCGTCACCGCTATCATGCATCACCGCCATCTTGCGTCACCGCTATCTTGCGTCACCGCTATCTTGCGTCACCGCCATCTTGCGTCACCGCCGTCTTGCTTCACCGCTATCTTACGTCACCGCTATCTTGCGTCACCGCCTTCTTGCGTCACCTCAATCTTGCGTCACCGCTATTTTGCGTCAACGCTATCTTGCTTCACCGCTATCTTACGTCACCGCAATCTTGCGTCACCGCCAACTTGCATCACCGCCATCTTGCGTCACCGCTATCTTGCGTCACCGCTATCATGCATCACCGCCATCTTGCGTCACCACCATCTTGCGTCACCGTCATCTTGCGTCACCGCTATCTTGCGTCACCGCCATCTTGCTTCACCGCCATCTTGCGTCACCGCTATCTTGCGTCACCGCCATCTTGCGTCACCGCTATTTTGCGTCAACGCCATCTTGCGTCACCGCTATCTTGCATCACCGCCATCTTGCGTCACTGCTATCTTGCGTCACCGCTATCTTGCATCACCGCCATCTTGCGTCACTGCTATCTTGCGTCACCGCTATCATGCTTCACCGCTATCTTGCGTCACCGCTATCATGCATCACCGCCATGTTGCGTCACCGCAATCTTGCGTCACCGTCATCTTGCGTCACCGCTATCTTGCGTCACCGCCATCTTGCTTCACCGCTATCTTACGTCACCGCTATCTTGCGTCACCGCCATCTTGCGTCACCGCCATCTTGCGTCACCGCTATCTTGCGTCACCGCCATCTTGCGTCACCGCTATCTTGCGTCACCGCCATCTTGCGTCACTGCCACCTTGCGTCACCGCTATCTTGCATCACCGCCATCTTGCATCACCGCCATCTTGCGTCACCGCTATCTTGCGTCACCGCTATCATGCATCACCGCCATCTTGCGTCACCACCATCTTGCGTCACCGTCATCTTGCGTCACCGCTATCTTGCGTCACCGCCATCTTGCTTCACCGCTATCTTGCGTCACCGCTATCATGCATCACCGCCATGTTGCGTCACCGCCATCTTGCGTCACCGCCTTCTCGCGTCACCTCAATCTTGCGTCACCGCCAACTTGCATCACCGCCATCTTGCTTCACCGCTATCTTACGTCACCGCTATCTTGCGTCACCGCCATCTTGCGTCACCGCCATCTTGCGTCACCGTCATCTTGCGTCACCGCTATCTTGCGTCACCGCCATCTTGCGTCACCGCTACCTTGCGTCACCGCCATCTTGCGTCACCGCTATCATGCATCACCGCCATCTTGCGTCACCGCTATCTTGCGTCACCGCCATCTTGCGTCACCGCTACCTTGCGTCACCGCCATCTTGCGTCACCGCTATCATGCATCACCGCCATCTTGCGTCACCACCATCTTGCATCACCGCTATCTTGCGGCACTGCCATCTTGCGTCACCGCTATTTTGCGTCAACGCCATCTTGCGTCACCGCCATCTTGCGTCACCGCTATCTTGCGTCACCGCCATCTTGCGTCACCGCTATTTTGCGTCAACGCCATCTTGCGTCAACGCTATCTTGCATCACCGCCATCTTGCGTCACCGCTATCTTGCGTCACCGCTATCATGCATCACCGCCATCTTGCGTCACCACCATCTTGCATCACCGCTATCTTGCGGCACTGCCATCTTGCGTCACCGCCGTCTTGCTTCACCGCTATCTTACGTCACCGCTATCTTGCGTCACCGCCTTCTTGCGTCACCTCAATCTTGCGTCACCGCTATTTTGCGTCACCGCTATCTTGCTTCACCGCTATCTTACGTCACCGCAATCTTGCGTCACCGCCAACTTGCATCACCGCCATCTTGCGTCACCGCTATCTTGCGTCACCGCTATCATGCATCACCGCCATCTTGCGTCACCACCATCTTGCGTCACCGTCATCTTGCGTCACCGCTATCTTGCGTCACCGCCATCTTGCTTCACCGCCATCTTGCGTCACCGCTATCTTGCGTCACCGCCATCTTGCGTCACCGCTATTTTGCGTCAACGCCATCTTGCGTCAACGCTATCTTGCATCACCGCCATCTTGCGTCACTGCTATCTTGCGTCACCGCTATCATGCATCACCGCCATCTTGCGTCACCACCATCTTGCGTCACCGCTATCTTGCGGCACCGCCATCTTGCGTCACCGCCATCTTGCGTCACCGCTATTTTGCGTCAACGCCATCTTGCGTCAACGCTATCTTGCATCACCGCCATCTTGCGTCACCGCTATCTTGCGTCACCGCTATCATGCATCACCGCCATCTTGCGTCACCGCCATCTTGCGTCACCGCTATCATGCATCACCGCCATCTTGCGTCACCACCATCTTGCGTCACCGTCATCTTGCGTCACCGCCATCTTGCTTCACCGCTATCTTACGTCACCGCTATCTTGCGTCACCGCCTTCTCGCGTCACCTCAATCTTGCGTCACCGCCATCTTGCGTCACCGCCATCTTGCGTCACCGCCATCTTGCGTCACCGCTATCTTGCGGCACTGCCATCTTGCGTCACCGCTATCTTGCGTCACCGCCATCTTGCGTCACCGCTACCTTGCGTCACCGCCATCTTGCGTCACCGCTATCTTGCGTCACCGCCATCTTGCGTCACCGCTATTTTGCGTCACCGCCACCTTGCGTCACCGCTATCTTGCATCACCGCCATCTTGCTTCACCGCTATCTTGCATCACCGCCATCTTGCGTCACCGCCATCTTGCGTCACCGCCATCTTGCGTCACCGCTATCTTGCGTCACCGCTATCATGCATCACCGCCATCTTGCGTCACCGCCATCTTGCGTCACCGCCATCTTGCGTCACCGCCATCTTGCTTCACCGCTATCTTACGTCACCGCTATCTTGCGTCACCGCCTTCTCGCGTCACCTCAATCTTGCGTCACCGCCATCTTGCGTCACCGCCATCTTGCTTCACCGCTATCTTACGTCACCGCTATCTTGCGTCACCGCTATCTTGCATCACCGCTATCTTGCGTCACCGCCATCTTGCTTCACCGCTATCTTGCTTCACCGCTATCTTACGTCACCGCTATCTTGCGTCACCGCCTTCTCGCGTCACCTCAATCTTGCGTCACCGCCAACTTGCATCACCGCCATCTTGCATCACCGCCATCTTGCTTCACCGCTATCTTACGTCACCGCTATCTTGCGTCACCGCTATCTTGCATCACCGCTATCTTGCGTCACCGCTATCATGCATCACCGCCATCTTGCGTCACCGCCATCTTGCGTCACCGTCATCTTGCGTCACCGCTATCTTGCGTCACCGCCATCTTGCTTCACCGCTATCTTACGTCACCGCTATCTTGCGTCACCGCCATCTTGCGTCACCGCCATCTTGCGTCACCGCCATCTTGCGTCACCGCTATCTTGCGTCACCGCCATCTTGCGTCACCGCTATCTTGCGTCACCGCCATCTTGCGTCACCGCTACCTTGCGTCACCGCCATCTTGCGTCACTGCCACCTTGCGTCACCGCTATCTTGCATCACCGCCAACTTGCATCACCGCCATCTTGCGTCACCGCTATCTTGCGTCACCGCTATCATGCATCACCGCCATCTTGCGTCACCGCCATCTTGCGTCACCGTCATCTTGCGTCACCGCTATCTTGCGTCACCGCCATCTTGCTTCACCGCTATCTTACGTCACCGCTATCTTGCGTCACCGCCATCTTGCGTCACCGCCATCTTGCGTCACCGTCATCTTGCGTCACCGCTATCTTGCGGCACTGCCATCTTGCGTCACCGCTATCTTGCGTCACCGCCATCTTGCGTCACCGCTGCCTTGCGTCACCGCCATCTTGCGTCACCGCCACCTTGCGTCACCGCCATCTTGCATCACCGCCAACTTGCGTCACCGCCATCTTGCGTCACCGCTATCTTGCGTCACCGCTATCATGCATCACCGCCATCTTGCGTCACCACCATCTTGCGTCACCGTCATCTTGCGTCACCGCTATCTTGCGTCACCGCCATCTTGCTTCACCGCTATCTTGCGTCACCGCTATCATGCATCACCGCCATGTTGCGTCACCGCCATCTTGCGTCACCGCCTTCTCGCGTCACCTCAATCTTGCGTCACCGCCAACTTGCATCACCGCCATCTTGCTTCACCGCTATCTTACGTCACCGCTATCTTGGGTCACCGCCATCTTGCGTCACCGCCATCTTGCGTCACCGTCATCTTGCGTCACCGCTATCTTGCGTCACCGCCATCTTGCGTCACCGCTACCTTGCGTCACCGCCATCTTGCGTCACCGCTACCATGCATCACCGCCATCTTGCGTCACCGCTATCTTGCGTCACCGCCATCTTGCGTCACCGCTACCTTGCGTCACCGCCATCTTGCGTCACCGCTATCATGCATCACCGCCATCTTGCGTCACCACCATCTTGCATCACCGCTATCTTGCGGCACTGCCATCTTGCGTCACCGCTATTTTGCGTCAACGCCATCTTGCGTCACCGCCATCTTGCGTCACCGCCATCTTGCGTCACCGCCATCTTGCGTCACCGCTATTTTGCGTCAACGCCATCTTGCGTCAACGCTATCTTGCATCACCGCCATCTTGCGTCACCGCTATCTTGCGTCACCGCTATCATGCATCACCGCCATCTTGCGTCACCACCATCTTGCATCACCGCTATCTTGCGGCACCGCCATCTTGCGTCACCGCCGTCTTGCTTCACCGCTATCTTACGTCACCGCTATCTTGCGTCACCGCCTTCTTGCGTCACCTCAATCTTGCGTCACCGCTATTTTGCGTCAACGCTATCTTGCTTCACCGCTATCTTACGTCACCGCAATCTTGCGTCACCGCCAACTTGCATCACCGCCATCTTGCGTCACCGCTATCTTGCGTCACCGCTATCATGCATCACCGCCATCTTGCGTCACCACCATCTTGCGTCACCGTCATCTTGCGTCACCGCTATCTTGCGTCACCGCCATCTTGCTTCACCGCCATCTTGCGTCACCGCTATCTTGCGTCACCGCCATCTTGCGTCACCGCTATTTTGCGTCAACGCCATCTTGCGTCAACGCTATCTTGCATCACCGCCATCTTGCGTCACTGCTATCTTGCGTCACCGCTATCATGCATCACCGCCATCTTGCGTCACCACCATCTTGCATCACCGCTATCTTGCGGCACCGCCATCTTGCGTCACCGCCATCTTGCGTCACCGCTATTTTGCGTCAACGCCATCTTGCGTCAACGCTATCTTGCATCACCGCCATCTTGCGTCACTGCTATCTTGCGTCACCGCTATCATGCATCACCGCCATCTTGCGTCACCGCCATCTTGCGTCACCGCTATCATGCATCACCGCCATCTTGCGTCACCACCATCTTGCGTCACCGCCATCTTGCGTCACCGCTATCTTGCGTCACCGCCATCTTGCTTCACCGCTATCTTACGTCACCGCTATCTTGCGTCACCGCCTTCTCGCGTCACCTCAATCTTGCGTCACCGCCATCTTGCGTCACCGCCATCTTGCGTCACCGTCATCTTGCGTCACCGCTATCTTGCGTCACCGCCATCTTGCTTCACCGCTATCTTACGTCACCGCTATCTTGCGTCACCGCCTTCTCGCGTCACCTCAATCTTGCGTCACCGCCAACTTGCATCACCGCCATCTTGCTTCACCGCTATCTTACGTCACCGCTATCTTGCGTCACCGCCATCTTGCGTCACCGCCATCTTGCGTCACCGTCATCTTGCGTCACCGCTATCTTGCGGCACTGCCATCTTGCGTCACCGCTATCTTGCGTCACCGCCATCTTGCGTCACCGCTACCTTGCGTCACCGCCATCTTGCGTCACCGCCACCTTGCGTCACCGCTATCTTGCATCACCGCCAACTTGCATCACCGCCATCTTGCGTCACCGCTATCTTGCGTCACCGCTATCATGCATCACCGCCATCTTGCGTCACCACCATCTCGCGTCACCTCAATCTTGCGTCACCGCCAACTTGCATCACCGCCATCTTGCGTCACCGCTATCATGCATCACCGCTATCTTGTGTCACCACCATCTGGCGTCACCGTCATCTTGCGTCACCGCTATCTTGCGTCACCGCCATCTTGCTTCACCGCTATCTTACGTCACCGCTATCTTGCGTCACCGCCTTCTCGCGTCACCTCAATCTTGCGTCACCGCCAACTTGCATCACCGCCATCTTGCTTCACCGCTATCTTGCGTCACCGCTATCTTGCGTCACCGCTATCTTGCATCACCGCTATCTTGCGTCACCGCTATCATGCATCACCGTCATCTTGCGTCACCGCTATCTTGCGTCACCGCCATCTTGCTTCACCGCTATCTTGCTTCACCGCTATCTTACGTCACCGCTATCTTGCGTCACCGCCTTCTCGCGTCACCTCAATCTTGCGTCACCGCCATCTTGCATCACCGCCATCTTGCATCACCGCCATCTTGCTTCACCGCTATCTTACGTCACCGCTATCTTGCGTCACCGCTATCTTGCATCACCGCTATCTTGCGTCACCGCTATCATGCATCACCGCCATCTTGCGTCACCACCATCTTGCGTCACCGTCATCTTGCGTCACCGCTATCTTGCGTCACCGCCATCTTGCTTCACCGCTATCTTACGTCACCGCTATCTTGCGTCACCGCCATCTTGCGTCACCGCCATCTTGCGTCACCGCCATCTTGCGTCACCGCCATCTTGCGTCACCGCTATCTTGCGTCACCGCCATCTTGCGTCACTGCCACCTTGCGTCACCGCTATCTTGCATCACCGCCAACTTGCATCACCGCCATCTTGCGTCACCGCTATCTTGCGTCACCGCTATCTTGCATCACCGCCATCTTGCGTCACCACCATCTTGCGTCACCGTCATCTTGCGTCACCGCTATCTTGCGTCACCGCCATCTTGCTTCACCGCTATCTTGCGTCACCGCTATCATGCATCACCGCCATCTTGCGTCACCGCAATCTTGCGTCACCGTCATCTTGCGTCACCGCTATCTTGCGTCACCGCCATCTTGCTTCACCGCTATCTTACGTCACCGCTATCTTGCGTCACCGCCATCTTGCGTCACCGCCATCTTGCGTCACCGTCATCTTGCGTCACCGCTATCTTGCGGCACTGCCATCTTGCGTCACCGCTATTTTGCGTCACCGCCATCTTGCGTCACCGCTACCTTGCGTCACCGCCATCTTGCGTCACTGCCACCTTGCGTCACCGCTATCTTGCGTCACCGCCAACTTGCATCACCGCCATCTTGCGTCACCGCTATCTTGCGTCACCGCTATCATGCATCACCGCCATCTTGCGTCACCACCATCTTGCGTCACCGTCATCTTGCGTCACCGCTATCTTGCGTCACCGCCATCTTGCTTCACCGCTATCTTGCGTCACCGCTATCATGCATCACCGCCATGTTGCGTCACCGCCATCTTGCGTCTCCGCCTTCTCGCGTCACCTCAATCTTGCGTCACCGCCAACTTGCATCACCGCCATCTTGCTTCACCGCTATCTTACGTCACCGCTATCTTGGGTCACCGCCATCTTGCGTCACCGCCATCTTGCGTCACCGTCATCTTGCGTCACCGCTATCTTGCGTCACCGCCATCTTGCGTCACCGCTACCTTGCGTCACCGCCATCTTGCGTCACCGCTACCATGCATCACCGCCATCTTGCGTCACCGCTATCTTGCGTCACCGCCATCTTGCGTCACCGCTACCTTGCGTCACCGCCATCTTGCGTCACCGCTATCATGCATCACCGCCATCTTGCGTCACCACCATCTTGCATCACCGCTATCTTGCGGCACTGCCATCTTGCGTCACCGCTATTTTGCGTCAACGCCATCTTGCGTCACCGCCATCTTGCGTCACCGCTATCTTGCGTCACCGCCATCTTGCGTCACCGCTATTTTGCGTCACCGCCATCTTGCGTCAACGCTATCTTGCATCACCGCCATCTTGCGTCACCGCTATCTTGCGTCACCGCTATCATGCATCACCGCCATCTTGCGTCACCACCATCTTGCATCACCGCTATCTTGCGGCACTGCCATCTTGCGTCACCGCCGTCTTGCTTCACCGCTATCTTACGTCACCGCTATCTTGCGTCACCGCCTTCTTGCGTCACCGCAATCTTGCGTCACCGCTATCTTGCGTCAACGCTATCTTGCTTCACCGCTATCTTACGTCACCGCAATCTTGCGTCACCGCCAACTTGCATCACCGCCATCTTGCGTCACCGCTATCTTGCGTCACCGCTATCATGCATCACCGCCATCTTGCGTCACCACCATCTTGCGTCACCGCCATCTTGCGTCACCGCTATCTTGCGTCACCGCCATCTTGCGTCACCGCCATCTTGCGTCACCGCTATCTTGCGTCACCGCCATCTTGCGTCACCGCTATTTTGCGTCAACGCCATCTTGCGTCAACGCTATCTTGCATCACCGCCATCTTGCGTCACTGCTATCTTGCGTCACCGCTATCTTGCATCACCGCCATCTTGCGTCACTGCTATCTTGCGTCACCGCTATCATGCTTCACCGCTATCTTGCGTCACCGCTATCATGCATCACCGCCATGTTGCGTCACCGCAATCTTGCGTCACCGCCATCTTGCGTCACCGCTATCTTGCGTCACCGCCATCTTGCTTCACCGCTATCTTACGTCACCGCTATCTTGCGTCACCGCCATCTTGCGTCACCGCCATCTTGCGTCACCGCTATCTTGCGTCACCGCCATCTTGCGTCACCGCTACCTTGCGTCACCGCCATCTTGCGTCACTGCCACCTTGCGTCACCGCTATCTTGCATCACCGCCAACTTGCATCACCGCCATCTTGCGTCACCGCTATCTTGCGTCACCGCTATCATGCATCACCGCCATCTTGCGTCACCACCATCTTGCGTCACCGTCATCTTGCGTCACCGCTATCTTGCGTCACCGCCATCTTGCTTCACCGCTATCTTGCGTCACCGCTATCATGCATCACCGCCATCTTGCGTCACCGCCTTCTCGCGTCACCTCAATCTTGCGTCACCGCCAACTTGCATCACCGCCATCTTGCTTCACCGCTATCTTACGTCACCGCTATCTTGGGTCACCGCCATCTTGCGTCACCGCCATCTTGCGTCACCGTCATCTTGCGTCACCGCTATCTTGCGTCACCGCCATCTTGCGTCACCGCTACCTTGCGTCACCGCCATCTTGCGTCACCGCTACCATGCATCACCGCCATCTTGCGTCACCGCTATCTTGCGTCACCGCCATCTTGCGTCACCGCTACCTTGCGTCACCGCCATCTTGCGTCACCGCTATCATGCATCACCGCCATCTTGCGTCACCACCATCTTGCATCACCGCTATCTTGCGGCACTGCCATCTTGCGTCACCGCTATTTTGCGTCAACGCCATCTTGCGTCACCGCCATCTTGCGTCACCGCTATCTTGCGTCACCGCCATCTTGCGTCACCGCTATTTTGCGTCAACGCCATCTTGCGTCAACGCTATCTTGCATCACCGCCATCTTGCGTCACCGCTATCTTGCGTCACCGCTATCATGCATCACCGCCATCTTGCGTCACCACCATCTTGCATCACCGCTATCTTGCGGCACTGCCATCTTGCGTCACCGCCGTCTTGCTTCACCGCTATCTTACGTCACCGCTATCTTGCGTCACCGCCTTCTTGCGTCACCTCAATCTTGCGTCACCGCTATTTTGCGTCAACGCTATCTTGCTTCACCGCTATCTTGCGTCACCGCAATCTTGCGTCACCGCCAACTTGCATCACCGCCATCTTGCGTCACCGCTATCTTGCGTCACCGCTATCATGCATCACCGCCATCTTGCGTCACCACCATCTTGCGTCACCGTCATCTTGCGTCACCGCTATCTTGCGTCACCGCCATCTTGCTTCACCGCCATCTTGCGTCACCGCTATCTTGCGTCACCGCCATCTTGCGTCACCGCTATTTTGCGTCAACGCCATCTTGCGTCAACGCTATCTTGCATCACCGCCATCTTGCGTCACTGCTATCTTGCGTCACCGCTATCTTGCGTCACCGCCATCTTGCGTCACCGCCATCTTGCATCACCGCTATCTTGCGTCACCGCCATCTTGCGTCACCGCCATCTTGCGTCACCGCTATTTTGCGTCAACGCCATCTTGCGTCAACGCTATCTTGCATCACCGCCATCTTGCGTCACTGCTATCTTGCGTCACCGCTATCATGCATCACCGCCATCTTGCGTCACCGCCATCTTGCGTCACCGCTATCATGCATCACCGCCATCTTGCGTCACCACCATCTTGCGTCACCGTCATCTTGCGTCACCGCCATCTTGCTTCACCGCTATCTTACGTCACCGCTATCTTGCGTCACCGCCTTCTCGCGTCACCTCAATCTTGCGTCACCGCCATCTTGCGTCACCGCCATCTTGCGTCACCGTCATCTTGCGTCACCGCTATCTTGCGTCACCGCCATCTTGCGTCACCGCTATCTTGCGTCACCGCCATCTTGCGTCACCGCTACCTTGCGTCACCGCCATCTTGCGTCACCGCTATCTTGCATCACCGCCATCTTGCGTCACCGCTATTTTGCGTCACCGCCACCTTGCGTCACCGCTATCTTGCATCACCGCCATCTTGCTTCACCGCTATCTTGCATCACCGCTATCTTGCGTCACCGTCATCTTGCGTCACCGCCATCTTGCGTCACCGCTATCTTGCGTCACCGCTATCATGCATCACCGCCATCTTGCGTCACCGCCATCTTGCGTCACCGCTATCTTGCGTCACCGCCATCTTGCTTCACCGCTATCTTACGTCACCGCTATCTTGCGTCACCGCCTTCTCGCGTCACCTCAATCTTGCGTCACCGCCAACTTGCATCACCGCCATCTTGCTTCACCGCTATCTTACGTCACCGCTATCTTGCGTCACCGCTATCTTGCATCACCGCTATCTTGCGTCACCGCCATCTTGCTTCACCGCTATCTTGCTTCACCGCTATCTTACGTCACCGCTATCTTGCGTCACCGCCTTCTCGCGTCACCTCAATCTTGCGTCACCGCCAACTTGCATCACCGCCATCTTGCATCACCGCCATCTTGCTTCACCGCTATCTTACGTCACCGCTATCTTGCGTCACCGCTATCTTGCATCACCGCTATCTTGCGTCACCGCTATCATGCATCACCGCCATCTTGCGTCACCACCATCTTGCGTCACCGTCATCTTGCGTCACCGCTATTTTGCGTCACCGCCATCTTGCTTCACCGCTATCTTACGTCACCGCTATCTTGCGTCACCGCCATCTTGCGTCACCGCCATCTTGCGTCACCGTCATCTTGCGTCACCGCTATCTTGCGGCACTGCCATCTTGCGTCACCGCTATCTTGCGTCACCGCCATCTTGCGTCACCGCTACCTTGCGTCACCGCCATCTTGCGTCACTGCCACCTTGCGTCACCGCTATCTTGCATCACCGCCAACTTGCATCACCGCCATCTTGCGTCACCGCTATCTTGCGTCACCGCTATCATGCATCACCGCCATCTTGCGTCACCGCAATCTTGCGTCACCGTCATCTTGCGTCACCGCTATCTTGCGTCACCGCCATCTTGCTTCACCGCTATCTTACGTCACCGCTATCTTGCGTCACCGCCATCTTGCGTCACCGCCATCTTGCGTCACCGTCATCTTGCGTCACCGCTATCTTGCGGCACTGCCATCTTGCGTCACCGCTATCTTGCGTCACCGCCATCTTGCGTCACCGCTGCCTTGCGTCACCGCCATCTTGCGTCACTGCCACCTTGCGTCACCGCTATCTTGCATCACCGCCAACTTGCATCACCGCCATCTTGCGTCACCGCTATCTTGCGTCACCGCTATCATGCATCACCGCCATCTTGCGTCACCACCATCTTGCGTCACCGTCATCTTGCGTCACCGCTATCTTGCGTCACCGCCATCTTGCTTCACCGCTATCTTGCGTCACCGCTATCATGCATCACCGCCATCTTGCGTCACCGCCATCTTGCGTCACCGCCTTCTCGCGTCACCTCAATCTTGCGTCACCGCCAACTTGCGTCACCGCCATCTTGCTTCACCGCTATCTTACGTCACCGCTATCTTGGGTCACCGCCATCTTGCGTCACCGCCATCTTGCGTCACCGTCATCTTGCGTCACCGCTATCTTGCGTCACCGCCATCTTGCGTCACCGCTATCTTGCGTCACCGCCATCTTGCGTCACCGCTACCATGCATCACCGCCATCTTGCGTCACCGCTATCTTGCGTCACCGCCATCTTGCGTCACCGCTATCTTGCGTCACCGCCATCTTGCGTCACCGCTATCATGCATCACCGCCATCTTGCGTCACCACCATCTTGCATCACCGCTATCTTGCGGCACTGCCATCTTGCGTCACCGCTATTTTGCGTCACCGCCATCTTGCGTCACCGCCATCTTGCGTCACCGCTATCTTGCGTCACCGCCATCTTGCGTCACCGCTATTTTGCGTCAACGCCATCTTGCGTCAACGCTATCTTGCATCACCGCCATCTTGCGTCACCGCTATCTTGCGTCACCGCTATCATGCATCACCGCCATCTTGCGTCACCACCATCTTGCATCACCGCTATCTTGCGGCACTGCCATCTTGCGTCACCGCCGTCTTGCTTCACCGCTATCTTACGTCACCGCTATCTTGCGTCACCGCCTTCTTGCGTCACCTCAATCTTGCGTCACCGCTATTTTGCGTCAACGCTATCTTGCTTCACCGCTATCTTACGTCACCGCAATCTTGCGTCACCGCCAACTTGCATCACCGCCATCTTGCGTCACCGCTATCTTGCGTCACCGCTATCATGCATCACCGCCATCTTGCGTCACCACCATCTTGCGTCACCGTCATCTTGCGTCACCGCTATCTTGCGTCACCGCCATCTTGCTTCACCGCCATCTTGCGTCACCGCTATCTTGCGTCACCGCCATCTTGCGTCACCGCTATTTTGCGTCAACGCCATCTTGCGTCAACGCTATCTTGCATCACCGCCATCTTGCGTCACTGCTATCTTGCGTCACCGCTATCATGCATCACCGCCATCTTGCGTCACCACCATCTTGCATCACCGCTATCTTGCGGCACCGCCATCTTGCGTCACCGCCATCTTGCGTCACCGCTATTTTGCGTCAACGCTATTTTGCGTCACCGCCATCTTGCGTCACCGCTACCTTGCGTCACCGCCATCTTGCGTCACCGCTATCATGCATCACCGCCATCTTGCGTCACCGCCATCTTGCGTCACCGCTATCATGCATCACCGCCATCTTGCGTCACCACCATCTTGCGTCACCGTCATCTTGCGTCACCGCTATCTTGCGTCACCGCCATCTTGCTTCACCGCTATCTTACGTCACCGCTATCTTGCGTCACCGCCTTCTCGCGTCACCTCAATCTTGCGTCACCGCCAACTTGCATCACCGCCATCTTGCGTCACCGTCATCTTGCGTCACCGCTATCTTGCGTCACCGCCATCTTGCTTCACCGCTATCTTACGTCACCGCTATCTTGCGTCACCGCCTTCTCGCGTCACCTCAATCTTGCGTCACCGCCAACTTGCATCACCGCCATCTTGCTTCACCGCTATCTTACGTCACCGCTATCTTGCGTCACCGCCATCTTGCGTCACCGCCATCTTGCGTCACCGTCATCTTGCGTCACCGCTATCTTGCGGCACTGCCATCTTGCGTCACCGCTATCTTGCGTCACCGCCATCTTGCGTCACCGCTACCTTGCGTCACCGCCATCTTGCGTCACCGCCACCTTGCGTCACCGCTATCTTGCATCACCGCCAACTTGCATCACCGCCATCTTGCGTCACCGCTATCTTGCGTCACCGCTATCATGCATCACCGCCATCTTGCGTCACCACCATCTCGCGTCACCTCAATCTTGCGTCACCGCCAACTTGCATCACCGCCATCTTGCGTCACCGCTATCATGCATCACCGCTATCTTGTGTCACCACCATCTGGCGTCACCGTCATCTTGCGTCACCGCTATCTTGCGTCACCGCCATCTTGCTTCACCGCTATCTTACGTCACCGCTATCTTGCGTCACCGCCTTCTCGCGTCACCTCAATCTTGCGTCACCGCCAACTTGCATCACCGCCATCTTGCTTCACCGCTATCTTACGTCACCGCTATCTTGCGTCACCGCTATCTTGCATCACCGCTATCTTGCGTCACCGCTATCTTGCATCACCGTCATCTTGCGTCACCGCTATCTTGCGTCACCGCCATCTTGCTTCACCGCTATCTTGCTTCACCGCTATCTTACGTCACCGCTATCTTGCGTCACCGCCTTCTCGCGTCACCTCAATCTTGCGTCACCGCCAACTTGCATCACCGCCATCTTGCATCACCGCCATCTTGCTTCACCGCTATCTTACGTCACCGCTATCTTGCGTCACCGCTATCTTGCATCACCGCTATCTTGCGTCACCGCTATCATGCATCACCGCCATCTTGCGTCACCACCATCTTGCGTCACCGTCATCTTGCGTCACCGCTATCTTGCGTCACCGCCATCTTGCTTCACCGCTATCTTACGTCACCGCTATCTTGCGTCACCGCCATCTTGCGTCACCGCCATCTTGCGTCACCGCCATCTTGCGTCACCGCCATCTTGCGTCACCGCTACCTTGCGTCACCGCCATCTTGCGTCACTGCCACCTTGCGTCACCGCTATCTTGCATCACCGCCAACTTGCATCACCGCCATCTTGCGTCACCGCTATCTTGCGTCACCGCTATCATGCATCACCGCCATCTTGCGTCACCACCATCTTGCGTCACCGTCATCTTGCGTCACCGCTATCTTGCGTCACCGCCATCTTGCTTCACCGCTATCTTGCGTCACCGCTATCATGCATCACCGCCATCTTGCGTCACCGCCATCTTGCGTCACCGTCATCTTGCGTCACCGCTATCTTGCGTCACCGCCATCTTGCTTCACCGCTATCTTACGTCACCGCTATCTTGCGTCACCGCCATCTTGCGTCACCGCCATCTTGCGTCACCGCCATCTTGCGTCACCGCTATCTTGCGGCACTGCCATCTTGCGTCACCGCTATTTTGCGTCACCGCCATCTTGCGTCACCGCTACCTTGCGTCACCGCCATCTTGCGTCACTGCCACCTTGCGTCACCGCTATCTTGCATCACCGCCAACTTGCATCACCGCCATCTTGCGTCACCGCTATCTTGCGTCACCGCTATCATGCATCACCGCCATCTTGCGTCACCACCATCTTGCGTCACCGTCATCTTGCGTCACCGCTATCTTGCGTCACCGCCATCTTGCTTCACCGCTATCTTGCGTCACCGCCATCTTGCATCACCGCCATGTTGCGTCACCGCCATCTTGCGTCACCGCCTTCTCGCGTCACCTCTATCTTGCGTCACCGCCATCTTGCGTCACCGCCATCTTGCTTCACCGCTATCTTACGTCACCGCTATCTTGGGTCACCGCCATCTTGCGTCACCGCCATCTTGCGTCACCGTCATCTTGCGTCACCGCTATCTTGCGTCACCGCCATCTTGCGTCACCGCTACCTTGCGTCACCGCCATCTTGCGTCACCGCTACCATGCATCACCGCCATCTTGCGTCACCGCTATCTTGCGTCACCGCCATCTTGCGTCACCGCTACCTTGCGTCACCGCCATCTTGCGTCACCGCTATCATGCATCACCGCCATCTTGCGTCACCACCATCTTGCATCACCGCTATCTTGCGGCACTGCCATCTTGCGTCACCGCTATTTTGCGTCAACGCCATCTTGCGTCACCGCCATCTTGCGTCACCGCTATCTTGCGTCACCGCCATCTTGCGTCACCGCTATTTTGCGTCACCGCCATCTTGCGTCAACGCTATCTTGCATCACCGCCATCTTGCGTCACCGCTATCTTGCGTCACCGCTATCATGCATCACCGCCATCTTGCGTCACCACCATCTTGCATCACCGCTATCTTGCGGCACTGCCATCTTGCGTCACCGCCGTCTTGCTTCACCGCTATCTTACGTCACCGCTATCTTGCGTCACCGCCTTCTTGCGTCACCTCAATCTTGCGTCACCGCTATTTTGCGTCAACGCTATCTTGCTTCACCGCTATCTTACGTCACCGCAATCTTGCGTCACCGCCAACTTGCATCACCGCCATCTTGCGTCACCGCTATCTTGCGTCACCGCTATCATGCATCACCGCCATCTTGCGTCACCACCATCTTGCGTCACCGCCATCTTGCGTCACCGCTATCTTGCGTCACCGCCATCTTGCTTCACCGCCATCTTGCGTCACCGCTATCTTGCGTCACCGCCATCTTGCGTCACCGCTATTTTGCGTCAACGCCATCTTGCGTCAACGCTATCTTGCATCACCGCCATCTTGCGTCACCGCTATCTTGCGTCACCGCTATCATGCATCACCGCCATCTTGCGTCACCACCATCTTGCATCACCGCTATCTTGCGGCACCGCCATCTTGCGTCACCGCCATCTTGCGTCACCGCTATCTTGCGTCACCGCCATCTTGCGTCAACGCTATCTTGCATCACCGCCATCTTGCGTCACTGCTATCTTGCGTCACCGCTATCTTGCATCACCGCCATCTTGCGTCACCGCCATCTTGCGTCACCGCTATCATGCATCACCGCCATCTTGCGTCACCACCATCTTGCGTCACCGTCATCTTGCGTCACCGCTATCTTGCGTCACCGCCATCTTGCTTCACCGCTATCTTACGTCACCGCTATCTTGCGTCACCGCCTTCTCGCGTCACCTCAATCTTGCGTCACCGCCAACTTGCATCACCGCCATCTTGCGTCACCGTCATCTTGCGTCACCGCTATCTTGCGTCACCGCCATCTTGCTTCACCGCTATCTTACGTCACCGCTATCTTGCGTCACCGCCTTCTCGCGTCACCTCAATCTTGCGTCACCGCCAACTTGCATCACCGCCATCTTGCTTCACCGCTATCTTACGTCACCGCTATCTTACGTCACCGCTATCTTGCGTCACCGCCTTCTCGCGTCACCTCAATCTTGCGTCACCGCCAACTTGCATCACCGCCATCTTGCTTCACCGCTATTTTACGTCACCGCTATCTTGCGTCACCGCCATCTTGCGTCACCGCCATCTTGCGTCACCGTCATCTTGCGTCACCGCTATCTTGCGGCACTGTCATCTTGCGTCACCGCTATCTTGCGTCACCGCCATCTTGCGTCACCGCTACCTTGCGTCACCGCCATCTTGCGTCACCGCTATCTTGCATCACCGCCATCTTGCGTCACCGCTATTTTGCGTCACCGCCACCTTGCGTCACCGCTATCTTGCATCACCGCCATCTTGCGTCACCGCTATCTTGCATCACCGCTATCATGCATCACCGCCATCTTGCGTCACCGCCATCTTGCGTCACCGCCATCTTGCGTCACCGCTATCTTGCATCACCGCTATCTTGCGTCACCGCTATCATGCATCACCGCCATCTTGCGTCACCATGAATGATGACAGCTGTCAGCTGCGACAATAATATCGAGCTCTGTATTTAATTGCTATAAAAATTATTTTATCAGTATAATTTAAGTGAAAACTTGATTGTTATAATACTTAATAGAAGATACATCTGTGAAATTATTTGTGTACTGATATATCAAGCATTTAATTAATATTAATCACACAGGAGGACTTCAGCAGACCGTAAGACAGATTTCTACATATTTCAGTGAATTCTTAGTGAATTAAATAACTTTAAAGTGATTCCATCAATATAAGCTGCCAAACGACGTGTTTTTTACAAGTTTTTTCTTATTATTTGTGAAAAAAGAAGAATTTATCGGACATACACAACATACACTATATATAATATATCAAAATTCAAATCTGGTTTCAACAGCTGTTTAAGTGTCAAGTCTCCTACTACAACTAGCGCCATCTTGTTACAATTTAAAGAGTTATTAGCCGAGACAATGGAAAACAATAACATCACTTTTCGTCGTAAAAATTTAAAAGCTAATTCCGAGTTAAACATTGCATTGATGTCTGATGACGAATCATCGAGTCTTGACTCTCCTGGGCTCAATTTATCTTCATCTAGCCAGCCAACACATACGTGTTTTGACCGTACAGAAATAACCTACCTAAAGTCACGCATTGAAAAATTACAACTTGAACTCACCAGCGCCCATGATGAAATATCACATCTCAATCTGGAAGTCACATCACTGAAGCGAGAATTAGATTCAAAAACTAAAACTATTTCCATATTAAAGAAGTTATCAGATGATACTACACAGTTTCCACGCACTCCGAACAAAACATATTCCACGCCAAGAAATAGAAAGATGCGAAAGTCAATTATTCATAATATTGCACAGCGCAGCTCACCAGTTGGAGAAAATAACATTAATGTCTGCAAATCGCAAACACTTAACAATAAACAAAATCTGGAAAGTCCAAAGAATGATCGACACGAGATTAGCAAAATATCTCAGACGTCACAAATGACAACGTCAATTGAAGTGCAGAAACAGAAAATTGTGGGTAGTTCGAAAAAAAATAATATTTATATTCTAGGCGATCAACAACTAGTTAATTTGCCAGTCAATTTGTATCGATCAAGGCAAAATAAATGGAATGACGTATATAGTATAGACGGTTTTATAAAACCTTTTGCTTCTGCTTCTCACATACTCAGTA
This sequence comes from Polyommatus icarus, assembly GCA_937595015.1. Classification (NCBI taxonomy): domain Eukaryota; kingdom Metazoa; phylum Arthropoda; class Insecta; order Lepidoptera; family Lycaenidae; genus Polyommatus; species Polyommatus icarus. The sequence goes on from OW569339.1 coordinate 14,176,552, forward strand.
GCTGTCGTAATCTAAGTAAGATATTATGTAATGATGACATTGTAATAATAAGTATCGGGACAAATGAAAGAAATCCCTACTCTTTATTATCAGACCTTTGCTGCACACTTGAATGTTTAAAAAATTGTCATGTATTTATTTTAGGGGTATTTAATAATCTATTTCTAAACACAAATTTGTTAAATTACCATATTGAACAAATTTCTAGAAACTTTTCTAACTGTAAATACATAAATATACAGCATAATATAAATTGTTATGGATATAAATTCAAATCTTTAAGTCAGTACTTGTGTTTTAAATGTAATGTAGAAATTGACAATATAAACTATAAAAGAATGTATGTGGATAAACCAGTTAGGAAATCTTATATGAAGGAAATTAATGTAAAGGGCACTATACCATATTATTTTGGTTTATCGTCTAAAAATCTTAATAATAAATCCAATAACACAAAAACTAAGTGTTTAGATGGAATAAAAAAAGGCACAATTCCGTATTACTTCAAAAAAATTAATCCAATTGTTATACATGATAAAAGTGCACCAGATGACAGTATATTTTTTCGAGAATAGCTCCTCTAAAACTACTAATACTATAATTTTGGCTCACATTAACATTCAGGGGTTGCTTAGTAAACAGTTGGAAATAGACCTATTCCTTAAAAGCCGCAATATTAATATTTTCTGTGTTACAGAACATTGGTTATCAATTGAACAAATTAATACTTTAAATAATAACTTTTATAAGGTTGCTAGTTCGTTTATAAGAAGGGAAACTATACGCGGTGGGTCTCTTATTTATATACAAAATGACATTAAATATAAAGAACGTACTGATATAGTTAAACTTTCCTGTGAATGTACAGCAGAAATTTCGTGCGTTGAGCTGGAACAATACATAGTAATCTGTGTGTACCGATTCCGACCTCAGGGCGATTTGGAATCTTTTGACTCGACATTAGATAGTGTACTAAATCGTTTGCTGACACATAAAAAGATTATACTATGCGGTGACCTAAACGTAAATCTACTGGAGAACTCATCAAAATGTGACAGGCTACTTAACTTATTTGCAACCTTTGACCTTAAATACTTATTTTTGGAGCCAACTAGAATAACTTCACACTCAGCAACTTGCTTGGATAACATTTACTGTAATTCGAGTTGCATAGAAAAGTGCTTATTTAGTGATCTAACATCAGACCACCTAGGCCAGCTCGCGGTTTTTCCAGTTACAACTAATAATCCCATTAAAACAATCACATGTAGACCGATTACATCAGCTAAAATAAATATTTTTAGAGATAATATCGCAAGCAGAATTCTCAAGATAGATGTTACCCAAAAAGATCCACACATTTTTTATGATAAATTGCTTGATGTTATTATAAAGGAACACGACATGATTTTTAAAACTAAGACGTTTAACATTGATAATAAAATAAAATTTTGTGAATGGGCGACACCTGGCATTTACATCAGCAGAAACAAATTATACGACTTGTATGACTTAAAAAAATATAATTTGCACCCTCTATTTAATCAGTACGTAAGGAATTATTCCAAAGTATTCAAAAAGACCTGTCTGGCTGCCAAATCGTTATATTTAAGTAATAAAATTAAGAGCTCTAATAATATTATTCGTAGCACTTGGAATACAATAAACAACGAAACCGGGCGATCTAAAACAAATGAACGCAAAATATCACTTAACATTGATGGTTTGACAATATCTGATAATCTAGAATTAGCTCATTATTTTAATAACTATTTTGTAAATATACCCTTAGAATTAACTCACTCCCTTGATTCCTCTTCAATAAAAGCCAATGAATTATTAAGAACTAATGTGCAAGAAAATGTGACTTTGTTTAACTTCAAACACATTCACCCTAATGACATCTTAAAGATATTCAAGACTCTTAACATGAAGAAATCTGTAGACTTATGCGGTATTTCAGTTAAATTGCTCAAAAATATTATTACTGAATTATCGCCATATTTAGCCGCCTTATTTAATCGCTGTATAGATGTTGGGGTGTTTCCCCGACTCATGAAGCAGTCTAAAGTTATACCATTATTTAAAAAAGGCTCACAAAGTGACCCTACAAATTTTAGACCAATTTCTATTTTGCCAGCAATAAGTAAAATATTTGAAAAGGCCATACTTATACAGTTACAGAGTCACTTTAATATCAATAAACTATTCCACAATCGTCAATACGGTTTCACTAAGGGTGTCTCAACAACAGATGCTGGTGTAACATTAATTAAATATATACTTAAAGCTTGGGAAGATTCTCACGATGTTATTGGCGTATTTTGTGATCTGTCAAAAGCCTTTGACTGCGTTGATCATCGCACACTTCTACTCAAACTAAAGTACTATGGTATTAGAGATGCAGCACTTAATTTAATTAAAGATTATTTGACGGACCGAATACAATTCGCAGATGTTGACGGTGTGAAATCATCGGGTTTGCATACAAAAATGGGAGTTCCTCAGGGTTCCATCTTAGGACCATTTTTGTTCCTTATTTACATCAATGATCTTCCATTTTTTATAGAACATTTATGTGAAATTTTGTTATTTGCCGATGACACCTCCCTTCTTTTCAAAATCAATCGTAAAAATCCAGATATCAACAGCATAAATAGAATACTTACTCTCATACTACAATGGTTCAATTCTAATAATCTTCTACTAAACCCAAAAAAAACTAAATGTGTCAAATTTACTATGCCAAATGTTAAGTCTACTAGCACAATTAATATTAAAATTGGTATAGATAATTTAAACTTAGTAGATTCTACAATGTTTTTAGGTCTTACGCTTGGCCGTAAATTGCAATGGGGACCTCACATCTCTAACATAGCTAAGAAACTTAGTTCAGCCGTGTTTGCTATTAGGAAGGTAAGACTTTTGACTAACGTTGAAACAGCACGTATGGTATATTTTAGCTACTTCCACAGTATCATGTCTTATGGTTTATTATTATGGGGAAGTGCAGCTGACATTCAGACTATATTTATTCTGCAAAAACGAGCAATACGTGCCATATATCGACTAGGACCCAGAGATTCTCTAAGAGAAAAATTTAAAGAAATAAATATTTTGACAATTGCATCTCAGTTTATCTTTGACAATATAATGTACATTAGGAAAAACATTCACAATTATGACCGAAAAGCTGATATTCACCCTTTCAATACCAGAAATAAGAACAAGTTAGTTAGTAACTATTCACGGCTTCATAAAGTTCAAAATACATTTGTGGGACTCGGCATACGTTTTTATAATAGATTGCCTGCTGAGATTCTAGACTTACCATTTACTAAGTTTAAGGGATGTATCAAAAATCAATTATTGAATAAAGGTTATTACACAACAAATGAATATTTTGAAGACATTCAACCATGGAAATGATTACTAATTATTTGTAATGTGAGTTATAATTACTGTAATTGTTAAATGTTAGTTGCAATTATCTTATCTGATTATCTGACATCAATCATAATATTTACGACATTCAATTCAATTGTTATTGTATTTAATATTTATGACATTCACGATTAATAATTAATTAAGTAGTAAGTAATTTATTTTAAATTAATTTTTATTTTTGGACATTATATAACAAAACAAAGTATGACATTAAATAATAATTATTAAGTATGTATGACTTATCTTTATGTCAATATGGTAAAATATTATGTTGTTGTATTTGGTAATAGTAATAAGTGGTGACAGGAATGTAAATTGTACAATGGGTTTTTTGTGATACTAATTTAACGCATATCTTATAAGTACTTACTACAATTAATTTATATTGCAATTATTGTGACGTTCATAAGTGTTACTGTGTGACCTATGTGAATAAATGATTTTGATTTTTTGATTTTTGATTTTGACCACCATCTTGCGTCACCGTCATCTTGCGTCACCGCTATCTTGCGTCACCGCCATCTTGCGTCACCGCCATCTTGCGTCACCGTCATCTTGCGTCACCGCTATCTTGCGGCACTGCCATCTTGCGTCACCGCTATCTTGCGTCACCGCCATCTTGCGTCACCGCTACCTTGCGTCACCGCCATCTTGCGTCACCGCTATCTTGCATCACCGCCATCTTGCGTCACCGCTATTTTGCGTCACCGCCACCTTGCGTCACCGCTATCTTGCATCACCGCCATCTTGCTTCACCGCTATCTTGCATCACCGCTATCTTGCGTCACCGCCATCTTGCGTCACCGCCATCTTGCGTCACCGCTATCTTGCGTCACCGCTATCATGCATCACCGCCATCTTGCGTCACCGCCATCTTGCGTCACCGCTATCTTGCGTCACCGCCATCTTGCTTCACCGCTATCTTACGTCACCGCTATCTTGCGTCACCGCCTTCTCGCGTCACCTCAATCTTGCGTCACCGCCAACTTGCATCACCGCCATCTTGCTTCACCGCTATCTTACGTCACCGCTATCTTGCGTCACCGCTATCTTGCATCACCGCTATCTTGCGTCACCGCTATCATGCATCACCGCCATCTTGCGTCACCGCCATCTTGCGTCACCGCCATCTTGCGTCACCGCTATCTTGCGTCACCGCCATCTTGCTTCACCGCTATCTTACGACACCGCTATCTTGCGTCACCGCTATCATGCATCACCGCCATCTTGCGTCACCGCTATCATGCATCACCGCCATCTTGCGTCACCGCCTTCTTGCGTCACCGCAATCTTGCGTCACCGCCAACTTGCATCACCGCCATCTTGCGTCACCGCTATCTTGCGTCACCGCTATCATGCATCACCGCCATCTTGTGTCACCACCATCTTGCGTCACCGTCATCTTGCGTCACCGCTATCTTGCGTCACCGCCTTCTCGCGTCACCGCAATCTTGCGTCACCGCCTTCTTGCGTCACCGCTATCTTGCGTCACCGCCATCTTGCTTCACCGCTATCTTACGTCACCGCTATCTTGCGTCACCGCTATCATGCATCACCGCCATCTTGCGGTGACGCAAGATAGCGGTGATGCAAGATAGCGGTGACGCAAGATAGCGGTGACGTAAGATAGCGGTGAAGCAAGATGGCGGTGATGCAAGTTGGCGGTGACGCAAGATTGAGGTGACGCGAGAAGGCGGTGACGCAAGATAGCGGTGACGCAAGATGACGGTGACGCAAGATGGTGGTGACACAAGATGGCGGTGATGCATGATAGCGGTGACGCAAGATAGCGGTGACGCAAGATGGCGGTGATGCAAGTTGGCGGTGACGCAAGATTGCGGTGACCTTGACCTTGCGTCACCACCATCTTGCGTCACCGTCATCTTGCGTCACCGCTATCTTGCGTCACCGCCATCTTGCTTCACCGCTATCTTACGTCACCGCCTTCTTGCGTCACCGCAATCTTGCGTCACCGCCTTCTTGCGTCACCGCTATCTTGCGTCACCGCCATCTTGCTTCACCGCTATCTTACGTCACCGCTATCTTGCGTCACCGCTATCATGCATCACCGCCATCTTGCGTCACCGCTATCATGCATCACCGCCATCTTGCGTCACCACCATCTTGCGTCACCGTCATCTTGCGTCACCGCTATCTTGCGTCACCGCCATCTTGCTTCACCGCTATCTTACGTCACCGCCTTCTTGCGTCACCGCAATCTTGCGTCACCGCTATCTTGCGTCACCGCTATCATGCATCACCGCCATCTTGTGTCACCACCATCTTGCGTCACCGTCATTTTGCGTCACCGCTATCTTGCGTCACCGCCATCTTGCTTCACCGCTATCTTACGTCACCGCTATCTTGCGTCACCGCCTTCTCGCGTCACCTCAATCTTGCGTCACCGCCAACTTGCATCACCGCCATCTTGCTTCACCGCTATCTTACGTCACCGCTATCTTGCGTCACCGCTATCTTGCATCACCGCTATCTTGCGTCACCGCTATCATGCATCACCGTCATCTTGCGTCACCGCTATCTTGCGTCACCGCCATCTTGCTTCACCGCTATCTTGCTTCACCGCTATCTTACGTCACCGCTATCTTGCGTCACCGCCTTCTCGCGTCACCTCAATCTTGCGTCACCGCCAACTTGCATCACCGCCATCTTGCATCACCGCCATCTTGCTTCACCGCTATCTTACGTCACCGCTATCTTGCGTCACCGCTATCTTGCATCACCGCTATCTTGCGTCACCGCTATCATGCATCACCGCCATCTTGCGTCACCACCATCTTGCGTCACCGTCATCTTGCGTCACCGCTATCTTGCGTCACCGCCATCTTGCTTCACCGCTATCTTACGTCACCGCTATCTTGCGTCACCGCCTTCTCGCGTCACCTCAATCTTGCGTCACCGCCAACTTGCATCACCGCCATCTTGCTTCACCGCTATCTTACGTCACCGCTATCTTGCGTCACCGCCATCTTGCGTCACCGCCATCTTGCGTCACCGTCATCTTGCGTCACCGTCATCTTGCGTCACCGCTATCTTGCGGCACTGCCATCTTGCGTCACCGCTATCTTGCGTCACCGCCATCTTGCGTCACCGCTACCTTGCGTCACCGCCATCTTGCGTCACCGCCACCTTGCGTCACCGCTATCTTGCATCACCGCCAACTTGCATCACCGCCATCTTGCGTCACCGCTATCTTGCGTCACCGCTATCATGCATCACCGCCATCTTGCGTCACCACCATCTCGCGTCACCTCAATCTTGCGTCACCGCCAACTTGCATCACCGCCATCTTGCTTCACCGCTATCTTACGTCACCGCTATCTTGCGTCACCGCCATCTTGCGTCACCGCCATCTTGCGTCACCGCCATCTTGCGTCACCGCTACCTTGCGTCACCGCCATCTTGCGTCACCGCCACCTTGCGTCACCGCTATCTTGCATCACCGCCAACTTGCATCACCGCCATCTTGCGTCACCGCTATCTTGCGTCACCGCTATCATGCATCACCGCCATCTTGCGTCACCACCATCTTGCGTCACCGTCATCTTGCGTCACCGCTATCTTGCGTCACCGCCATCTTGCTTCACCGCTATCTTACGTCACCGCTATCTTGCGTCACCGCCTTCTCGCGTCACCTCAATCTTGCGTCACCGCCATCATGCATCACCGCCATCTTGCTTCACCGCTATCTTACGTCACCGCTATCTTGCGTCACCGCCTTCTCGCGTCACCTCAATCTTGCGTCACCGCCAACTTGCATCACCGCCATCTTGCTTCACCGCTATCTTACGTCACCGCTATCTTGCGTCACCGCTATCTTGCATCACCGCTATCTTGCGTCACCGCTATCATGCATCACCGCAATCTTGCGTCACCGCCATCTTGCGTCACCGCCATCTTGCGTCACCGCTATTTTGCGTCACCGTCATCTTGCGTCACCGCTATCTTGCGTCACCGCCATCTTGCTTCACCGCTATCTTACGTCACCGCCTTCTTGCGTCACCGCAATCTTGCGTCACCGCCTTCTTGCGTCACCGCTATCTTGCGTCACCGCCATCTTGCTTCACCGCTATCTTACGTCACCGCTATCTTGCGTCACCGCTATCATGCATCACCGCCATCTTGCGTCACCGCTATCATGCATCACCGCCATCTTGCGTCACCGCCTTCTTGCGTCACCGCAATCTTGCGTCACCGCCAACTTGCATCACCGCCATCTTGCGTCACCGCTATCTTGCGTCACCGCTATCATGCATCACCGCCATCTTGTGTCACCACCATCTTGCGTCACCGTCATCTTGCGTCACCGCTATCTTGCGTCACCGCCTTCTCGCGTCACCTCAATCTTGCGTCACCGCCAACTTGCATCACCGCCATCTTGCTTCACCGCTATCTTACGTCACCGCTATCTTGCGTCACCGCTATCTTGCATCACCGCTATCTTGCGTCACCGCTATCATGCATCACCGCCATCTTGCGTCACCGCCATCTTGCGTCACCGCTATCTTGCGTCACCGCCATCTTGCTTCACCGCTATCTTACGTCACCGCTATCTTGCGTCACCGCCTTCTCGCGTCACCGCTATCTTGCGTCACCGCTATCTTGCATCACCGCTATCTTGCGTCACCGCTATCATGCATCACCGCTATCTTGCGTCACCGCTATCTTACATCACCGCTATCTTGCGTCACCGCTATCATGCATCACCGCCATCTTGCGTCACCGCCATCTTGCGTCACCGCCATCTTGCGTCACCGCTATTTTGCGTCACCGTCATCTTGCGTCACCGCTATCTTGCGTCACCGCCATCTTGCTTCACCGCTATCTTACGTCACCACCTTCTTGCGTCACCGCAATCTTGCGTCACCGCCTTCTTGCGTCACCGCTATCTTGCGTCACCGCCATCTTGCTTCACCGCTATCTTACGTCACCGCTATCTTGCGTCACCGCTATCATGCATCACCGCCATCTTGCGTCACCGCTATCATGCATCACCGCCATCTTGCGTCACCGCCTTCTTGCGTCACCGCAATCTTGCGTCACCGCCAACTTGCATCACCGCCATCTTGCGTCACTGCTATCTTGCGTCACCGCTATCATGCATCACCGCCATCTTGCGTCACCGCCATCTTGCGTCACCGCTATCATGCATCACCGCCATCTTGCGTCACCACCATCTTGCGTCACCGTCATCTTGCGTCACCGCTATCTTGCGTCACCGCCATCTTGCTTCACCGCTATCTTACGTCACCGCTATCTTGCGTCACCGCCTTCTCGCGTCACCTCAATCTTGCGTCACCGCCAACTTGCATCACCGCCATCTTGCGTCACCGTCATCTTGCGTCACCGCTATCTTGCGTCACCGCCATCTTGCTTCACCGCTATCTTACGTCACCGCTATCTTGCGTCACCGCCTTCTCGCGTCACCTCAATCTTGCGTCACCGCCAACTTGCATCACCGCCATCTTGCTTCACCGCTATCTTACGTCACCGCTATCTTACGTCACCGCTATCTTGCGTCACCGCCTTCTCGCGTCACCTCAATCTTGCGTCACCGCCAACTTGCATCACCGCCATCTTGCTTCACCGCTATTTTACGTCACCGCTATCTTGCGTCACCGCCATCTTGCGTCACCGCCATCTTGCGTCACCGTCATCTTGCGTCACCGCTATCTTGCGGCACTGCCATCTTGCGTCACCGCTATCTTGCGTCACCGCCATCTTGCGTCACCGCTACCTTGCGTCACCGCCATCTTGCGTCACCGCTATCTTGCATCACCGCCATCTTGCGTCACCGCTATTTTGCGTCACCGCCACCTTGCGTCACCGCTATCTTGCATCACCGCCATCTTGCGTCACCGCTATCTTGCATCACCGCTATCATGCATCACCGCCATCTTGCGTCACCGCCATCTTGCGTCACCGCCATCTTGCGTCACCGCTATCTTGCATCACCGCTATCTTGCGTCACCGCTATCATGCATCACCGCCATCTTGCGTCACCATGAATGATGACAGCTGTCAGCTGCGACAATAATATCGAGCTCTGTATTTAATTGCTATAAAAATTATTTTATCAGTATAATTTAAGTGAAAACTTGATTGTTATAATACTTAATAGAAGATACATCTGTGAAATTATTTGTGTACTGATATATCAAGCATTTAATTAATATTAATCACACAGGAGGACTTCAGCAGACCGTAAGACAGATTTCTACATATTTCAGTGAATTCTTAGTGAATTAAATAACTTTAAAGTGATTCCATCAATATAAGCTGCCAAACGACGTGTTTTTTACAAGTTTTTTCTTATTATTTGTGAAAAAAGAAGAATTTATCGGACATACACAACATACACTATATATAATATATCAAAATTCAAATCTGGTTTCAACAGCTGTTTAAGTGTCAAGTCTCCTACTACAACTAGCGCCATCTTGTTACAATTTAAAGAGTTATTAGCCGAGACAATGGAAAACAATAACATCACTTTTCGTCGTAAAAATTTAAAAGCTAATTCCGAGTTAAACATTGCATTGATGTCTGATGACGAATCATCGAGTCTTGACTCTCCTGGGCTCAATTTATCTTCATCTAGCCAGCCAACACATACGTGTTTTGACCGTACAGAAATAACCTACCTAAAGTCACGCATTGAAAAATTACAACTTGAACTCACCAGCGCCCATGATGAAATATCACATCTCAATCTGGAAGTCACATCACTGAAGCGAGAATTAGATTCAAAAACTAAAACTATTTCCATATTAAAGAAGTTATCAGATGATACTACACAGTTTCCACGCACTCCGAACAAAACATATTCCACGCCAAGAAATAGAAAGATGCGAAAGTCAATTATTCATAATATTGCACAGCGCAGCTCACCAGTTGGAGAAAATAACATTAATGTCTGCAAATCGCAAACACTTAACAATAAACAAAATCTGGAAAGTCCAAAGAATGATCGACACGAGATTAGCAAAATATCTCAGACGTCACAAATGACAACGTCAATTGAAGTGCAGAAACAGAAAATTGTGGGTAGTTCGAAAAAAAATAATATTTATATTCTAGGCGATCAACAACTAGTTAATTTGCCAGTCAATTTGTATCGATCAAGGCAAAATAAATGGAATGACGTATATAGTATAGACGGTTTTATAAAACCTTTTGCTTCTGCTTCTCACATACTCAGTAGCTGTCGTAATCTAAGTAAGATATTATGTAATGATGACATTGTAATAATAAGTATCGGGACAAATGAAAGAAATCCCTACTCTTTATTATCAGACCTTTGCTGCACACTTGAATGTTTAAAAAATTGTCATGTATTTATTTTAGGGGTATTTAATAATCTATTTCTAAACACAAATTTGTTAAATTACCATATTGAACAAATTTCTAGAAACTTTTCTAACTGTAAATACATAAATATACAGCATAATAGCAGCGTTTTACCTACCAATAAAACGCATATTAAAACACTTTCCAAACTCGAAGCCTATTTATATATATATTATGAGATAGCGTGTTTGTTTTTGTAATCCGAGGCGGTTTCTCTATTTCTATCTCTTTTTCCCTTAAACGTCATTCGACTTTTCACACCTGTCAGTTGCTCTTGACATCTAGATGTCAAACTTAAAAAGTATAAATGTCGGATGTCGAGAGCAGCGCGCTCATTGGTTTTACATAATATATATATACCAGGCAGATATACAAACTATAGGCTTCGAGTTTGGAAAGTGTTTTAATATGCGTTTTATTGGTAGGTAAAACGCTGCTATTAAAAAACTGTTCCAAACTCGAAGCCTATTTATATATATATTATGAGACGTGTTTGATATCGCCTGGTGTGAAAAGTTATAAATATTAATTTAAATAAAATAGGAAAAGATAATACAAGTAAAAATAGTTTATTTATAATTATATTTTATAGTTCAATAGATACAAAAATAAAGAATACAAGTAATAATTAAATATAATTTATAAAGACAAAAGTAAAATTCAATTATTAAAATAAAACTCAAAAACAAAATCTAAATAGATGTAAATAATTTTGTAACTGACTTAACCTCTTGATTAGGTTTTATTATTCTTTTATAATATTTTAGAAACACATTTTGCGAACGCCAGTTTCCTCTTTGTAAAATTTCGTCAATAGGAAAATTTTGCACCCAATTTTTAGATGCAACAGCTGGGCGAAAACTACCTGGTGTGGCTTTTATACCCGCTTCGGATAGTAGTGATTTTAGCCAGTTTGAAATAGTTGTTTTAGACGCCACTTTGGGTGGACCACAAACTGTCAGAAATAAGTTATCTAATTTACATTCATCTCGCCTTGCTCTAGATAGTCTAATTAGAGATTTTATCCAAAAGGTGGGATCTAGAGGCTGAGATTCATTATTCTGAACCAGTTTCCATCCAGATTGCCTATAATCGGCATTATCAGTCTTTGAACCGTATTTAGGCCAGAAAATGACACTATCGTTTGATATTAAACAATTATCAGGATCGATTGACAATAAGGTGAGATCATGTATACGCCTTCCAGAACACAGTAATAATATACATGCTGTACGTCTAGAACACTCATATAAATTTAAATCTGTACTAAAAGTATTACAAAGCCAGGTAGATAGAAAATCAATGTCCCATATAGGAGGTTTCTCGTTTTTCGGGCATTTGTTAGAAATTGATTTTAAAATGTGCTGTACAAGTGGATGAGAACTAAGTTGTCTACATTCGTTAGGGTCACATAAAGTTGACACTACAGATTTATGAAGCATAATAGTATTTCTAGAAAGCTTATGTATTTGAAAAAGGTCTGATAAATATCTAGCAAGATCTGACCCTGTAGGAGTAACTATAGGTATATTATTCTGATGGGTCCAAATACACCACCTTCGCCATGCACACTCATAAGACCTCCTAGTAGACTCACGCCAACTTGATTTTAAAAGGTTAATTTGATCGGGTGTCCAGCCTTTTAGTGCCTGGGTCCACCCCCACATTTTCAAACTTCCATTACTCTGTTCTGTACTCGTGGACACAGTTGATTGATCGTTAGATCGACAAGTACTTTGTCTAGATTTAGGATCGTGAACGGAGCTTCTAGAGCTCGGCTGGATAGAAGGCGGCTGGCATTCACCCATCTTGGTGCTATAGTTAGATAGCTCCCCTGTGCGTTGTTCAAATGCGAAAGTACCCGAGGCATGAGAAAAGGGGGTGATAATACCCAGTCCAGGGGATAGTTCCAAAGACGACTTAATGGGTCGTGAATTTCCGCCTGATAGCCCATTAAATCTAGGTTCGGATACCGAGGGACTACATGGGCTGACTGAGGGGCAAATAGGTCTACCACCGGCAGTACAGTTTTTCTGAAAAACTTCACAGTGATCGGAGGCAGAGGATGCCATATTTATGGGGTCAATTTTTGTCTCGACAACCGATCTGCTTCCACATTGTACCGGCTGGACAGATGGTGAAGTGATAGATTGACATTGTGTCGATCCAGGATAGCAAATATTTGACGTGACAGACTTAACAGAGATTGGGATTGAGAGTCTTCGTTTTTTAGAAACGCAAGAGTTGTTATGTTGTCCGACTGCACTGACATAGTGGTTTTTACTCGATGTAAAATTAAAATTTGAAAAATTTTGAGAATCACCATCACCTCTTTGTGGTTTGAAAGCTCGTGAGTCCACCAAGTTACTGTCATACGCAATGTACCGGTGGCTAAGTAATGAGACACCGGATTGAGATGAATCGGAGATTAAATATGTAGGTTTCGAACCCACTATTGAATTTCCAGAAACGCCAGCATCGGCATAGGGAATAATTTCTTTAGAGGAATGTCCCGTATCTTTTGACAAAAGTCCAAAAGATTTCAATAGTCTAGGCGACCTCTCGTGACACAAGGACTTACGAAATTGAGATGACTTAAAAACTGTATTGTTTTTAAATTGGCCATCTTTAACTGGCATATTTCTAAACATAATATTATCTAAATTTTTATGCGCAGAGTTTTGTTTCTTGGTAACCGTTCTAGATTGCGGATCGGGTCCCACATTACGCCCAAAACCAGTAAGGTTTGCTGAGGATTTAGGGCAGATTTTAACCAGGTTACTGTCTAACCGAGGTAAATTAATAAAGTCGAAGTTAGATTTATATGTTTGCGCAACATCTTTACATATAACTGGTGAACAATTAAAAATTTGTCCAAGTACACAATTAGGTGTATTCCCTGCTCTCGTAATATCTGAGCTAGCCAATTTGTTAAAGACGCGAATACCGTGGAGGCTGTCGCTAGACCTAATGGCAGGTATATTATTATTTGTCACAGGTTGCCTTTGTAAATTATGGTCAACCCCGTGTCTTTGGAAGACATAGTTTGGAGCAGATGGTCTAAAAAATTTTATATTATGTTGGTAAAATGAAGGAGAGGTTTTATTTTCAACGGAATTCTGTAGCCCATGATTAATAAGTATGGATCCGCTCCTAACTTTACCCATCTGTTTGGGAATAGTTGTAGTTGACGGGCTCTGAATTAGTCAGTATTTCTTTTTAAAGTTTCCGTCTCGACGAGAGGCGGTATGATATGTTTTATTGGCTTGTAGCCCGCTCCCTGAGGGATGAGGACCTCTGGGACGAAAATTCCTTCCTTGCGTAGGAAGACGTGGAAAGTTATTAAAAATCGGTTGGTTTGGCACACCTTGCGCAGGTTGCATAATGGGATTAAAGGGTGCAATATTTTGTGACGGTATATAATTATTATTGAATCCAAAATTTGTTCCACTGTGCGGCAGTGGGAGTAGGTTCTGACCTTGCGCAGGTAAAGTGTTGTAAAATTTATCGGAAAAAGATTTTCTAGCTTGGATTTTATCAGATTTTTGAGGCCAAAAAACTTTACTACTACCTCCATTTTTATCAATAACAGCCGAAAAATCGGTTTTATTAAATAAACTTTCACAAGTTGGGGGTATTTTTCGGAGGGTAGATTTAACATATTTATTTTTAACCGATTTCAATAAAGCGTCTCTGCGCTGCTGTATAATATCGGCTCGATGGCCACATGCCATCTGCAAAAGATCGTTTGAGATTTTACTAAACTCCCCTTGCGTAAAAAGTTCACAAATTTTAGATTCTACTGACTTCGCGTCAGTAACTTGCACGGAACTTAACCACGAAATAAAATCTTTAATTACTTGTTCCAATGCCTCATTTTGTTTGAGGATGGCTAATGAAATGGCTGCGAAACCACGTTCTGTATATGATAAATTTAAAGACGATTCATATGGTTTTAATTCGTCATTACAATCCAATTCTACGAAACCAGGATTGGCACAATACAATTTTTGTACGTCTGAATATCGTACTTCCGACCAATTATCGGTTTCAAAATGCTGCAATGATTTCAGCTTTTCAATATGACTTAGCGAAGCTCTTTGTATATTTGGTTCCTTAACTATAGTAGAAACCGGCATAGAAAACGAAGGCTCAGATACAGGTATCGACTGAGACTGATTTAATTCGGCAGAGCCAGGCGTTTCATGCACATTTTCATTTTCCAAATTAAAATTTTCAAATAACTCACCGCTGATGTTAGCGTCCAGTATGTCTGCATCTGGACTATTGTCCTGCACGGCATTTTCACTAGGCAAAAAGTTACTTAAATAATTTTGAATGTTATTAACCTGTAAAATCAACTCGTCTATAACTTCACTGCTATGACGTGCACGTTTTGCCGAAACCGAAAATAATTCTTCTGAATTATTGCGTTTATCCATAATTTATTTTTAAACAATAATTATATTAAAATTTTAATAAAAATAATTAAAAAGCGAACGGTAACACCGTTTAAAATATTAAATACTAGAGAACCGCACGGATCAAAAAACAAACCGCCAATGAGCGCGCTGCTCTCGACATCCGACATTTATACTTTTTAAGTTTGACATCTAGATGTCAAGAGCAACTGACAGGTGTGAAAAGTCGAATGACGTTTAAGGGAAAAAGAGATAGAAATAGAGAAACCGCCTCGGATTACAAAAACAAACACGCTATCTCATAATATATATATAAATAGGCTTCGAGTTTGGAACAGTTTTTTAATATAAATTGTTATGGATATAAATTCAAATCTTTAAGTCAGTACTTGTGTTTTAAATGTAATGTAGAAATTGACAATATAAACTATAAAAGAATGTATGTGGATAAACCAGTTAGGAAATCTTATATGAAGGAAATTAATGTAAAGGGCACTATACCATATTATTTTGGTTTATCGTCTAAAAATCTTAATAATAAATCCAATAACACAAAAACTAAGTGTTTAGATGGAATAAAAAAAGGCACAATTCCGTATTACTTCAAAAAAATTAATCCAATTGTTATACATGATAAAAGTGCACCAGATGACAGTATATTTTTTCGAGAATAGCTCCTCTAAAACTACTAATACTATAATTTTGGCTCACATTAACATTCAGGGGTTGCTTAGTAAACAGTTGGAAATAGACCTATTCCTTAAAAGCCGCAATATTAATATTTTCTGTGTTACAGAATATTGGTTATCAATTGAACAAATTAATACTTTAAATAATAACTTTTATAAGGTTGCTAGTTCGTTTATAAGAAGGGAAACTATACGCGGTGGGTCTCTTATTTATATACAAAATGACATTAAATATAAAGAACGTACTGATATAGTTAAACTTTCCTGTGAATGTACAGCAGAAATTTCGTGCGTTGAGCTGGAACAATACATAGTAATCTGTGTGTACCGACCCCCTCAGGGCGATTTGGAATCTTTTGACTCGACATTAGATAGTGTACTAAATCGTTTGCTGACACATAAAAAGATTATACTATGCGGTGACCTAAACGTAAATCTACTGGAGAACTCATCAAAATGTGACAGGCTACTTAACTTATTTGCAACCTTTGACCTTAAATACTTATTTTTGGAGCCAACTAGAATAACTTCACACTCAGCAACTTGCTTGGATAACATTTACTGTAATTCGAGTTGCATAGAAAAGTGCTTATTTAGTGATCTAACATCAGACCACCTAGGCCAGCTCGCGGTTTTTCCAGTTACAACTAATAATCCCATTAAAACAATCACATGTAGACCGATTACATCAGCTAAAATAAATATTTTTAGAGATAATATCGCAAGCAGAATTCTCAAGATAGATGTTACCCAAAAAGATCCACACATTTTTTATGATAAATTGCTTGATGTTATTATAAAGGAACACGACATGATTTTTAAAACTAAGACGTTTAACATTGATAATAAAATAAAATTTTGTGAATGGGCGACACCTGGCATTTACATCAGCAGAAACAAATTATACGACTTGTATGACTTAAAAAAATATAATTTGCACCCTCTATTTAATCAGTACGTAAGGAATTATTCCAAAGTATTCAAAAAGACCTGTCTGGCTGCCAAATCGTTATATTTAAGTAATAAAATTAAGAGCTCTAATAATATTATTCGTAGCACTTGGAATACAATAAACAACGAAACCGGGCGATCTAAAACAAATGAACGCAAAATATCACTTAACATTGATGGTTTGACAATATCTGATAATCTAGAATTAGCTCATTATTTTAATAACTATTTTGTAAATATACCCTTAGAATTAACTCACTCCCTTGATTCCTCTTCAATAAAAGCCAATGAATTATTAAGAACTAATGTGCAAGAAAATGTGACTTTGTTTAACTTCAAACACATTCACCCTAATGACATCTTAAAGATATTCAAGACTCTTAACATGAAGAAATCTGTAGACTTATGCGGTATTTCAGTTAAATTGCTCAAAAATATTATTACTGAATTATCGCCATATTTAGCCGCCTTATTTAATCGCTGTATAGATGTTGGGGTGTTTCCCCGACTCATGAAGCAGTCTAAAGTTATACCATTATTTAAAAAAGGCTCACAAAGTGACCCTACAAATTTTAGACCAATTTCTATTTTGCCAGCAATAAGTAAAATATTTGAAAAGGCCATACTTATACAGTTACAGAGTCACTTTAATATCAATAAACTATTCCACAATCGTCAATACGGTTTCACTAAGGGTGTCTCAACAACAGATGCTGGTGTAACATTAATTAAATATATACTTAAAGCTTGGGAAGATTCTCACGATGTTATTGGCGTATTTTGTGATCTGTCAAAAGCCTTTGACTGCGTTGATCATCGCACACTTCTACTCAAACTAAAGTACTATGGTATTAGAGATGCAGCACTTAATTTAATTAAAGATTATTTGACGGACCGAATACAATTCGCAGATGTTGACGGTGTGAAATCATCGGGTTTGCATACAAAAATGGGAGTTCCTCAGGGTTCCATCTTAGGACCATTTTTGTTCCTTATTTACATCAATGATCTTCCATTTTTTATAGAACATTTATGTGAAATTTTGTTATTTGCCGATGACACCTCCCTTCTTTTCAAAATCAATCGTAAAAATCCAGATATCAACAGCATAAATAGAATACTTACTCTCATACTACAATGGTTCAATTCTAATAATCTTCTACTAAACCCAAAAAAAACTAAATGTGTCAAATTTACTATGCCAAATGTTAAGTCTACTAGCACAATTAATATTAAAATTGGTATAGATAATTTAAACTTAGTAGATTCTACAATGTTTTTAGGTCTTACGCTTGGCCGTAAATTGCAATGGGGACCTCACATCTCTAACATAGCTAAGAAACTTAGTTCAGCCGTGTTTGCTATTAGGAAGGTAAGACTTTTGACTAACGTTGAAACAGCACGTATGGTATATTTTAGCTACTTCCACAGTATCATGTCTTATGGTTTATTATTATGGGGAAGTGCAGCTGACATTCAGACTATATTTATTCTGCAAAAACGAGCAATACGTGCCATATATCGACTAGGACCCAGAGATTCTCTAAGAGAAAAATTTAAAGAAATAAATATTTTGACAATTGCATCTCAGTTTATCTTTGACAATATAATGTACATTAGGAAAAACATTCACAATTATGACCGAAAAGCTGATATTCACCCTTTCAATACCAGAAATAAGAACAAGTTAGTTAGTAACTATTCACGGCTTCATAAAGTTCAAAATACATTTGTGGGACTCGGCATACGTTTTTATAATAGATTGCCTGCTGAGATTCTAGACTTACCATTTACTAAGTTTAAGGGATGTATCAAAAATCAATTATTGAATAAAGGTTATTACACAACAAATGAATATTTTGAAGACATTCAACCATGGAAATGATTACTAATTATTTGTAATGTGAGTTATAATTACTGTAATTGTTAAATGTTAGTTGCAATTATCTTATCTGATTATCTGACATCAATCATAATATTTACGACATTCAATTCAATTGTTATTGTATTTAATATTTATGACATTCACGATTAATAATTAATTAAGTAGTAAGTAATTTATTTTAAATTTATTTTTTATTTTTGGACATTATATAACAAAACAAAGTATGACATTAAATAATAATTATTAAGTATGTATGACTTATCTTTATGTCAATATGGTAAAATATTATGTTGTTGTATTTGGTAATAGTAATAAGTGGTGACAGGAATGTAAATTGTACAATGGGTTTTTTGTGATACTAATTTAACGCATATCTTATAAGTACTTACTACAATTAATTTATATTGCAATTATTGTGACGTTCATAAGTGTTACTGTGTGACCTATGTGAATAAATGATTTTGATTTTTTGATTTTTGATTTTGACCACCATCTTGCGTCACCGTCATCTTGCGTCACCGCTATCTTGCGTCACCGCCATCTTGCGTCACCGCCATCTTGCGTCACCGTCATCTTGCGTCACCGCTATCTTGCGGCACTGCCATCTTGCGTCACCGCTATCTTGCGTCACCGCCATCTTGCGTCACCGCTACCTTGCGTCACCGCCATCTTGCGTCACCGCTATCTTGCATCACCGCCATCTTGCGTCACCGCTATTTTGCGTCACCGCCACCTTGCGTCACCGCTATCTTGCATCACCGCCATCTTGCTTCACCGCTATCTTGCGTCACCGCTATCTTGCGTCACCGCCATCTTGCGTCACCGCCATCTTGCGTCACCGCTATCTTGCGTCACCGCTATCATGCATCACCGCCATCTTGCGTCACCGCCATCTTGCGTCACCGCTATCTTGCGTCACCGCCATCTTGCTTCACCGCTATCTTACGTCACCGCTATCTTGCGTCACCGCCTTCTCGCGTCACCTCAATCTTGCGTCACCGCCAACTTGCATCACCGCCATCTTGCTTCACCGCTATCTTACGTCACCGCTATCTTGCGTCACCGCTATCTTGCATCACCGCTATCTTGCGTCACCGCTATCATGCATCACCGCCATCTTGCGTCACCGCCATCTTGCGTCACCGCCATCTTGCGTCACCGCTATTTTGCGTCACCGTCATCTTGCGTCACCGCTATCTTGCGTCACCGCCATCTTGCTTCACCGCTATCTTACGTCACCGCCTTCTTGCGTCACCGCAATCTTGCGTCACCGCCTTCTTGCGTCACCGCTATCTTGCGTCACCGCCATCTTGCTTCACCGCTATCTTACGACACCGCTATCTTGCGTCACCGCTATCATGCATCACCGCCATCTTGCGTCACCGCCTTCTTGCGTCACCGCAATCTTGCGTCACCGCCAACTTGCATCACCGCCATCTTGCGTCACCGCTATCTTGCGTCACCGCTATCATGCATCACCGCCATCTTGTGTCACCACCATCTTGCGTCACCGTCATCTTGCGTCACCGCTATCTTGCGTCACCGCCTTCTCGCGTCACCTCAATCTTGCGTCACCGCCAACTTGCATCACCGCCATCTTGCGTCACCGCTATCTTACGTCACCGCTATCTTGCGTCACCGCTATCTTGCATCACCGCTATCTTGCGTCACCGCTATCATGCATCACCGCCATCTTGCGTCACCGCCATCTTGCGTCACCGCCATCTTGCGTCACCGCTATTTTGCGTCACCGTCATCTTGCGTCACCGCTATCTTGCGTCACCGCCATCTTGCTTCACCGCTATCTTACGTCACCGCCTTCTTGCGTCACCGCAATCTTGCGTCACCGCCTTCTTGCGTCACCGCTATCTTGCGTCACCGCCATCTTGCTTCACCGCTATCTTACGTCACCGCTATCTTGCGTCACCGCTATCATGCATCACCGCCATCTTGCGGTGACGCAAGATAGCGGTGATGCAAGATAGCGGTGACGCAAGATAGCGGTGACGTAAGATAGCGGTGAAGCAAGATGGCGGTGATGCAAGTTGGCGGTGACGCAAGATTGAGGTGACGCGAGAAGGCGGTGACGCAAGATAGCGGTGACGCAAGATGACGGTGACGCAAGATGGTGGTGACACAAGATGGCGGTGATGCATGATAGCGGTGACGCAAGATAGCGGTGACGCAAGATGGCGGTGATGCAAGTTGGCGGTGACGCAAGATTGCGGTGACCTTGACCTTGCGTCACCGCCTTCTTGCGTCACCGTCATCTTGCGTCACCGCTATCTTGCGTCACCGCCATCTTGCTTCACCGCTATCTTACGTCACCGCCTTCTTGCGTCACCGCAATCTTGCGTCACCGCTATCTTGCGTCACCGCCATCTTGCTTCACCGCTATCTTACGTCACCGCCTTCTTGCGTCACCGCAATCTTGCGTCACCGCTATCTTGCGTCACCGCCATCTTGCTTCACCGCTATCTTGCGTCACCGCTATCATGCATCACCGCCATCTTGCGTCACCACCATCTTGCGTCACCGTCATCTTGCGTCACCGCTATCTTGCGTCACCGCCATCTTGCTTCACCGCTATCTTGCGTCACCGCTATCATGCATCACCGCCATCTTGCGTCACCGCCATCATGCGTCACCGTCATCTTGCGTCACCGCTATCTTGCGTCACCGCCATCTTGCTTCACCGCTATCTTACGTCACCGCTATCTTGCGTCACCGCCTTCTCGCGTCACCTCAATCTTGCGTCACCGCCAACTTGCATCACCGCCATCTTGCTTCACCGCTATCTTGCGTCACCGCTATCATGCGTCACCGCCATCTTGCGTCACCGTCATCTTGCGTCACCGCCATCTTGCTTCACCGCTACCTTACGTCACCGCTATCTTGCGTCACCACAAACTTGCGTCACCGCCATCTTGCGTCACCGCTATCTTGCGTCACCGCCATCTTGCGTCACCGCTATTTTGCGTCAACGCCATCTTGCGTCAACGCTATCTTGCTTCACCGCTATCTTACGTCACCGCTATCTTGCGTCACCGCTATCATGCATCACCGCCATCTTGCGTCACCACCATCTTGCGTCACCGTCATCTTGCGTCACCGCTATCTTGCGTCACCGCCATCTTGCTTCACCGCTATCTTACGTCACCGCTATCTTGCGTCACCGCCTTCTCGCGTCACCGCTATCTTAATAATAATAATAATAATAATAATAGACATTTATTCGACATAAAATTCACAGTACACTACAATAAAACAAAACACACAACAATGAAGGAAAAAAAAAGAAAAAGACAAACATAAGTAAATACTAAGCCTAACCACATAAACCTAACCATATCAGAAAAAGAGAAAAAACAAATTAAATACATAAAATAAAAATGATAAAAACGCTAATGTTTTACATTTTATCATGTACTGTATTTTTGTGGTGCGGCACGGATTGTGCTTCAATAATAATGGGGCAGTGTAGTGCGAAAAAAAATTGTCGAATAGGATCCACTCAGGTATGTGATCATGGTACAGGATCCTATACCACGATCCCTGGTATTATGTGGACCCTCGTGCTTGCCAGGCGTTTGACAGTCTACATACAACACACAGCTAAGTCTACATAAACTAGATAAAAAAATAATTATAATACATAAACAATAAATATAATAATTTATAATAGGGATAATCCAGGGATAAAAGGCTGGCGCCATCATGTCACACTTCACTTCAGAGTTCAGCGTGGCCCTCGCGCAGAGCAGAGCTTTATTTGGCTTATAAATTTGTTTCAAAATGACCCAAATAAAGGTTGTGTGTCAACTCTGTGGCTCGAGTAAAAGAAAAACGACCAAGCTCGGACATCATGTACCACCTATACCTATATGGTAATTATACACGTCATAATACTAATAATAAACGCAAGATGGCGGTGATCTTGCATCACCGCCATCTTGCGTCACCGCTATCTGCGTCACTGCCATCTTGCATCACCGCTATCTTGTTACACCGCTGCGTCACCGCTATCTTGCATCACCGCAATCTTGCGTCACCGCCAACTTGCATCACCGCCATCTTGCGTCACCGCTATCTTGCGTCACCGCTATCATGCATCACCGCCATCTTGCGTCACCACCATCTTGCGTCACCGTCATCTTGCGTCACCGCTATCTTGCGTCACCGCCATCTTGCTTCACCGCTATCTTACGTCACCGCTATCTTGCGTCACCGCCTTCTTGCGTCACCGCAATCTTGCGTCACCGCCAACTTGCATCACCGCCATCTTGCGTCACCGCTATCTTGCGTCACCGCTATCATGCATCACCGCCATCTTGCGTCACCACCATCTTGCGTCACCGTCATCTTGCGTCACCGCTATCTTGCGTCACCGCCATCTTGCTTCACCGCTATCTTACGTCACCGCTATCTTGCGGCACCGCCTTCTCGCGTCACCTCAATCTTGCGTCACCGCTATCATGCATCACCGCTATCTTGCGTCACCGCCATCTTGCGTCACCGCTATCTTGCGTCACCGCTATCATGCATCACCGCCATCTTGCGTCACCACCATATTGCGTCACCGTCATCTTGCGTCACCGCTATCTTGCGTCACCGCCTTCTTGCGTCACCTCAATCTTGCGTCACCGCCAACTTGCATCACCGCCATCTTGCGTCACCGCCATCTTGCGTCACCGTCATCTTGCGTCACCGCTATCTTGCATCACCGCCATCTTGCGTCACCGCTATCTTGCGTCACCGCTATCTTGCGTCACCGCTATCATGCATCACCGCCATCTTGCGTCACCACCATCTTGCGTCACCGTCATCTTGCGTCACCGCTATCTTGCGTCACCGCTATCTTGCGTCACCGCCATCTTGCTTCACCGCTATCTTACGTCACCGCTATCTTGCGTCACCGCCTTCTCGCGTCACCTCAATCTTGCGTCACCGCCAACTTGCATCACCGCCATCTTGCTTCACCGCTATCTTGCGTCACCGCTATCTTGCGTCACCGCTATCATGCATCACCGCCATCTTGCGTCACCGCCATCTTGCGTCACCGTCATCTTGCGTCACCGCTATCTTGCGTCACCGCCATCTTGCGTCACCGCTATTTTGCATCACCGCCATCTTGCGTCACCGCAAACTTGCGTCACCGCCATCTTGCGTCACCGCTATCTTGCGTCACCGCCATCTTGCGTCACCGCTATTTTGCATCACCGCCATCTTGCGTCACTGCTATCTTGCGTCACCGCCATCTTGCGTCACCGCTATCTTGCATCACCGCCATCTTGCGTCACTGCCATCTTGCATCACCGCTACCTTTGTAATGTAGCCACCTTGTGAAGGCCAACATCTTGTTACACCGCTGCGTCACCGCTATCTTGCATCACCGCAATCTTGCGTCACCGCCAACTTGCATCACCGCCATCTTGCGTCACCGCTATCTTGCGTCACCGCTATCATGCATCACCGCCATCTTGCGTCACCACCATCTTGCGTCACCGTCATCTTGCGTCACCGCTATCTTGCGTCACCGCCATCTTGCTTCACCGCTATCTTACGTCACCTCAATCTTGCGTCACCGCCAACTTGCATCACCGCCATCTTGCTTCACCGCTATCTTACGTCACCGCTATCTTGCGTCACCGCCATCTTGCGTCACCGCAATCTTGCGTCACCGCCAACTTGCGTCACCGCCATCTTGCGTCACCGCTATCTTGCGTCACCGCTATCATGCATCACCGCCATCTTGCATCACCACCATCTTGCATCACCGCTATCTTGCGGCACTGCCATCTTGCGTCACCGCTATCTTACGTCACCGCTATCTTGCGTCACCGCCATCTTGCGTCACCGCTATCTTGCATCACCGCCATCTTGCGTCACCGCTATCTTGCGTCACCGCCATCTTGCGTCACCGCTATCTTGCATCACCGCCATCTTGCGTCACCGTTATCTGCGTCACTGCCATCTTGCATCACCGCTATCTTTGTAATGTAGCCACCTTGTGAAGGCCAACATCTTGTTACACCGCTGCGTCACCGCTATCTTGCATCACCGCCATCTTGCGTCACCGCTATCTTGCGTCACCGCTATCTTGCATCACCGCTATCTTGCGTCACCGCTATCTTGCGTCACCGCTATCTTGCGTCACCGCCATCTTGCGTCACCGCTATCTTGCATCACCGCCATCTTGCGTCACCCCGCCATCTTGCATCACCGCTATCTTGCATCACCGCAACTTGCAACCTTTTTAAAACCCTGGTATCCTTCATATCAAAATACCCAAAAACAGCTGTGCAGTGTGCACATAACATTTCATATTTTTAACTGAAACTTTATTTATACCAAATTTTAAAGCTTATTTAGCCCCCCATTACACAATTTTAGCTTTACCCATTAACTATTTATTTTTGGTAGGTTTAAGGTTACGTCACTGCATTACGCATAGATAAAAGTACTGAGTAGTGAATTATTCAATAACATGATAACGATCGAAAGAATTGAAAAACCTGAATTAACATGATACCACCTTTTATAGAAAGACGCATGAGCAAGCAATAGCGCGATATATACACACCGGCAAAATTAGCGGAACATAATAAAATTTTATTTTTTTTTGAAAATTAATCGCTGTTTTTTATATATTTATTTATTAATTTAATAATTGATGATTTAAAAATTAAACATATATAAATTTAGGGCATTAAAACGCGTAAAATTAAAAAAATCTGCAAAAATCTAAAATTAAGAAAAATCTTTGAAATTTCAGTAGTAAGTTTTTAAGTTAAATTCTTCATTTTTACTTAAGAAATGCCATGTTAACAGCGTGTAATGCCTTCTATGGATCTGAAGAGAGTCTGGATACGCCATTACATGCTTGCATTTTGATTGTCAATCATTTCCTGTGGGATATTCTTCTACTCCTCCAGTAGCGCCAACTCGAGCTCCTGAACACATTTTGGAGCTGGAGTTTTAATTCGTACCGTTCACCCATTGATATGCCACACGTTCTCAATCGGATCCACATCCGTAGACCGTGCTGACCTCTCCACCTGGGCTACGCTAGCATCATTTAGGTCATAATGCCCGATTTTTTTACTCTATGGACGCGCAAAAAATTGAAGTTACTACCTAAAACTGTGTAAAAGGCACAACATGCAGTTCTAGGATGTCTGTGCTATTGCCCTGTACTGTCAAAGTACCATCATTAACAATCATCAGCTCTGTGCGGGCTCCAAATCATATGCAACCCCAAACCATTACGAAGCCTGCATGATATACCTACCACTGTTTCCGTTAAGTTTGATGGTCTATAGCGTTCCTTACGATTTATCCACATTCTTTATCATCACTATACATCACTGTCATATATCACTGTACAGCACACGATTTCACTCACTTGTCAAATTTTGATGTTCACGCGCAAATCTTAGCCTGGCTCTTTGGTGCCCTGTCTCAAGTTTTGGTGCCCTTGCTGGCACCTTTGAGTTTAATTTAACTTCTTTGAGTCTTCTTCTTACTGTAAAATCACTTACAGGTACATCTCGGACCTGTTCCTATAGGTTTCATCTCTGCAAAGCAGTTTAAGGTCGATTTCTTAAGGCTTGTACCCTTACAAAACGGTTATCCTGAACCTTTGCCACCCGATATCTGCCTTGTTCTCGTCTCCGAACGTAAGATCCAGTCTCTCTGTAGCGTTGAAATTTACGATGGACCACGAAAGCCGACACACCTAAGGCCTGACTGACCGAACGGTAGGTGTGACCTTTCTCTATAGTGGTTACAGCTCTAGCTGTCGTAGATGCTGGAAAATACACTAATTTTGTATCCAAGCAATGTGTTCTTCCAAAAACCAAACAATCAAATGAGCTGGCATACCTTGCACCCCGCTAAAAACGCCATTCTTATCAGAAACACTTACAACGTCAATCATCGAAAAACACTTAGTAGGGCATAATTGCAATAAAAATCTGTCAACTTGCCAGTTTTGTTCAATATTTTATTTCTTAAATGAGCTTAGAAACTATGAAAAAGGATTTCACACAGCCCGACCCACTTGAATTCAAGTTGTGGCCCTTTTTACTTATGTTCCGCTAATTTTGCCGGTGTGTGTATCTCTTAGCGCTATATAGTTATGATTTTTGGAACAACTTAATTTGAACAAATTTACGCATTTACACCCGCTTACAACCCCTTTTTCTAGTTAAAAAGTAGCCTATGTCCTTTCTCAGGCTTTAGACTATGTGTGTACAAAATTTCATTACAATCGGTTCAGTAGTTTTGGCGTGAAAGCGAGACAGACAGACAGAGATACTTTCGCATTTATAATATTAGTATAGATAGACTAGTATAGATTAAAACTTGTGATTTTTTTCAGGTGTCACCAACGAAAGCCGCAATTTAAAAATTTTTGAAAAGTTAAATAAGAAAATTATAAAATTGTATATTTCGTAGACAACTGTACAGTTTTCGTAGACAACTGTACAGTTTTCGTAGACAATACAGTTTTCGTAGACAATTACTGTACAGTTTTCATAGACAGTACAGTTGTCTATGAAAACTGTACAGTTGTCTACGAAAACTCGTTACGAAAAACGCAACAACATTTGCTTGTTGCACGGAACGGCAACGTCGCGCGGTCGTGAAAATCGAGAAATTTTGGCGGCTGAAGTGTTTTTCGCTGATAGCGCGAAAAGCGTAGAACCTAGGATTTTGATCTATTTGGAGCATAGTTCTCTCATTCTAAGCTACGATTTGAGATATTTTTGACGACTCTCCGTTCAGTAGTTTCCACGCTCCAAATGGGCTTGCTGACGGGACGCGACGTCAGCAAGCCCGTTTTCAAAGGCCTGTAACTCGAGAACTATTGAAGCTACATTGATATTTTTTTTGGAGCAGAGTGCTCTAAATGGGGCTCTATTGTAGAGTTTTTAATCATAATCCAAATCATTACCGTTTCAGAGATCTGCGTGGGCTTGCTGACGGGACAGGACGCCAGCAAGCCCACCGGTTAATCACGTCTAACTCCTTTCACATTCTAGTTTCGAAGTTGATTTCACGGGAGCAGAGTGCTCCAATTTTGCTCTAAAATTTGAACCATAATACACGATAGTACTACTGTCAACGGTTCCCGAGATCTAGCTTGGGCGTGCTGACGGGACAGGACGCCAGCAAGCCCACGGTTTTTAGCTCGCAGCGTCGTTTGTATTAATGCTCCAATTTATTTACTTGACTGTAGAGGTGCTCCATTTTTGCTCTAAATTCTGATATATTGAAAATACACCTAGCTCGATTGGGCTTTCTGGAGGGACGCACACAAATTTAGTTCCGCGATTTGATAACAGATGTTGATATTAGGCCTCTAGATCGCGCTATCGCTTACTCGACAACATTTGGTATATGTAATTCAATGGAATACGTTTTCGTCTTTTCGCTGGCACTCACTGGTTGTTTTATTTATTATTACGCCAGAGGGATTTGCGTCCCAGGGTAACCCTACAAAACGGATCGGACCGTATGACGTCACTCATGACTCAAGTAGGACTTCCGACTTAGGAGAGAGAAGGATGTCGAACGCTGCCGAACGCAAAGGCCGATTGTGCTTCCTTGTCGCTCGATCTCGCTTGCACTTCAAGCCTTAAATGGAACGCCTCGGAGCGAGGTAACGCCGCATGAACTGTCATGTTTTTCGGGCGCGCACCCCATATCGAATTATAAGATGTTGTCACGCCAAAATGATAGCTATAATCACGTCAATAAAGTATCATTTTAATTAAATTTTTGTCGGTCGCGGCTACGCGGTCGTGGACATTGGTAAGCTATTTGCTGCTCCGCAGCAAGCGACCGGTAACTTACGCGTGACGCCGCACGCTTGCCTCGCAGGTCCGAATGGTACCTTTACAGTTAAGCTGTTACAGTAGGTATATCTGTGTTAATATTATATATAATGTTAGCATTAGCTATGAGAGTAGTTTCTAGTTGGGTCTAAAAGTTTAAAGTAGGTAGTAGGTACTGATTAGATGGCGCTTTTCTTCGGAAAGGGAAGCTGTTAACGTTAATTAAATAATAAAAATCAGGGACAAAAAGTACTAGGAAAGCATAAATCTAGTAGAGATATTAAATAACTAGCTGTTGCCCATGACTTCGTCCGCGTTATCATAGTATAATAACCGTCAACCCCTAGTTTACCCCCTTGGGGGTATAATTTCCAAAAACGATTAAATATGTATTCATTTATTTTTAATTAGTAATCCAAAAACAAAGTTCATGTTCCTAACTTAAGAAATAACGGACCTTCATTCAAACTTTCAACGCCTGTTTCACCCCCTTCGGGGTAAAATTTTCAAAATTCCTTTCTTAGTGGGTGTCTACTTAATAAAACAACCCTACTCACCAAATTTCGTGGCTGTAACTTTAACAGTTTTTGCTAAGCAATGATGAATCAGTCAGTCAGTCAGGACATATAATTTTATAAGTATAGATTAAAAGTTATTTAAAACTTCCCTCTTATGATGCTTAACAAAAGCGCTCTCAAGCGGCAAATAGGAAAAACAAGTTACAACAAAATGTCAATAGATGGTGTTCTTCTTTAAAAAGGAAAGCTGACTTACGTAAAATTACGTAAACATTTTTCCTTTTTACCCATAACCAGGGACCAAAAGTCCAGGGAGTAAAAGTACTAGGAAAGCATGAATTGAGTAGAATTAATATTTAATATGTACCATCGAGGAAGTTGATTCCTATGCAGTTGAGAGACCAACGTCATTTGGTCGATTATGTCAATTCAATATTAATTGTGATCTGTCGGCTGAGTTTGACGTAATGCGACCAAACTACGTAGATCCCCTATTTGCATAGGAATCAACTTCCCCGAGTGTACAAAATAAGTTATGACAGGCAAGATGGGTACACTATTCTATGTTCCTGAGGAGTTTGAGAGCTGTTTAAAAAATCAGGCTTATAATATTTTAAAAGTACTAGGAGAACATGAACCGAGTAGAGGTATTTTAGAATTAAAAGTTACTCGCCAACCTACCCTCTTGTAATGCTTTAAAAAGCGCCCTCTAGCGGGTAATAGGTAAAACAAGTTACAAAAACTATCAATAGATGGCATAAAATCCAATAGGGATCGCACAGAATCTATAGGTGACAGCACATGTAAAGTTAATATAAATGTAATAATAATTTAAAAAATTTTTTAAATTGACATAACCAGTATCGTTAAATAAAAAGAGACACCCAAATTCCAATGTATTTATTTTAAGTTTACACGACACAATCTATTCATTAAAAATAAAGAAATAAAACATATGTCAAAAAAATCTTATAAACGCAACTAAAATAGTCTTAGCGAACACAGACGTAACTCCTATAACGATCTGCAGTTACCTAAAAGACACTTTTAGAAAATTTTACAACAATTTAACACTTAAAACTTATGAAGAGCTTAAGAACGCACGCACGCACGATCGACAGAAATTACAGACACCCACAGTTTAAAATATAGACTACGGTCTAACATAAAATGAATACAACTTTTCATTAATCCTTCGATCGCCAATTCTTGGAAATCTTTTGTTATCGCGGCCCACTTGGGCCTTACGGGGATTGATCGGTTAAAACCTGACAGGAAAAATATCACGTTTTATGAAAGTCATTATTTTGGATTAAAAATATTGTGTTGGAAATTGGGATATAGGTATATATCGCAACTCACAATGTGATCACTGATGTGATCAATGATCATCACAATTAGGATACATGATGCGAATGGCCAAGTAGATCGATAATAATAATACTCCCCACACCGGTTTCAGTGACGGTGGCCGGTTTCATTGAAACCAGGCCAGGTACGCAGGAGTAATTTTATAGTGCCCAAGTGTGTGCGCAGTACACAAGAGCGATAGTAGCTCTAACAAGTCCATAATTGGAACGCAAATAGTGGGTACAGGAGATATTTCTTTCAAATGTGCGCACGAGGTCTAATAGTTTTACAAGTCCATCTTTACATTCAATTACTTACAACTAATTTTTAGAACGGCTCAACCGTTCCATGTCAAAAACATAATTTACAAACGCAAGTCAACATAAAATCGCCGATAGTAAAAGTAACAGTCTTGATAAAAAAATAAAGTGTAAAAAAATATTACAAACTGTGGAATAATTTCTGTAACAAACATAACATTTTGTGTTGTATAATTTACAACGAAAGTCCTTAAACAGTACCGAGATCTTTGCCGTATTAATACCGAAATTCGACCCTAGCCATACTAAGTTACACGCGAGATTTCAATTTTGTACCACCTCAAAACATTTTTACATGCTAAAGCTTCATTTTGCTGTATCGGAATCGAGCCGTGCGGAATTTGTATGGTACAGCATTGTTAAAAATCATAATGACTATACTCATAGCGCTAACACTCAATTTATATGCGAACGTTTGCGGCTATACTGCGAGATTATAAGGGCCAACGCTAAAAATCGCGCGGGCGCACGCTCGCGTGTGTATAATGAAAAATAGTATGGGCAGCGCAGGCGCGTGCGAAGGAGCGTGGACGCGCGCGACGGACTGTCACACGCTTGACGTACGGGCACACGGCGCGGGCGCATGCTTTTCGCAATCGACGTTGTTTCCGTTGATGTCTTTTTGCCAAATAATAAATTAGTAAATAATGCATGGTAATCTACTCGACACAACTGTACACGCTCGAGATCAAAGTATACTAGCAGCTCTAAAGCTCTAAATGAGTGGGGCGCACGCGACGGCCCGCTCGCCCGAGGCGGTCTTCCGACGCGTGCACCCGAGCCCGCATCCGCCCGTATTTTAGCGTTGGCCCTAAGCAAAAGTATGCAATGGAGGCACTTCACATGGCTATTTGTTGTATTTGACAACATAATTGACGAATAGGCAAACAAGCAAATAAAGGCAAAAATTACCGTCCACACATGGACGTCAAATACCAAACGTTTACTTGATTTTCTTTACTTGCCTATTTGACTCCTTTGATGTGCGTCAAAAACCGACAAAGGTACGATTACGTGTATTTGGTATTGGTCATATTTGTCAAATAGGCAAATAAGGCCAATATTTGTCAAACATACCGTCTACACGTGGTGATTGTTTGGCGAATACATCAAATACAAATAGCCAAGTGAAGTGCCTCCATAAATGACAGCGCGACCGGCGACCGCTATTTAAATAAATCGTTACATACTATTGCTTGCGATCTCGCGGATACGCATAGAAATCCAGCCTAAGCGTACGTATCGATTCCGACGCGATGCCAGCTTTAGAGGCCTTTACAACCTCCTAAGGAATAGTTTATTTGGAAGTTATCACTCATAATAGTGACAGAGATACTCAAATAAGCAACGCCCAATAGAACGTTAGAGACAAGAACTATTTACTTTACAATATCTTCAAACATAAATTACATTCACACATCAAATACTTTACTTCAAGAGCTTAGAAAACACCATGATTTTACATCATCATTAAGAAATATTACAAAAGTGTTTAGCACGGTACATATTTATTTTTAAAGTCTTTTTCAAATATCGTATTTGTGTTCAATTATCACCAAATGAAAAAATTAACTGTGCTAAACTGTGCTGATTTGCAGTTTTGCTCTAGTGCTACAGTAGTCGTAAATTCTTATTAAATTTTCCGTTAGTATACTTCCAAATATACATGAGTATATATACTCATTTAGTACCTTCAAATTGTAGTCAATATTCACAAGCAAATATTTTCATATATATTTGATTTCATTGAACATAACATTTTATGACTAATTTTTAGATAAACACTTTGCTTTGAAAACATCAAGACAAATTGCACATTTCCAATTGATGTGCTTACATTACATCTTATTTAATTTATTTACAAGATTTTAAAAATAATTTTATTTTCTAAAATTTTGATTCATACAGCAAAAAGTTCAAGTGAGAACAAAAATCTCTCCGAAATATCTATATATATAAAAATGGATTTTCAAATGTGTTAGTCGCGCTAAAACTCGAAAACGGCTGAACAAATTGGGCTGATTTTAGTCTTAACATATTCGTACAAGTCCAGGGAAGGTTTTAAAGTGACACGAAGTTCACCGGGACAGCTAGTTTTAAATAATATTGTTAATGGTGGAGGTACAGCTGCCCTATTATCATGTTTCTTAAAAATATTTGTTTTTTGGCATATAGAACAACATTTTAAAAATGCTCGGTCACAAGAGCAACTTTAGCAGCCATATTCTGAATCACGCTAGAGAAGTTTTCGCAGCTTGGAGCTACTATATGTACAACCGTTAAAAACTAGCGGGCATTGGCCAGACCAAACCACTTTACCTAGCCTACGATACCTCTGGGCCGCCAACTCATTTTCTAATAACAGAAAATGAAAAAAAAAAACGGTTGGAGAGTAGTGTTTTGTGTCGAACTCGAACTCAACTCGAACTAGGTTGTCTGTAAAGTCGGTTTACTGACGATAGTTTAACGTGACAACGTCATAGCCTTAAACGGAACGCCTCAGAGCCTCAGAGGTAACGCCGCATATTGCGTCATGTTTTTTCGTGCGTGCAGCCCATATCGAATTATAAGACGTTGTCACGTCAAAAACATTTTTAAAACTAATAGCACTAAGAACATTGTTTATGAAAGTAGTTGTGTATAAGTCAGTCTTTTCAACAAAAAGACTTCATAGAAAAACATAGATCACCACCATTTCGAAAACAGCCAATAGTATAACTTTAGCCCTTATTATTCTAAAATACTTTAATAGTATTTGGTTTAACAGTACATCGAAATCACAAAAACCATTTAGTTAAATATCCAGCCACAGTAGGCAAGATTTTGACACGCACAATAAAAATGCATTTATAGCGTACTAAATGTTGCCCGCAACTTCCGCCGTAACAAGATTATACGTGGGAACTGTACACCATAACTGTATGCAATTTCCCACTTAATGTTTACCAAACCAGAATTCATCAAAATCAGCGAGAGCAGACATAGATATCGACACGTTTTCGTATGTATTTGCAGTGAATAAGTGATAATTTTTAAGTAATCCATTACCTACCCACTGCTTTCTCAACATAAATAGCCAACAAGTCTTGTAGTCTTTTTTTCTACATCCACTTAACACTTAGCGTCACTGCGCACACTCACTATGTGTCAATTTTCACGTATAATGAGCACTTTTTTGAAGTCCCAGGATCATTCGGGCTCCGTATACATAAATGAGAACCGCTCGTGGCTGGTGGGGGCGATGAGTTTGCCGTCGATGAGGCACTGGTTTATCCAAGTCGTGGAAACCAGCGGTATCCTGTCTTCGTTGGCCTTGTTCTGGACTTCATGAGGACACTCCCAGTCGGTGACCAGCACGTATGCGCTGGACATGTTGAGGTCTTCCTCGTTGACGACCCTGGTGGAAGCCCCGGCCAGCGTGCAGACTCGATCCCAGAATTTCACAAAGTCCTGGTCTCCGCAGAGCAGGATGACTTTGTCTTTGAATATCGACGTGTTCCGTTTGCCCGACGGTTGTGCCTGTAATTGCAATAAAGATAATTTTAAATTGAATCTTGGACAGGCTATTTATTGCTGTGTCAATTTAATAGTGTTAAATGTAAACATTATATAAGTAAGAAAAATGCAACCTTCACAACCTGAATAAATGTTTTTTGTAGCTACATCAACTTAGTTTTAGCATTTAGTAGACTTTTTATTTATTTATTATATTATAATAAAACGGGCTTTGGCCCACCACACATTCCCACCACTGTATCTCCTGTGTCGCCAGGATCGACAGCGGTATCCAACCACGAAAACCCTTTGATATGATCTCAGGGAGCCCGAGAGACATGCTGAAACTGTCTTGGGTCCCGCAATGAAATTAATCAGAAGAAAATAGGATGAGTAGGAAGATTCCAATTTCCCTCCCCATAAAAGCGGGAGATAGCACAAAGTTGCAATGACCGAAGGTCAAAGAACTTAAGGGGGAGCACCACGGAAATAAGGTTAATAATTGTGACTCCTAAGCTAAAGCTAAGTTAATATTGGAGTTTATTGTGTTTAACTGTTGCCAATAATAATTGTGGCAAAAACGCTTGAAGGCACGGAAGTTCCTAGCGCTGTCCACGAGATCACCGTAGTATGCGACGCCAGATAAAATAGGTTGTTAAGCATAGTAGTCCTTTCGTCCTGCCAGAGACTGCACTCCCAGAGAACATGATGCGCGGTTTGTTCAAACATGTTGCCTTCGGTCGAGCACTCGCACATGGGTGATGCTACTAGTTTAAATCCGTAAATTTTGGCCTTAAAATTTCCATGACCGGTCAGGAATTGAGAAACGTAGTGATCAATATCCATCTAATGTTTGGATAGCCGTTTACGAATATTAGGGAAAAAATTATAAAGGTGTCGCCCTTTGGTGGAACAGTCCCATCGTGACTGCCATTCGGAGATTAGGCTTTGCACAGAGTTAACAAAGTAATTAATTATTTATTATATTAGTACTAACGCACGGCTAGAACCAGTTTTGCAGCGCACTCATCGCGCAAACATCTAGGACCGTTAGCAGCGAGGCATATCGCACAGCCCGTACTGACAAGTAGCAATGCAAACTCATCCATGGCGAGAATCTCCGCTGCAGCAGCGACCAGCCCGCAGGTAATGCGTGCGCGTCCGCATCGGGTAACGCGCGCATGGCGTAAACATTTTAGACTGTCAGCACTGAGGAAAAGCCCGAACTACTTAACGGCTTATTACTCACCCATGGCGAGAATCTCCGCTGCAGCAGCGACCAGCCCGCCGGCAATGCGTGCGCGTCTGCATCTGGTAACGCGTGCGCGAAGCAAGCGTCTAGAACCGTCAGCACCGAGGCAGAGCCTGTACTACCTAGTTGGCTTATTACTCACCCATGGCGAGAATCTTCGCTGCAGCAGTGACCAGCCCGCAGGCAATGCGTGCGCGTCCGCGTCGGGTAACGCGCGCGCAGCGCACGCAGCTATCACCCACGCGTGTGACACCGCGCGCACGTCGGCCGCGAGACACAGGATGTATTTGGCGGTGAGACACGGCCGCGGCGCCACTAGCTTGCAAGCGGAGTACTTGTTACGAGGAACGTCGTCGAAGTGGCTGGAAATAGATGGTATTTCATAAATAATTATAATACTTCTATTTAATGTATTTAAGTTGTTAGTTGTTGTTATTGTAGTTATGGATTTAAAAATCTTCAAATTAGCCCGCTAGGTTCGGTAAAAAAAAACCGTAAAACATCGGTCAAATGCTAGTTGGACTCGCGGATGAAGTGTTTCGTACCATTATAGAGCCATGATAGCCAAAAAATGTGTTTTTGAATGGGTAATTATTTAGTTTATTTTCATTTTATTATTAAAATATATAAACAAAACTGAGTATTTTGTGAACACAAGTGCTTATATGTTAATAAATGTGCCACTATTAGTATAGAGCAAAAAATGGCAAAAAAATAGGTGTCAAGGGACACCTGGATGGAACTAAGTTATAAAAAAATCCAGCCATAGAGGAATACTAAAATTTTAAGTTTCCCGCCAGCTGACGTCATCGCCACATCAACACCCTCTGTCCCTACTTCGCAGGTACTAAAATAAGTGTCGGTCAAAAAGTGTCGTTACAACTTTTTCCGTCTAGCCCCCTTTCGCCACGCGCGATAAGAAACTTCGTTCCAAAAATCACGGTGGCAAATAGAACATCAAACACCGTCATACCTGTGCACGATCCCGCCGCCGCTCTCGAGCTGCTCCCTCAGGCGTTCCTTGTTGAAGGGCCGCGCGCAGAACACCAGGTCCTCCGTGTCGGTGCCCAGGGCTGACACCTCGCTGTCGTCTTCGGATGAGTACTGGCGGTTGTCACCGTGGAACTGGTACGTTAGAGAATAATTAATATTTAAAAATAATAAATAATATTTTTATTATTTTAAGCTATTGCATAGCTTTTATCCCGGGAATTGCGAAATTCTGTAACGAACAAAACCTAACATTCGTCTAACGTCGTGAAACGAGATATTACATAAGGGCTAAGGCATATTTTGGCTCTAATGCGAACTATAATTGCATAAGTTATTAAAAAAATGATATGCGATAGCTTTACCGCGGCCGACCCCGAGTGTCACAATTGTTTTTTAAATTATTTTTAACCGACTTCCAAAAAACGAGGAGGTTATATGTTCGGCTGTGGATATTTTTTTTTTGTACGTTCAACGATTACTCCGCAGTTTATGAACCGATTTTCGAAATTTTTGTTTTGTTGTATTTGGTTTCACTCCAATTTGGTACCATGTTCACAAAAGTGATGACCTGATGATGGGATCCAGGAGTAATCGAGGGAACTCCTCGAAATTTATATGGAAACATATGGTGATTTTGGTTTTATGTGAAGTGTACTAAGAATATGCTACCAAAAAGTCAAATATTGGGTCAAGGTATACCATGGTTTCGAAGATGCTGAGAGAACTCCTGACTCCTTATAGATACACGTTTGGGAGTTTCGGCGTTGTTTTAAGAAAAGAAAGCATATGCTACTATGCAATTCATATTCATCATCATAATCATCCTCATCATCATCGTCATCATCATTACCACGTCGTGTTAAGGTCACCAATGTCTCATGGCACAGAATAAATAATAGTACAAGGCAAAGGTATGGATATACTAATAATAATAATTATTATGTACTGTATAACAACACCTGTTAGTTTAATACACGGCGGTCAGCGCCGCGGAGGCGACGGCATCGCAGCGCTGCCGCGCGGCGCGTGGCGGCAGACGTGAGACGACAGATCGAATACTTTACTACTTTATATACAGATCGAATACTTTACTAACTACTTTATAAAATTTTAATAGACAAATAGAATTAAAATAAAGTTATTTTAAAAAGAGCATTTAAACAAAACAAAGTCATTAAGTGTCTTTTTAATTAGTTATACTTACTTATTAATCGATAGATGGCGCACTAAGTATCGATTTGAAATTGAATTCTTGATTACAAGAACAGCTGTTTGATAATATTATATTATGATAATATTATATACATATTATGAGTACCTAGCTACGCTATATCCTATGCAAGTTTATATAATTTTTTATTTGATAGATCCTTCAATCGTGGAAAAACGAGACACAATAGCCTTTCTATTGTTATCGCAATCGCCGGTGACCGCTTGGGGCTTGAAGCATTAAAATTGTTAAATTACTTAGCACAATATGTTCACTTCACTGATAATATATTATTTTGTGAGTGTGAATTGTGACTCTTAACAAATTGTAATAAGATACGTAAAATATACGCGAAGGTTTACCTACTAGTGTAACTAAAAAGAGTAAAATTATTATTAATTTTTAACAAAAAATTAAAACCGACTTCCAAGGTAAAAACAATAATAACATTAATATGAACTAAAAAGTACTGAATAATTTTTACTATCTAATAGTGCCTTTTTCCGAATTCGGCTAAACCTCAACTATTTCTGTACTCAATCTTCATAATTTTGAAGTCGGTGCCAGTTCCAAAAGTTTCAAATATTCTGTCAGAGGACTGAAGATTCAGCTATCTGGTACCGACTTCAAAATAATGAAGATTGAGTACAGAAATAGTTGAGGTTTAGCCGAATTCGGAAAAAGGCACTATTAGATAGTAAAAATTATTTAATACTTTTTAGTTCATATTGATGTTATTATTGTTTTTACCTTGGAAGTCGGTTTTAATTTCTTGTTAAAAATAATTCAATAAAGAATAATAATTCATAATAATAATTTAACAGACCAAAGCAACTAGGCCGTGTTTCAACCTGCAAGACAACTGTCGCGAGAAGTGTCTGACTGTCTGACAGCAGCTTGCAAGTGTAAACCCCGTAGCAAGTGCTGTCGCGACAATTTGTCAAGCGCTTCCTGCGAGTAGTTGCGAAAGCATGTCTAAGGCCATGTTTCCACCTGCAAGCAAACTCGCGAAAGTCTTGCGTGAGTTTCTTGCAATATAGTTTACATTTGGTAATTGGTACTAATTCCTGCAGTTTATTGCTGCAATAAAATATGTCGCGATAGCAACTATATCATTATTTTAAACAAAAACACAAGCCGTGCAATAACTTGCTGCGAGATACAGCAGCGAGAACTGTCACGAGTCCATGCAGACGTGTTTAGACATGCTTTCGCAACTACTCGCAAGAAGCGCTTGGCAAATGTCGCGACAGCACTTCCTACGGGGTTTACACTTGCAAGCTGCTGTCAGACAGATTATCAGACATTTCTCGCGACAGTTGTCTTGCAGGTGGAAACACGGCCTAAACACGTCTGCATGGGCTCGCGACAAATCTCGCTGCTATATCTCGCAGCAAGTTATCTTACACACGGCTTGTGTTTTTGTTTAAAATAATGATATAGTTCTTATCGCGACATTCGTAAGCTCTCGTGTGTAAATACCTCCGCGAAAAGTTGCAATAAATGTCTTGCGATATCCGCGAGCTTCTCGCAAGACATTTATTGCAGCAATAAATTGACGAAATGTAAACAATATTGCAAGAAACTCACGCAAGACTTCCGCAAGTTTGTTTGCAGGCGGAAACACGGCCTAACACACAGCTTGGTCATAAATAGTTGACAAACAATAAGGACGCTAGTTTCTTCGTAGTTGTCACATTTTAGACGTAAAATGGAAAGTATGGCTACAATTTCGTACCGTTTTTTTTTTTTTTTTGTTAAACTTTATTTAAACTCTACTACCATGGTCATTTTAAACGTCACGTCATCGTGGGACGAAAGCTACATTATGTTTGCATCTATAGATTCCATTGCCATCTAGATGTATTTATAATAGGGAGAAAATTGTTCCTATGACTTTTGCAAACATATTATCATACTTCAAACAGATAAACAACTTACCTTATCATCATTGCTGTCCTTGGGTTTGGGTGAGTCGTTGCAAGTGAGCAGGAAATGCATGCCAGTGAATATCTTGCTCTCCGAGTTGGGTATGGGTCCAAGCATTGACACAGTGTCTTCATCATTCTCGAACTTGGCCAGTTTTGAGTTCTTCTTGCCAACATTCTGTTTCGCAGCTCCTTTGAGTTGTAGTGGACCAGCTGTACGCAATTTTTATAGGTTAACAAGTTTTTACATGACAAATTGTATGTTGAACAACAAAAGCAAAAAATCTAAAAAGGTAATAGGCAGAATTCAATATAATGTATTGTATGTTTTAAATGTATCGACTATTATGAATAAAGATAATTAAAGTGCTGAAAAATTTGGCTTTGTCTGCTTCAAGAAAGGTTGTAAGTTCCAGTGATTTCATAGTTTCAATATTTAGCATTCTGATTCCTGACACTTATCAAGAGTTTCTTTTCTTATCAAGTGTTGTTTTAAATTTCTTTATTAAACATTATCATAGTATATGTGGTTACATCTTTTTGGAAATTATATCTTTTATGCAAATACTCAATCGTTCAAATGTTTCTTACATTACATGGGCATTTCTTATAACACCTTTATAAACCACATCTCATGCAATAAATATTATATATAATATTCTCGTGTCACAATGTTAGTCCACGAACTCCTCCGAAAAGGCTTTACTGATTTTTACCAAATTTTATATGCATATTCAGTAGGTCTGAGAATCGGCTACTCGGTACTTTATATATTGATAAGTACATTTGTTGAATAAATAATAGTAAATTATTACAACCTGAGACTGACGGCGACCATTGTTTGTGCGACGGGATAGCGATCGACGTTGCCATGGCGACATACTTATTTAGTCACTTCAATAAAATAATATGGGTGAAATACTTTATAAATTATGGCAAAGCAACGTTTGCCGGGACAGCTAGTATTATTATATTCTTGTGTTTATGTCCTACTCACACAATAACGTTGACCATTAGCAAACTACGCCTTATGTTCTGGCATAGTTGCTGCTCTCGCTCGCACCGCGTAGCTCCGTCTCGCTCGCACGTACCTCTCACGCCGTCCACCTTCCTCGGGGTCCGCTGCAGCTCCGGCTCCACTCCGGCCACCTCCTCCAGGCGGACCGGCGGCGCGGAGTTACTGGACTCGCTCATCTCGCTGCTCTCGCTCGCCAGACGCTTCCGACCGACGGGGACGATTTTGGTTTTTACACCTGGAAAAATTGTTGTGATAATTAGCAAAATACATAGTAACAGTGGGCTGCTTAGACCAAGTCCGGGACATAAAGTATGGCTCTCCTCGCCTGAAAAAACAATATATCTATACTTAATATAAAACCAAGTCGCTTTTTTCCCTCATGTCCCTTTGTTCCCTTTAATCTTTAAAACTACGCAACGGATTTCGATGATTCTTTCAGTGTTAGATAGCCCATTTATCGAGGAAGGTTATAGGCTATATTTTATCAGCTAAGACTAATAGGAGCGAAGAAATAGAGGAAAATGTGGAAAATACGGGGAAAATTATTTGAAAGGGCTAACTTGAACGCGCTAATGTCAGGAACTACTGGTCGGATTTGAAAAATTATTTCAGTGTCAGATAGCCCATTTATTGAGGAAGGGTAGTATATACTATATTTTATCACGCTAATACTGATAGGAGAATGTGGAAAAAACGGGGGAAATTATGTGAAAGGGCTTATCTCGCGAACTACTGGAGCAATTTTTATGTTATTTGGCACAGATAAGAAGTAGACCACGTGAAGGATCATAGGCTATCGATTTTAATAATTTTTTTCAATGGCTTTATTATATTTTATACCCGTGCGACGCCGGGGCGGGTCGCTAGTTATGCCTATAGAAACATAGCGTGTTTTTGATAAACTCACGTCTGATTAAATTTTGAATACTCCCAATAATATTATATTGTTTGGTATTTATTATTTGTTACAAAGAGCAAAAAATACCTGATGTAGACGCTTTAGGGCTCTTGGGTGAGGCGACACGTTTCTTGGCGCTGGAGTTACCCTTGTCTCGGGTGCGAGCGCTGCGCGGGCCCTGAAAATTTGAAGTAGTAATTAAGTTCTTTATTTATAACTTCACATAAAACATTAATATTTTAGTTCTAGATAATATTACGTTGTTACGGGCGACTTGTCCCTCCAGCATAGCTAGCACGGCCTTTCCCAGTCGATTCTTCGGAAGAAAGTAATGGCAGTTTCTTTCCCATGTCTACATATCTTTTTCCCGAGCATGGCGCTACCCATCGACTCGTGTTTCAGTGGACAAAGACAAGAAACTCTTTCCATAGCAACGAACATAGCAACGGTAATCGTACCACAGACTCTAAATTTTTTTTTCTTATTATGGCGCTCGGCTTTATAACCGTGGCCAGTGTCAAGTAAAATATGGCGGGGAAAGAAAATCGTAAAATGTTTACAACATTTTTATGTAGTTTTTCGGTTTTCCAGATTATCGTCAAGTCGAAAGTCTAATAAAAGTCTAAAAAGTAGTAGGTAAAGTCAACGAGTCAAGTCAGTTGTTTTAGAAAAGTGGTAGACCCTCTACTAAAACTTAAAATAGCACAAATTTAGGAAATAAATATAAAAATACAACGTCACT
The DNA here is from genome assembly GCA_937595015.1 of Polyommatus icarus. NCBI lineage: Eukaryota > Metazoa > Arthropoda > Insecta > Lepidoptera > Lycaenidae > Polyommatus > Polyommatus icarus. The sequence goes on from OW569339.1 coordinate 14,218,879, forward strand.
CTTTCGTATTCCCGACAAAACTCCTCTAATATTTTACAGATATGTCAAAGAAGCTAGCGATGTGACAAAATTTGTAAAATTACGAGTCAAAACCTATTTGATTCACGTAAAAAAAAAATTGTTATCTACAATTTTTAATCTGTTTTTTTTTTTTTTTCTTGTTATGGCTCTCGGCTTTTAAACCATGGCCAGTGTCAAGTAAAGTATTGGCGGGAAAAAAAAATTTTCGTAAAAAATTTACAAAATTTTCAAGTTGTTTTTCCAGATTATCCTCAAGTCGAAAGTCTAGTCAAAGTCTAAAAAGTAGTCGGTAAAGTCAACGAGTCAAGTTAGTTGTTTTAGTAAAGTGGTAGACCCTTTACTAAAACTTTCGATGGAGTTTTGGAGGGAACACAAAATGGCACGTTTCTTGAAGTTGTATCACTTGCCCACACTTGTGCACGACAACGAATATTTAATGGTTAATATTCTACCAACATTACACATTAAAAACCGAAATAACACAATTTTAGGAAAATAATACAAAAACAAAACGTCACTCTTTCGTATACCCGGCAAAACTCCCCGCGCGAAAACTTCAAAGTTATACGGTACACATAGGTACTACATAAAATTTGGAAGTTTATAGGTATCGTTTTAGTGAAATTGAAACTAAATAATACTATGTCTGTCTCTCAGACTGGTCGAAAAAAAGTAAGTAACTAACTGTTGTTGCTAAATGTAAACAATAATGATTTGTGGCTTACAATAATTATTCACTAAACTGTCCACTGGTATTTTGAAAAACCTAACTTACCTTTACTAAAACAGGCAGTCCTTGAGATGTTCGAGGAGCAAGATCCTGCCTTAACTCCTCGCACAAATACTCTACCATTTCTTTGCTGATTTTATAGTTTGCCAGAAACTCATTTTCTGGCAAATTTAGAGCATTAGAAAAGTTGCGGATTGCGGTTCTGTCGCGCCTTCTAATGCATTTTTCATTAAAAAAAAACTAATTCTATATCGGTAATATCGCGCCATATTTAATTCCGATGCCTAAATCAAGGAAAAAATTAAGTGTGAACTGTGAAGTGAATGGAAACTTAAAAGACGTGAGTTTCTTCGAGGAAAGAATCAAGAAAGCAACAAGAAAGTAAATGTCAAAAGCGGATAAAAATGGTCGTCATGCTTGACATATAGATTTTCAAAGCGGAAGAAATCGAGATACGAAAGAAACATTTTCTCCTGTGTTTTTCCGGTAAAACTGTCAAAATTTGGTTTCTTCCGTTTGTCCGCTGACGGTATGCTAGCTCGGCAGGAGTAGTTCGCTGCGACTGTCTATGTGCTGTCACACACCTGTATGATGTTGTCCAGGTCCAGCTCCAGGTGTAGCTCGCTGCAACTGTCTATGTGCTGTCACACACCTGTATGGTGTTGTCCAGGTCCAGCTCCAGGTGTAGCTCGCTGCGACTGTCTATGTGCTGTCACACACCTGTATGATGTTGTCCAGGTCCAGCTCCAGGTGTAGCTCGCTGCGACTGTCTATGTGCTGTCACATACCTGTATGATGTTGTCCAGGTCCAGCTCCAGGTGTAGCTCGCTGCGACTGTCTATGTGCTGTCACACACCTGTATGATGTTGTCCAGGTCCAGCTCCAGGTGTAGCTCGCTGCGACTGTCTATGTGCTGTCACATACCTGTATGATGTTGTCCAGGTCCAGCTCCAGGTGTAGCTCGCTGCGGCTGTCTATGTGCTGTCACACACCTGTATGATGTTGTCCAGGTCCAGCTCCAGGTGTAGCTCGCTGCGACTGCCTATGCAGTGCTGTCACACACCTGTATGATGTTGTCCAGGTCCAGCTCCAGGTGTAGCTCGCTGCGACTGTCAATGCAGTGCTGTCACACACCTGTATGATGTTGTCCAGGTCCAGCTCCAGGTGTAGCTCGCTGCGACTGTCTATGTGCTGTCACACACCTGTATGATGTTGTCTAGGTCCAGCTCCAGGTGTAGCTCGCTGCGACTGTCTATGCAGTGCTGTCACACACCTGTATGATGTTGTCCAGGTCCAGCTCCAAGTGTAGCTCGCTGCGACTGTCTATGTGCTGTCACACACCTGTATGATGTTGTCCAGGTCCAGCTCCAGGTGTAGCTTGCTGCGGCTGTCTATGTGCTGTCACACACCTGTATGATGTCGTCCAGGTCCAGCTCTCGCAGGTGTCGCCGGCGAGGCGTGGTCGGTGTCGCGGGCGACTTGGCGCGCGCCCACTCGCGCAGCGAGCGAGCCCGGTCCTCTGTCAGGTGTAGCTCGCTGCGGCTGTTTATGTGCTGTCACACACCTGTATGATGTTGTCCAGGTCCAACTCTCGCAGGTGTCGCCGGCGCGGCGTGGTCGGTGTCGCGGGCGACTTGGCGCGCGCCCACTCGCGCAGCGAGCGAGCCCGGTCCTCTGTCAGGTGTAGCTCGCTGCGGCTTTTTATGTGCTGTCACACACCTGTATGATGTTGTCCAGGTCCAACTCTCGCAGGTGTCGCCGGCGCGGCGTGGTCGGTGTCGCGGGCGACTTGGCGCGCGCCCACTCGCGCAGCGAGCGAGCCTGATCCTCTGTTAAGTACAGTTCGCTCGCTGTCACCATTACTATTGTGTCGCTGGAAATTTAAATTATAAGTATGGAGTAAAATGACTATTAAGTCGATTTATGGCTCAGTCTCTAAGTGATAACTATTATAAACATCGGAATATATACACGATCAAAGTGCCGAAATATGCATGCAAGTATGCACCAAAAAATGGCCGAAATATGCACAAAATATACACAATCAAAAGTCACTTAATATCTTTCGATCGCGGATTCTTGGAAATCTATTTTTATTCTATTGTTATCGCGGTCAAATTCGATCGCTTAGAGCTTGACGGGTTAAAATTTATAACTTTTTTGATGAATTTTTCGGTGGTGCCGTTAATAAAAGCGCCAATTTTTACAATTTCATCAAATCCAGGATTTTTAATTTATCATTCAGCACCAATGAGAATTTTCCGATTGTAATCTTAATTCGTAATGCCCATGGAAGTTTTTTAAATCGTTAACTACTTTATTCAAATTTTTTGCTAATGTTGCCAACCATAATGAAAAATTTGTTTCTAGAAAGATAATAATGCACCTATTGGATGTATTACATTCTTTAAATGGGGATGGAGCCACATATTTGAAGTGATTTGATCTATCGTACCTTTGTTTTGTGGTCTCGGTACTAGTTTGGAGACTACAAGGCATTTACAAGGGCATAAAACTACCGAAATATGCACTTTCAACGAAAAATTGCCAAAATATGCACTATCGCCTAAAAAGTGCCATTAAATGCATTTGCATATGCAAGTATGCAAAATGCATATAATCCGATGTCTAGTGATAACTTCTAAGTCTCTAATGAGCTCGAATTATATCTACTATCTAGATTATTAAGATATATTGTGTATCAGAAATTGTATATTTACAATCGCGGCTTAACGTCTGCTCTTTAAACTTAATAGCTTATGCTCTGTAAAAGAAGTGTAAAATAACAAACATAATCTACAACTCAAAAGTAATGGAAACTGAATCGTTATACATTTCAATGCTGTTTCACAAAATTCCACCCAGATGCTAAAAATTATTATAGGCCACATCATATCTAAGTTTTAAAACATAAAACTTACCCATCAGTTGTGCACTTGTAGGTGACAGTTCCGCTATCATTCTCGTCGATTTCTAAAACTAGGCCCGGCTCATAGTTTTGTTCCTCATCCACCATAGCATACACAGATTGTCCCTGAAGCGGCAACTTCTTGAGATCACCAAATATTATAAACTCGTCCAGTAACGCCTTGCTATGACCGTCATCGAATTTTATCAGGTACTTGTTTGGCTCAGTGATTTCTAGTACTTTTCCGGAATAGTACCTCTTGTCTACCCACTTGGCGAGTACCACAGTGTCTGGGGGGTAGCCAGGGTACTCCATTTTGACTGCAGCTTTCTCCACTGGAGTAGCCGGTCTAGGTGAAATCGGCCTCTTCTTCTGTTTCAGTTTGGATACAGACTTTGGAGTGCCAATGACGGGTTTTTCTTCTTTCGGCGACTTGTTCCCTGAATCTCCGTTAGTCGGAACCATTTCTGGAGAATTCATGCCCTGGATAAACTCTGGTTCCTCCTCTTGAGTGGGTAGTAATGCGCGTTTCGTTTTACCCGCGATTGGCCTGCGACCTCTCACTCTGGACTTCTTTAGGGAGCTCTTTGGTGTGGCTTTGTCGCATTTGCTGACTTCCTCTGGACTGGCATTACCGTTGCTCATTGAATCACCGGTTATTGAAGCCTGGACACCCACGGATACCTTATCTTCTATGCTCCTGTTGATTTCGTCGACCGATGCATCACGGATATGCGAAAATATGTCTTGGAGCTTCTTCATTAGGGCATCGTATCCCTTAACGGAAGTGGATGGGTTGGCTACGGATTTTCGAGGCGGTTGGGGCACTACGAAATTGCCGTCGCTGGTTCTATTACTCGATGTGGAGGAGGAGCTAACAGTTGATGCGAAAGACACTCTGTTCGGAAGGTTGACCATTCCAACGCTTGTGACGCTCGAAGGGGAGTTATTTACTGAGACATCAGCCATGTAGGGATCGATGGTAAACCTTTTCGAAATCCTCTGATACTCTTTACACATGTCCGCTCCAACGTCGTTGTCAGTTCTGACAACGTACAGGGATAAGAACTCGCAATCGTCTCCTTGGCTTACATGAATATCAAACACGGGCAGCTGTGGAGTACTTATAGGTAAGCTGTGCCCGTTCTGCAGCGGAGAAATAGTGGAGGGAGTAGTAGCGTTGCTGTTTCGGAACGAGTCATTTTTACCCTTCTTCCCTTTGTTTAGGTTTAGTTTGGCCGTATCTGGGGTGATATTATCAATTTTCGAATCTATTTCTGTTGGAGTGGACGAATTTCCGTTCGATAATTTAGAAATGAGTTTGGCGGCTACGTTTGGCATGTGTTCTGGACTTTCGAGACCAATGGACGCAACACTATCTGTGCTCTCCTGGTCTGTGGTTCTACCTTTGTCCTTGAGGTTTGGGAATGATGAGTTATGGTCTGAGAAAAAGTACCCGTCGCTTTTTGATTTTTCGATTTTGTCGACCTCAATCGTATCTACCCTGCCTTGTACCAGTGTTGGTTCGCTGGAGTAAATTTTAGTTTTAGGGGCATCTTCGTCTTCCGGAGATGGGGAGAGGACTAAATGGAAATTTTGCGAATCATTCAATGCACTATCGTCGGTGTTTTTCTCTGCTAACTTTTCTTCAACATCGCCATTGGATTTCGCGCTATCAGTCTTAATTTCGAGTGTTTCCTCTGCAATGGGCTCATTTTTGAACAGCTCTACTTTACGAGGTGTCTTTCGAGATTTAGAAATGTCGACGCTGGCTGATCGGGATTTTGGTGTTTTGGGTGTTTTTGGTGTGACCTCAACGCTGTTGCTGCGTTTAGTTATTTTTCGCGGGCTAGATCGAGTGGGGGTTCGTAGTCTGGATGTAGAAGGTAGTTCGTCTAATTTACGTTTCACCAAACTGGTGATGTTTGAAACTTCCTCGTCTAGGGTTTGTGAGGAGACAGGTAAATCGTCCAACTTTAGCATTTTGGCAACATTTTCAACCGTCTCCTCTGACAACTTTCTTTTCGCATGTAACGTTGGCTCGTCATCTGCAAATATTGAATATATAATAAAGTAATTGTTTTATGAAAGAAACAAAATTTAAGGCTAAGTTTTTAAAATAGCAAGTAGTAACTAACTTTTGGTAAGGCTCGCGATTTATAATATATGCGTCCGCGCGAACTCGAACGGTTTAGCCAGTAAGCAACGAGGTCACAAGCAATGGGCATTGTCCAAAAAAAATCACATGTACTTTTTATATTATTTTTCGTTAAAATAGGGTATTATTTTAAGAATATAAATTTAATAATTTTGAAATTCATTGGCTAGTTTTTTCTCAATAAATTTTTAAAGTTTCGCTCTGACGTCATCATCGGCGGCCAATTGACCTCTGCAGTATGTTTTAATTCCTTTCAATCTCATTTATAATGACTGGTTCGTCAAATGCAAGTTCTCATTATGTGAAAGCTGATACGAGAAGCTTACCAAAAGTTCGAAACATAATGTTGGTCGAATTTATTGCTAATTTAACGCTATTGAAGGTCAAACTAAGGTTAAACATATTTGTTCAAAAATATAAGTAACTAATGGGTATTTTTTTCGTTTATATACAGAAAAACGATCACTGACCTTATTCCTCGAAATGTTTTTGTAATGAGCAAAATTTAAAAAAAAATGGACAATCCCCATTGTATGTAACGATAATTACGGCGCGATCACACCGTTATATTAAAGGTAGCATGCGGATCAAGACGACCGCGACGCGAGACCGCGACCCACTGCTTTATATGAATTAATAGAAAGTGCTGACGGATGCAAACGATCGAGTCGCGCGACGTGTGGGCGTGGCCTGGCGGTGACTTGCGTTGCGCGACCCAGTCGCTCACAAGGAAGTGTCGTGGCGCGACCGATACAAAATGACCGTGTTTTCTTCGCACGAAGACGAAATACTAGACCCATACTTTCGTATGGGTCTCGCGACTCCGTCGCGGCGTGACAGGCGTGGCGCCGGTCGCAGGTCGCATTCTCGCGTCGCGTCTCTTGATTCGAATGCTAACTTTACATACAATTCCTTTTAATCTCGTGGTGTAGCGGCCAAACCGCTCGTGCTTAATTGCCGTGCCTCGAGAGATTAGATTCCGTAAAAACTACAAAATATGTCAACAGAAAATAATTTTAAGCAATTCAATAAAATTTTGATGTCACATACCTTTTGAATACTGCTCCTGAGTATCACTCTTTGGTATCTGTTGAACAAATGAACTTGTTTAAACCAGTTAATTTTTTAAACTACATTTAATAAAATCCATCATAATTCTTTCAAAACAGTGTTTTGTATGGATAATGCATATTTATAATGATTTTGAATTTTAAACATTGTTTTTAAAGTACAAGCTGCATTAAAATAAATGCAATAAAAAAAACCTAGTAACCACTCATAAAAAGTATAAAAATATGTACCGTATGTTCCATAAGAAAATAAGTGCTTTCATATTGCTGTCAATAAGGGTCGCTCTATAGACATAAATATTGTAATCAATACAACAAATTGCTTTAAAAAACTTCAATTATTACCTCTACATTGTCTGGTCTGAGTTCTTCATCTGGTTCGTAAACGGGACTATCAGGGAACAATGTTTGAGATAAGTCAGCGGGCTTCGCCTCAACATTCTCCAGACCTGTATTTTCAGTTTCTGAAGAAAAAAAAAATATTAATGAAAAGATATACAATGTTTTTACCTAAATCGTTTCTATGACTATTACTCTGTCTTGAAGCCATCTATACTTATAAAATTACATGTCCTGACTGACTGACTGATTCATCATCGCTGAGCAAAAACTGTTTAAGTTACAGCCACGAAATTTGGTGAGTAGGGTTGTTTTATTAAGTAGACACCCACTAAGGAAGGAATTTTGAAAATTTTACCCCGAAAGGGGTGAAATAGGGGTTGAAAGTTTGAATGAAAGTCCGTCATTTCTTGAGTTAGAAACATGAAACTTTACTTTTGGGTTACTGATTAAAAATGAATGGATACATAAATATGTATCCATTCATTTTTAATCAATGGATACATATTTATGTTTTTTCCAAAAAGGCTTAAATAAGCCTTTTTGGAAATTCTACCCCCAAGGGGTGAAATTGGGGTTGAAAGTTTATTTGTTATTTCTTGAGTTATAAACATGAAAGTTTATTGACGTTTGCGTTTGATGTTTGCAATAGGGTTCCGTTTTTACCCTTTGTATAAGGAACCACAAAAAGGGGAAAACTATCCATCTTTGTTATTATACTATGTTAACGCGGACGAAGTCGCGGGCAACAGCTGGTGTTATTATAATATAATAATTTATAAGTTATCTATTTATAATAATTAGAAGTTTAGAATTAAAATTAAAGAATTTGTTTGAACTGAGATCAATACTCAGAAACTACTGGTTTGAAGTGTTACTGGTTCTGTTTGCGTTACATAGTCTATTTAACCCATTAACCCCCACACCGGTGACCGCGACAACATTAGAATAACAATAGATTTCCAAGAACCCGCGATCAATGGATTAAAAAGCTTTATTTATGCTGTAGTAACATCATGTTTTAAAACGTGACCATTCGTCCCGCTTTGGGCAGAACAGTCCCGCTTTCAGGCAGTCTGTTTGGTATACCCACAAGGCCGAAATTGTCCCTCTTATATTTCATCATCGGAGATACTTATACAATATACATCTTTGATATTATGTGTTGATGCCAATGAAGTCACGGTCAATATCCTGATTTAAATATTAAATAGTGAAAAAACATAATTCTTGTATCTACATGCTCAGACATGTTGTGAAAACTTGTGCAGTCTTAAATCATTTGTTAAGCAAAAACTGGTTTAAGTTATTGACCTTGACATTGATTTATTAGAATTGACAATAGCTGAGGTAAAGCTGAGGTAACATATCCATACTCTTGTAACAATTTTTTAATAGGAAGAAGCATACTTGTATCTGTTAAACAGATGAATTGGTTTAATAACATATTTATTCTTGTTTACTACATAATTTGTTTTATGAATGTAAGGCTTACGATTAAATATATCAATGTTTTATCTCAATGTATAAAGTCAAGATTATAAAGTTTATTGCACAGCCGCCGATCGCACACGCCGATTATGAAATGTGGCGCCTTACGGTGCTGATAATTGTGTGAGGTTTCACATCATTTCATAAAACAAATTCTAAAATGTGGGCGCATACAGCATGTGCTTGCTGTTAAATGACAATCACCTTAAGAATGACCCAACAGGAAATGAATGTGCGTCTTATTTATAGTGGATTGTATGGATTAAATAGATTTATGGGTGAGGCTTCTGCCAGTCCATTACATCATAATACTGTAATGATCATGAAAGGCATTTGCTCATAATTGCCACGCGGAGCACGCGGATTGGCAATCTGACAGGGGCCAGTGAATCAAACCATCAATGCTGCAGCCCATTGATGGCCATGGATTTTTCCACTAACCCTATCGTTGATGGTTTTACCGCCATCCTTCGGTTGACTAACTGCGCTTGATGTTAGATCTACCCCACATTAATTATTTGACATAGAACTACCATCAGGCGGGCGGTGGGGTCGTCACATCCCTACGCCGGTCGCGTGTCCATGTTGGATGCGAGTAGCAGGAGATCGGTCATCTTGGCGTTCATTGAGAGAGGCCTATGTCCAGCAGTGGACGAATATAGGCTGATATGATGATGATGATGATGATGATGACTAATGATCATACATCCAAATATTATCATAAAAAAGTCTTGTACTATATTAACTTGAAATTGAAATGTTAAAAACATTTATGTACCTATCTGTTTCTAAAACATAAAGCTCTTATAAGAACAAATCTGCTTACAAGCAAAAAACTAATAGCTAGGTTATGTAAGTATCATTTTCTACACTGTATGTAATTTGTGCTGCTATTATCAGGGTTGTTACAGAATGTAATGTTACATACTAAGACTTTAGAGCCATGTATCTCAAGTTTATTTTGTAGGTTATGTTTCATTGTAAGCTGGTATAGTTTTTAGAATTCTGCTTAATAATTATGGTTGTATGTAGGCATAAGTAACATCGCATAAGTAATTTCCATCCATAAATTTAAAGAATAGTTGTCAGTGTACGATAAAATCGATTCATCAAGCGCAATTACAAAAACCGATAATAAGTTGTCAAAGTAAATGTCATATTCACTCATTACTCGGTTTGTAATCAAATATAAATGAAAATAACGTGAATATAATGTTCTTACCCGTTATTCCAGTCGTAATTTCCTTCCCAAAGACATTTTCTCCTATATTATCCATTTAGAACGCAGCAAAAAGGAAATAATTACTCGAAATCTGGCGCGTTTTAACAGGTAAGTTATCACTTGAGAAAAGCAGTAAATAAATACATTTCCAAGTAGCAAATCACAACACGGTGTTGGCAATAAGTGAATAAAGGTATGTGTAATAAATAGAGATGTAAATATTGTAAAGTTCTATGATAAAATAGACACTTTCACAAAATCCGCGAATGCAAGCGAAATATAGCCGCTTGTTGATTTCTATAAAATGTTGCTAGTGAAAAAAATTAAACATAGATTTTTTTTTTTTTTTTTTCAATTTATTCTTGACTATGGATACAGGTCCTTCAGTCGAATACATTATAACAGTATAATGAACTTACATTAGAATACAATTACATTAAATAACAAAAAGAAAACCTACAAACTTTAAAAAAGACACAAGTTACAACCAATCAGCATTTTACATTTCATAAAGACATATCACTTATGTACCTATTTAAAACTTAAAAGCTTAAAAAAAACAAAACCATTGATATTGTCACATGTCATCTCTAAAAAAAAAGAAATACAAAACACAAACATAACCTAAAAAACCTAAATATTTTGTACAGTATTTACAATATATTTGAAAATAGAGTCAAAGTAAACAGAATTTGCTAATAGGTCTTGACTGTGGCGGGGGACACTTAAAGAGTTCTCTTGAGCAATTTCCTTAATATTATTATCAAATATGGATCTTTGTATGGCAAAGACTGGACACTTAAAAAGCACATGATCTATGTCTGCATTTTCTTCTGAACAATGAGAACAGGTACTATTGTCTATTACATTTATTCTCCTAAGATGTGATGGGACCAGGCAATGACCAAAGCGCAAACGATTAATTGTTGTGATTAATTTCCTGTTTACATAAACTATCTTGTTGTACCATGGTATCGTCGGTAAGTCTTTTTGAATTTCCGCGTACCATTTTCCTTTAGTTTCTATTATCTTCGCCCAATAGTCTTTCCATAAACTTTTAATTGAACTTTTAATTTGTGGGTATATATCAGTAAATGGTACCTTAACACTTTCTGAAAGGTCTACATTGTGTTCCCTACGGGTCACCTGGTCTACAATTTCATTGCCTAATATGCCACTGTGGGAGGGAACCCAAACTAGTTCTATTTTCTTTTCCACCAATTTTGTTAACATATATCTAATTCTAAATATAATATAATTTTGTTTAAAAGACATACTTTGGTTACTTAAACTATATAACACACTTTTAGAATCAGTAATTATTAAAATATTTACATTATTTACATCAGTAAAGACATATTTTAAAGCTGCTAATATAGCCCAGGCCTCTGCTGTAAAAATACTGCAACTTTGTGGCATTTTAAAACATTTACTTAACTTACATTGTGGGTCATAGTATGCAGCTTTAACTTCCTCACTTTTAGAACCATCTGTATATATTGTGTAAAAATCCCTTTTATCCTGTAGAAATTGTGAAAAGTCAAATTTATTTGTAACAGAATCTAAATGACACTTAATATTAAAAATTGTAGTCTCATATGGATATTGATAAATTGGCCATTTGTTACTAGTGTACATATTTTTAGAATAATTTTTTGTTAATAACATAATTCTTGGTATTTCAGGTAAAGAAGCAGAAATGAGATCATTAGATGTGATAGTTGGTAAAGCTGACTGTACAATTTCTATAGGATGCAACAATTTATTCACTAGAAAATTGTTATTACAGGATAACTCTTTAAGACAAAATCTCTCAGCCAATTGTAAACGGCGCAGAGACAATGGAGGTATACAATTTTCAATTTCCATAGACACAATAGGGGTGCTACGCATGGCACCACTTATTATTCTTAAACCTATATTCTGTACAACATCTAATTTCCTTAGTAATGTTATATTTGCATTCATGTAAACTAATGAACTATAATCAAAATGACTTCTGACTATGCTTTTGTACAACATATTAAGAGTTTTTGGGTCTGAACCCCAAAATGTTCCTGCCAAACTTCTCATTACATTTATGCTTCTCATAGCATTCTGACATACATAGTTAATGTGTTTATCAAATTTAAGTTTATTATCTACAATAACTCCTAAGAATTTGTGGTGATTCACAATGGGAATTCTGTTGTTATTATAAATTATATTTACAGAATGTGCAGGTACATCTTTACTAAATATTAGCACTGAACTTTTCTCTGAACTTATTTCTAATTTTAAAATATTCTTATAATAATTTTGTAATTGAGCTAAAGCTCTATTTATAAGATCGATAGCCATATTTAAGTTTTTATTTACACTGTACAAAAGCAAGTCATCAGCAAATTGCAATACTTTTACTCCAAGAATATTTACAAATTTAAGGATTTGAGATGTATAAAAATTATAAAATGATGGCGATGTCGTAGCCCCTTGCATTGTGCCTTTATTGGCCGTCTTAGGCCCATGCAATTTATTATTGAATTTTACATAAACTTTTCTGTTACTTAAAAATTTATGAATCCATTTTAAAGTTTTCACCGGAAATCCCAGTTCCTGTAAAACTTTAATTAACACTTCAATGTTAACACTATCAAAGGCAGCTTTTACATCTAAAAATACACAAACAACACTGCAGTGACTAAGTTTTGCCTTTTTTAAATCTTGTATAAATGATACAAAGCTTCCAGAACAACTTTTTCCTTTCCTAAATCCAAACTGAATATCCGGTAAAATGTTTTGTGATTCAGCAAAATAATCTAATCTCATTTTTAACATGTTTTCAAAAAGCTTACCTAAACATGATGATAGGGAAATTGGCCTGTAGGAAGATGGGTTACTAGCTGGTTTATTTGGTTTTAAAATAGGAATGACACATTGAGTTTTCCATGACTCCGGTATGACTAAACCATCCCATAACCTATTATAAATCTTCAAAAGAATTTCTATTGCATTAGGGTGTAGTTTTTTAATTAAAATATATGGTATACTATCCAAGCCTGGCGTTGTGTCTTTTCTACTTTTTAAAGATATGTACAACTCGCTCAGTGTAAATGACTTATTGAGAAACGAATTACTTTCATCTTCAACGGCTTGATCATAAATAGTCTTTAAATTGCTTTCATTTACTTGAGACTGATCTGAAATTTTATTTAAAAAGGATGGTACCCAATCATCATTTAAAAACCTATCATGGGAAGTACCTATTCTCTTGAATCTTTTAATATATCCCCATATTCTAGAGACTGGTGTCATTCTATTAAAACTACTACACAGATCTTGCCATGATTTAACCCTTTCATCCTTTAATAACCTTTTCTTTTGAGCATCAAATTTTTTATAAGTAATAAAGTTATCAATGCTGGGCAAAGCTCTATAATTTTTTAAAGCTTCCTTGGACTTTCGAACTGCATCTTCACATTTTTGGTTCCACCAAGGAGCTGGTTTTCTCAATGTCTTCGAAACTGGCATTGGATTTTGTTTTGGTACTGTTATTGATCTTAAATTACATAAAATACTGACAAAACTATTGTATAACTGAAGTGGTTCTAAATTATTATTATCTACACTTAATTCTGAAAAAGATGTCTCTGATAACTTAAAATATTTATTCCAATCTGTTTTACTATAAATATATTTTTCTTCCACAGGACGAACTTCATATATTGAGGGCTGTACATTAATAGTTACCTGAGTTGGATAGTGGTAGCTGCCCATTGGATCACTGTGGACAAGCCATTCGCAAAGAGGAGCTAAAGAAGGACTAACAAGAGCTAAATCAATTGCAGATGGATTTCTATTTGGTGCCTGAACTGTTGTGACACTGCCATCGTTCAATATGCACATGTCAAATTCATCTATGATGTTAAACACACTGTTACCTCTGTTATTGTTCGAGTGGCATCCGAATAAAATGTGGTGTGCGTTAAAGTCTCCCATGATGAGACATGGTTTAGGAGTTTCAAGTAATACTTTTTTTAGTTTATTTGTATCAAACCTGTTATTAGGTGGGCAGTACACACATAAAATGTGTATTGTTCCTATTGTAGTTTCTAATGATATACAAATATTTTGAATACTTTCATAAAAAGTTGTATTTACAATTTTATATTTGAGGTTTTGTTTAATGAGTATACCTACTCCATTATGTGAATTTAATGAATCCTTACGTATGAAATTATAAGGTGTAAAATCTGGAATTATACTTGAACTCTTAAGCCATGTTTCATTTAACAGACATATGTCTATATTATGATCAAAAAGAAATGTTTTTAATAAGACTCTTTTATTCTGCAAGCTTTGTATATTAAATTGTGCTATATTTAAATATGTATCCATTATGTGATTAAATTAGATAGTAATATATCTTTAATTCTTTTATTTGTGACTGGAGTATTGTTATTACCGAGGATTACAAGAGACTTAACTAAGGCATTCATTATAATGTCATTGTTCAAAATTTGTTCTACATCGAAATTTGTTTTGGTGTTACCAACAGTATTTACATTGATAGGTTTAGAAATAGCTGGAAAAGATTTAGGGTCAGTGAGCAATGGAACACTACTCACCACAGTGGCATAGCTATGGTTAAAATTCTGATATTTGGACTTCTTTTCCTGCATTTTCTTCTGTTTCACTGGACAGTCTCGTGAGATGGCCAAGTGATTTCCGCTACAGTTGAGGCATACAATTTCTTCTACATCACATTCTTTGTATGAGTGCCGTCCAGCGCATGAGGAGCACATTTGCTCTCCTCGGCAAACTTTGGCAGAGTGGTTGAACTTGAGGCATTTGAAGCATTGCAATAATGGTGGTATGTATAAATGTACTGGATACCTGAACATTTGTATGTAGGCGTATTGAGGTAAAATTGTACCAGCGAAGGTAACTGCTATTGTACCCAATGGAGTAAGTTTCCCTTCAACTTTCTTAAAAAATCTTTTGATTGAAATTACTTCTGTGTCGCATGCAATGTTTTTGTATATAGCTTCATTGGACAGATCCTTAGGCACATATTTTATAACACCAGTGATCTCCGACTGGTGGGCCGGTACAAAGGCTTTCAGTTTATTTCTTATTAGAAAATGGTCCATTTTCAGGAAGTTATTCGCTGGTGCGGGCTTTTTAAAAGTGACACCAACTTTATAAGCGTTCACTCTATGTACACCTACAATTCCCTTAACATTTTCCGTGAATAATTTTGTTAAAGCAATAGGGTTTTTGTTTCCCAATTTTTCATTGTTTATCGATTCAACATAAACGACGCAATCGCTACTATAATTCTCTGGGAATTGTCTCTTATAATTTGTTTTTGTGAACATTCTATAGTCCAAAGCACTATCGTCCAATTTTCTTTTCTTAGAAGTATCTGCGGGGGCCGGACCCCCGTCGCTATCTACACTCATCTTATTTATATATTATTTATCACTATTGAAAAAGTAGTATTTACAACTAAATTACAGTAATATTACTGGAAAATAAATTTTTATAAAGCAGAGAAAATTTTGAACACCCGCTCTTTTCGACTTCCCGCCAAAAGTCCTTAAACATAGATATTCAGTCAGGGTTGCCAACCTTAGAAGTTTTTTCCTCGTACACGGCCACTCAAAATCTCGTATTTTGGTTTTCAAACCTCGTAAATTTAATAAAATGTTGTAAAACTGAAATGATTTGAATTTAGGACATTTTACACAATGAAATACACTGTTTCAAGACTTACAAGTTATTTACTAAATAATTAAATAATTAATCATTATAATAAATTAAATCACAAATCGATCTATGTATTTCACTTTGCCTAAATGTTTCAAATTCAAATATGATGTCAGGAAAAGGAGCGTTTCATTGCGCGTTAAGGATACGTTCAGTCAGTCTTAATTTAAATGCACACAATTTTTATTTGTGTGTTCCTAATGTACAAGTTTGGATAGATGGCATTACCTATTATGTTGTGATAATGGTTATGCAAAATATTTGTATGTTATCCTTCCCTAATGTCAAAATCTCGTACAAAATTGTACGAGGCTGACAGTGTAATCGTACCTCGTACGGAAGACCACAAATCTCGTATTTGTACGAGGAACCTCGTACGGTTGGCAGCCCTGTATTCAGTGTTGCAATGTTTCTGTGCCTGGATAATATTATTATTATAGATTTTATTTATTTGTAACAAGGAAAATATATATTATTATTGTTTGTAAAGTAAATTAATTATGTTATAAAAATGTTAATTACTGTGACGTTAATTATAATATAAAGAATAAGTTAGCGAGTGATACGAGTTAGGTAGTAGTGATACGACGCGCGAAGTCCTGCTATCTAGTCGTCCTTGGACCTGGAGACATTAGTTTCAATTAGAAATCAGAGATGGTGCTACATGTAACATTTTACAATATCCCTTTTGACAGTTGTACAGTAAAAAGTTGAAATCGTAAGATCTGCAGCACTTTACCGTATTTATTTCATGTTTGTGTAGGTACCTATTATAATTTTAATGTGAGCGCTATCATTAATAATTACGTATAGTAGGGGAGGTAATGCTATTTATTGCAAAGTCATTTCATACCGACCATATTTTTGTCCAGTAGTAGATTAATATTTATCAATCAACATAATATGCGTCAGTCGCCGCACCCGTGGTGGGTTGTACATTGAGAGTATCTCAAAGTTGTCGATTTTTTTTTGCGAAAAGTAATTTTATACCGTATGGAAGTTTGATGGATGATTATTGAGGTCATATTGTTTAAGTTTTAACCAAAAAATCACCGTCAGCCGTATTGAAGACGGGGGGTTCAACATCAGTCGCGTTACTGAATAATGAATATTTTTTTTTAATATAGCCATTTTATACCGTACAAAATTTACACAGGTGAATGTTTCTACTTTGTAAATAATAAAGAAACCGTCAGTCGCTAATATGACGGTGGAAAAACCGTCAGCCAGCGATATAAGCTATAACCAATATATTCTATAACCATACTTCGCGCTTAATGTATCCTTGGGCGTCGCGTAGACGACATTTCCATCTACAAACATTCAGCTGACGGCGATTTTCGTTTGAATTAACAGTTATATTGTCTCACATAGCAATTTTAAGTAATTAATTCGATAGTCAATATTTGCAAGGAAGAATTATAATATAGATTTTACTACTAAAGCGCCATCTGTTGTTACATACTAAAACTAAAATAACACCTACCGAACCTAAATGTGTATAATCTAGATATAATTATTATGAACCTTTATTGGATGCGGATTGGGATCTTTTTTATGTCAATTCAATACGATTCCCAACAACAACTTTGAAATACTCTTAATTTTTATTCCACCTATAATACTGAAGTAGCTGACGATTAAAACTCGTATGTAATAATAGAATACTAGGTAGTAATGTTACGATTTTCGCTCGGTATGAAATGACTTTTCAAAATGAGCACGGCCTCCTCTACTATTAGGTACTTTTCTTTATCTCACATCGACGTCATGTACAGAAGGGTTGAAATCGAAATATGGGGTAGATATAAAATAACTGTCACCAAAGACTGTCACACAAGTGTCACAATGAATGACAGCAGTGTTTTTATATTCGGTTCAATCTCGAGCAATTTTGATACTCGCGACGCTGTATCTTCGCTACCCTTGGAATTATGTTGGAAAATATTTTCGTAAGTCTTTTGATGTCGCTAATAATAAATTTAAGAAGCTTAAAAGGAATAAACTGTTAGGTAATAAAATTATGTGTGGATGTTAAAACACTTTGATGTTCCTAAGCGTGAGTGTACGGCTGTGAATTTTCTAAATGTTTTGAGCCAATGATATTTTCAACACAAAGGAGGGATGGGTTTTAATGCTGTTTGATTGAACGGCTTTAAGGGAAAGGCGCTAATGCCACTGAACTAATAGATGACACTTACGACAAAATGCCATAAAAATAAGAATTATTCTAATTATTTCTCAACACTGTGAATTTTATAAGCTTCTTATGCTATCTGTTGATGTGAAAAATATATTAGGGATGTCTTCGGGAACAAAATTTTAAAATGGGATCAGTTTTCGTAAATGATGTGACCGCGTCAACACGCACCCGGCAATTTCTTAGCAAATAGGTTAAGGAAGGCGAAATTTTGCACGTAAGTTTTGAATACATTGATTAGATTTTTTGTAATTTCTATTGACTTCATTGGATTAATGGTCATGTTGTTTACACTACTAAATTTATGATCTTTTATCCATTTTCCCTAACAATATAAAGGGTGTCTACTATTAGTTCTTGAAAATGTAAAAAAACCTAATAGATGACATGGATCTCATCTTTTAGTTTTTCAATACATACTAAAGTTATTTTGTACTTTATTCTACTGCAAATATCATCACTATTCTCTAAAAATATAATTCTATTAACAAACTAAGAACTTAGAACTACTGTACCTAAAAATGGACATGGTGTCTAATATTAGACCTTGCACTGATCTAAAAATCGATGCTTTAGTTTTGTAGCAGTTAAAAAGAAGAAAAAGGCGAGCTGAGAACAAAAAGAAGAAAAAAGAAGAGGCAAAAGAAGCATGGAGACTTTAGACTAAAAATAAATTAAAAGGAAAAATAAAAATAAAAGGAAAGATAGTTTCAGCATGGAAGAAGAATGAATAGAATCTGGAGACAACGTGGATAATATTTCTGATGCATGTAGTTACTATGATGAAGTAAATGAAATCTTTTGAAAAACGGCAAATAAAGACCTAATAATATGAAAAATGTAAAATGTAATTTAATGTTCTATGTCTACTATTAGTTCATATTGGTGTCTACTATTAGTGTTGTTCGCTTATTGTGATGTCATCTATTAGTACTTATGACTAAGTTTACAAAAAGACCAATAATATATTTTTTTATTGATTTGTCAGAGAATAATTATAATAGTTTTATTTTGTAAGAGTTACTGAAGACATGGAAGAAGTTATCAATCCTTTATTTTCATAAATTATATATTTTATAACATTCGAATGTTTCATGTTTCCTTCAAGTGTCTGCCATTAGGTCTTCTCCCTTAATTTTAACCAGGCGGCTGCGACTTATATATTTTTAATATTTATTTTAAACGTCATAAATTTTAATAATTCTATTCGGTGACGGTGGCCGGTTTCATTGAAACCAGGCTAGAAATTATATTGTACTCAGGTACTTAAGTATCGTAATCTGATTGTAATTTTGTCTTTACTCAAAGTAAGACGTAGCTTAGGTAGACTAACTTTATTGAGTACGATACTGGAAAAATTGAACACACAAAATTATTTACCTTTTGTCTTTTCTCAAAGTAAGACCGTCTACGCCCTATGGTAAGACGTGCCTAGCTTACGTAGTATTGGAAAATTGAACACACTTTACCTTTAGGTACCTTTGCAAGTAAGAAACTTTGCTAACAGAGATAATGTAGAATATACTATCCGTCTTACGAATTTTTCATAAGGACTTAGGTCCTGAGTCGACGCGAGTTAGGTAAGTACCGTAGGTAGGTATACGTTCTTTACCATAAAAATCCCATCCCAAACTAGTACACAACGCAAAATATATTTCACTTTTAATAACTCTTTTTGGGTAGGAACCCAAAGGACAACAACGGGACCCTAACTTACTAAGATCATCCGGTCATCCGTCCATCCATCGTCATCCATACAGTCATCAGGTCATCCATCTGTCTGTCTGTAACCACTAACCAGGCACTATCACCAGCTCAAGAACTGCGACAGCTAGACAGTTGAAATTTTTGTTACAGCTACTTAGACAACCATTCTCTGTCAAACGCCTGCAAAACTTGCAAACTGTGGCGAAGGATTATTCTATCAAAGAAGGAGTTAAGGAGTCGCCTAAACGATTTCGACCTGGCCCTGAGAGTTGGCTGCGAGAGACGAGCGAATTTCTACAAAACCAATCGGAGGGTTCTGAAGAAATTGAAACGAAAAAATTATTTGCCAATGGCCAAATGTACAGGTAGGTAGGTTTAGTTTTTTTTTTAATAAAACCGACCAAGTGCGTGTCGGGCCACGCGCAGCACAGGGTTCCGCAGTACCGATACAAAAATATTATGAGAAACTAGATCTCATAATATTTTTGTATGGTCAATGAACGTAATTTATAAATGAATTACTTATACATAACGTGTTTAAAGCCCGTCACATACCTAGCTATAATATATATTAATACTAGCTGTTGCCCGCGACTTCGTCCGCGTGGACTTCAGTTTATAGCGCGCGATGTCAACAAAATTAGTGTCAAAAGCTTTTATAAAACAATCCTGGTACCCCTTAAATCAAAACATGCAAAAATAACTGTTCAGTGTGCACATAACTTATTTCTTTTTTTTAAATTAAACTTTATTTATGCCAAATTTTAATTTTTAAAGTATATTTACTATTTAGCCCCCCCAATTACACAACTTTATCCATAAACTATTTGATAGTCCATAGGTTTACTGAGTAATTTAATAACGTAAAAGAGTACTAAACACGAAACCATCTACTCTGGCGAGGAGTTGGATATCCTATTGATTATCAGGTGATGGTGCATCACCAGGTCAAATTTTCATTACTATGTGTATACGTATATTGTATATTCACAAATGTCACGAACTAGAATGAAATATAAAACCCATCAAATGACTACAAGTTGCTAAAGGCCTTTCATGAACCAGATAAACCCTGACTGTCCAGCACTGAGCAGGCTGATGATGATAAACTATAGCTAAGAACACTCTCGATCATGTCAGCTTTCAAACAAAAAAAACTAGATCAAAATCGGTCCACCCGTTTGGATGCTACGATGCCACGGACAGATACACACACAGACAAACAGACAGACAGACAGACAGACAGACACGTCAAACTTATAACACCCCTCTTTTTTGTCGGGTGTTAAAAATAAAAATATGCAACAAGACGTCATTACATTGTTGTAACATAAATCATAATAATATTCTATCGATGTCAGTATTGTTTATAGAATGTGTTTACTGTTGCAAACTATGTTGCAAAGAAATAATTAAAAAAAGTTACTAACTTTTGCTGTTTTAACAATAACAGACAACGCTTGTAGGATGTGTTTATAGCAGTTAGTGATTTCTAGCAAAATGCAACGAAATACTAATTTTAAGCCGGGACGAGGTAGTAAGATGTTAGAGCAACCAATGAAGAAAATACCGACATAAACGTTAGAAACGAAAGTTCAACGGAAAATGTAAGTACCTAATTGATATTAACTTGTATAAATTAGACATAAAAAAATATGTGGTTTGGATTCCCTACCACCCCTAATATTTTGTAGGATGACTCTATTGCCGACCGGATTGGAAAAATCCTAAAGATAACATAACTACAAGAAATAATCGGCCAAGTGCGAGTCGGACTCGCGCACGAAGGGTTCCGGTATAGAGCGAAAGTAGACAAAAAATTGTGTTTTTGTATGGGAGCCCACCTTAAATATTATTTATTAAAGAAAAAATATAATTAAAGATTTTGTGAAAATTTCAAGTACTTACCTAGCTGTAACAGCTGTGGCCTTTTTTGCTCGTAACTTGGCCGATTATTTATTCTCAAGATCATTTTTAGGGTTCCGTACCCAAAGGGTAAAAACAGGACCCTATTACTAAGACTTCGTTGTCTGTCCATCTGTCCGTCTGTCTGTCTGTCTGTCTCCAGACTGTAACTCAAGAAAGGCTATAGCTAGACTTATGAAATTTGCCGCTATAACAACAAATACTAAAATGAAATAGAGTTAATTTTTAACGGCCCGGCTCCCATACAACAAACGTGATTTTTTTTGGCCTTTTTTGCTCTATATCAGTACTGGCAACAGGTAAGTACTTCACTTTTTCACAAAATCCTTAGTTATATGTGTACTTTATTATTTAATAATAATATTAAAATAAAATAAAAAATTAAGAGGGGCTCCCATACAAAAAACACAATTTTTGACCTAATTTTGCTCTATAATGGTACGGAACCCTTCGTGCGCGAGTCCGACTCGCACTTGGCCGATTATTTGGTTACTATTTAGTACTACGCAAATAAAGCTGATTATATTTACTTATTTCAAGACATATTTAAATGACAAGAAGTCATTAAATTCCTTTTTCATTACTTTTCTTAAATATCTTTAACCATTTGTTATGTTACTCATTTGATTTTACAAATAAAGTTTTTAAGCTATAAAAAACAGATGTTTTCATTGTCGAAACTACAAAACTTATGGTCATAATAGGACATTCAAAATTACTAAAATTAATTAATTGATTACTCGACTTGTTGCATTGGTCACTTAATGGGTTCTTGCACTAAGCCGACGATTATTGCGTCTCGCGTCTTTATCAAGTTTAAATGTATCAAGTTTACATTCTTTTGCCCTATTTTGTGACAATTAAAATGGTATAAACGAAAGTTGTATACCCATACGCCATCTAGTTACTAAAATGAAAACTGCTTGACAATCAAATTAAAAAAAAAGGAAGATTATTGATCTACATGGTTGACAACCTCTGACAACTTAATATTTCAAAAAAATCTAGTGGCCACAGCAATTTGTATCTCTAAGGTGCTAATTTTTATATAAAATAATAGTAGTTTTTATTTAAATTATATAAAAATTTGTATTACGAAAATTTTCAAATGACGCGCATATGCGTCATTGGCCTCCCTAAAGGTTACTTCATGACGCGTATATGCGCCATTGGCCACAAATCGGTTAAATTTAAGGTTAATCACTCATCATAAATTATGAGTATATTTTAAGGTGGTTACTGATTATTATTTAACTTTAATAATTAATAAATAGTTAACAGCTGATAATGTATGGGACTCTTGAACAAATCTAAATTAGAAGACGACGAGAGACGTCAGTTAGAATAATTTCAAGGATGAAAAAGTTATGATATTATAGGCCCTATAAAGCCTAAATAACCAATCGATCCTGTAGGAGTTCGGACTGATCGCAGGCCGACCTGTCTTGTGCATTCATGTGTGTGTGTGTCATGTGTGCCACAGATCTACTTAGCAAGTTCGCGCTTTGCGCTTACATAATATTACGCCAGTCAACTTAGACAAAAATACCCCTGTAACAGAAGCGTTGCGAGCCTCGGCGGCGCCCCATATACCTAAAAAGTTTGGGGGGCCCCGCCGTTGTACCTACCTAAGACTTGCCTTTCTTGACTTTTGTAAATTAAATTCAAAAGATTTCATAATTTTTTTTCTTGCACACGTTTGGGGCCCCCTGGGGCTCTGTGGCCCTGTATAATCGATACGGCATAACTATATACGGCGGTAGCTACGCCCCTGCACTGTAACCTTGCATAAATTATCACCAAGCTAAAAATCGGTAATATTGTTTAGAATGTGATTACGAATTTCTGAACTACGATGCATTTTCCTCATATTCTTATGCTTTTATCTTTATTTAAATTACCTAAATACATACAATATACTTACAACAGAGTGAATTTATAATAAATAAATATCCTGTTAATCATAATTATTACAACTCGAGAAAATTAATTTATTGTTTCTGTTAATTAACTAGGTAAGTATATTTATTAACTTTAAATCAAAAAGTCATCAGTTAATGAACAAAAGTTATGGAAGTTGTTAGTGCCTAAGTAGTAACCTAGGTACGGCTTATTATTCTTAAAATTGTTTAGGTAGGCATTTAATATTTTTATAAATAATTACTAGAGGACGCCCACAACTCCGTTGCACCAAAAGTCATTTATCACGCCGTAACCGTACATTTTTCCGGGATAAAAACTATCTATGTCCTTTCCCGGGACTCAAATTATCATCTCCATGCCAAATTCCAGCAAAATCGGCTCAGTGGTTTAAGCGTTAAGAGATAACAGGCAGACATACAGACACACTTTCGCATTTATAATATTAGTATAATTCATAATTCGTTTATTGCCAGAATCTGACGTACAGGTTGGTCTTAATTCTATACAAGATGTTATTGTAGGCACCGTTGATCGTTATCCTTGAAACCATCAAAATATGAGCCCGTCTAAATGAACAACTTTTTCAATAATGCTGGGAACACAAAAAAATCCGTCTTCATACCCATACAAATTGCCGACCCGGACATCCGTAATGGGTATGAAGACGGCATTTTTTTGAGATCCCAGCATTGTTCTCATAGAAAAAGTTGTTCATTTAGATGGGATCATTAATTGATGGTTTCAAGGATAACGGTGTTTACACTAAGACACTGTATATTATACAATTATTGAATCTTTCATTCTACCATATTAAAATGGTGTGCAAATACAAAAATAAGTCCTAATTATGAATACTTAGGTAATTATTATACCTATCAATATGAAATTTTCAAACAATGCATTTTTTAAATAACGAGACAATTATAGTATACTAGCTGTCCCGGCAAACGTTGCTTTGCCATAATAATATAAAGTATTTCGCCCATATTATTATTTTATTGAAGTGACTAAATAAGAATGTCGCCATGGTAATGTCCCGTCGCACAAACAATGGTCGCCGTTAGTCTCAGGTTGTAATAATTTACTATTATTTATTCAACGAATACACTTATCAATATATAAAGTACCCAGTAGCCGATTCTCAGACCTACTGAATATGCATACTTATAAAATTTGGTAAAACTCAGTAAAGCCGTTTCGGAGGAGTTAGTGGACTAACATTGTGACACGAGAATTTTATTTATTAGATAAGTCATTAAAAGAAATCATAATAATACACCATAATAATAATTTATATCTTACTTAATTTATAATTATAAAATTTCTCGAGTCAAAATTCCCAATATCATTCATTTATAACTAATGTCAAACATAATTCATCAAAATAAAGTAGTCAATAGTTTAAAATTTTTCAAGTAATAAAAATATTATATTTTTACATATTTTTTTTTAACTCTATATTTATAGAGTTAAAAAAAAATATTAAAATGAAGCCTAGAAAATATAATTATTATAATCTATCATAAATCTCTATATTATCTATTTTCCTGCCAAATTTTGATACACTAATCCTTGTTAAAAATAAAAATACACGTATTTTTTCTTTTATAGCCAGTACATTGTAGTGTTTTTTAGGATAACTTTCGGAAGCTAATTTTTTTTTTTTTTTTAAATAGAAGGCAGGTCGCTATAGCCCTGGCGTCACTGCGACCCATGAGGATCTATTGTGACTCCTTCGCAATAGAGAATCATCCCCAACCCAATACTGCTCATAAATTGAACGATATGGTTGGGGTTGGTGCCACGAATTTCCTCTGTGGATGAGTATTCGTGGCGACCAAGGTGCCTGTTCCTGCTCTGTACTAGAGCAGGACAGTCGAGGAGAAGGTGAATAGGTGTTTCATCCTCCTCCTCAGTGAGGAGTCCTCACAGAATCTGCAAGTCGTTATACTACAAATACCCATTCTGTTTAGGTGTTTGTTGAGCTTGCAGTGCCCAGTTAGGCTTCTGGTAAGGATTCTTAATTGGTTCCTACCCAGGGTGAGCACTAATTCTGATAGTTTCTTGTTGAAGCCAGGAATTAGTGCCTTGGAGTGTTCAAGGCCAGGGGTCTCAGCCCATTGCTTCCTGCATAGTATGTGGCCCCATTCCTTGAGCACCTGCTTTGTGGTACTGGGAGTTATACCACAGACTGGTTCTGGGCCATATATGAGACTCTCGGCCCCAAGCCTAGCCAGTTCGTCAGCGGTTTCATTGCCGGGGACGTTACTGTGGCCCGGGACCCATACTAGGCGGATGCTGTTGTTCCTTCCCAGCATGTTTAACGTCTCAATGCATTCCAGAACTAATTTGGACGAGACTTCTGCGGCAGTCAGTGCTTTAAGTGCAGCTTGACTATCGGAGAAGATAAACACGTTTTTATTAACTAGGGCCATCTCCAGGCTTTCTAGTGAACAACTGAGGATAGCGAAGACTTCAGCCTGAAACACGGTCGCAAACTCCCCCAAACAGGCGTATTTGCCTTTCGGTGGCCTGCCTCCGTAGAATCCGGCTCCCGCACGGTTGTCTTTCCTTGATCCATCCGTGAACCAAACTATGTCGCTAGGGCGGACATCGATTGGGGTTTTTCTTTCCCAATCCTCCCTCGAAGGTATAAAAACCTGGTATTGCTTCGAAAAGCTATGCACCTTGATCATGGCATCTGATGGCATGGCCATGACAGGCGATTCTTTGAGAGACTGTTCCAGCTGTCGAAATGGGGTGGAGGCCCAATTCGTCCTGCCCGCCGTTCTGGCCCTGAGAGCCACCTTTTTGGCCTCCATCTGAACAAGCAGAGGAAGAGGAGTTAAGTTGATCAGGGCCTCGAGAGAAGCGGTGGGTGTTGACGAGAGTGCACCCGTGATTATTAGACATGCCAGTCTCTGTTCGCTATTTAGACTTTTATTACAGTTTACTTGTTCAGCCTTTTTATGCCACACTACGCAGCCATATGTGGTAATCGGTCTCACTACGGCTGTATATAGCCATAGCATTGCCTTCGGCCGGATACCCCATTTAGAGCTGACAAGCTTCCAACAGGAACCCAGAGCACATCTAGCCTTTTTCGTAATATACTCGATGTGCTTATTCCAAGTGAGTCCTTTGTCTAGGATTACTCCTAGATATTTGACATCACCCGCAAACTTAATAGTTTTCCCGAAGAGTGTTGGCGGTCTTAGTCCCTCCAACTTCCTCTTTTTGGTGAAAGGTATCAAGACCGTCTTATCAGCGTTTACTGTTAGCTTGACCCTTTGGCACCAATCCTCGACGACTCTTAGTGCTGACTGCATCAACCCAGCGACCACCGATGCGCATTTGCCCACCACCATGATCGCCAGATCGTCAGCGTACCCTTGAGCGTAGTAACCTAAGAGGTTCAGTTCCCTTAGTAGTTCATCCACTACCAGGGACCATTCCAGAGGTGACAGCACGCCTCCTTGTGGGCAACCTTGTGTCAGCCTGATTTTGAGTGTCAGGTCCATGATAGTCGATGAGGCTACCCTGTTGTCGAGCGTGGCTTTAATCCATTTCCTAGTAGTTGGATCTATATTCTTTGAAGCCAGGCCTTTTGTGATAGAGCTGGTTGAAGTGTTGTCGAATGCGCCTTCAATATCAAGGAAGACACACAACGCAATCTCTTTATCTTCAATTGCTCTATCAATCCGATCTACCAAGTCCATTAGGGCCGTCTCGGTAGATTTGCCTTTTTGGTAGGCATGTTGTCTTTCATGCAGCGGCATTTTGGTGAGATAGGTGTCCCTTATGTGTAGGTTGACCACCTTCTCCATTGTTTTAAGCATGAAAGAGGTGAGGCTAATTGGTCTGTATGACTTTGGTAGAGCTTTGTCCCTGTCCCCACTCTTGGGTATGTAGGAAACCCTTACCTTTGTCCATACCAATGGGATGTAGCCCCACGCGAAACTCGGAAGCTAATACTCAACATTTTAACGTACTTGTACATAATAAATAATTATGCATTGTGATTTGTGCCTTATGCCGTAGATTTTATCGCGGGCTCTGGTCGCGGGCCGCGGCGAACGTACGGTCTATAATCTGACCTTATCAAGAAATTCCGTAACGAAAAACCTAACTTATTTAATTTTTTTTAACTATTATTATTTTATTAATTTCAGTTGAATCCACACAAAAGACGACGTGCAAGCGGGGAGGTGACGATTTTGTGATACACACGAAGAGGTACAGACTATTCTAGAATGTTTTAGAATCTAGATTCTAGATTATATTATTGGGTACTACAAGTTTCTATTAGTTATTAGTTAATGGTTAGCAATAATGTTTTAGCAATTTAAAATTAGTTGATTCATTAAAGTTGTCATTTAAATTACGACTTCTTTTTACCCGACTGCCAGGAAGGGTTATCAATCCTACAACTCCGCCATTTTGTCTAAGTGGGCCTTCTGTATACGATTTAATCGGAGATCGCGCTCAAAGTATGTTAATTTACCTTAGGGTCTTATCACACTGGCGATTAGCGAGCGATTTGAAAGCGACGCGATTGCGCAGCGCGCACGCCGCGATTGAATTGTAAGGATAGTAATACACATTTTTTTTTGAAAAATATATATTAGCCAACTGGCACTTAACACTCACACACACTAAAATTTATTTCACGGCAATTATATTTACTATAAATGCATATTTTATACTTACTTCACCTATGAATAATGCGATAAACACTTATAGCACATTTTTTAATACATTTAGATATTTACAATATACATCTTCTATTACTTTAAAATGTAAGTGAATAACTAACCCTAATTTTGGTAGCGTAGTGGAGGTGGCGAATATCTGCGCCACCGGTGGCGCTGAAGCACAAATTTGGTGGCGTATGTTGAATTTAACGCCACCGTCGCGTAGATAATTCACAAGATATCTCTAGAAATAACGCACAATTTGACTTGAATGATAACTTAAAAGATGGCTATCACTTTTTCTCACATGGTACATTGAAAGCGGTTTGTTTAAAAGTTGTACTTACATATTTATGCTCAAAAATGTTGTCTCGAAAATTCTGTGTACACGCGCCGACACTCATGTTCACATGACATTGGCATTCTAATGATATCCGTAAACCACCACCGCACTCCGCACCTCCAGTAAATGCTCCTGAACATTTGTTTATAGAAATAATACTGTGTCACACAAAGGTTCTACTTGGTGTCCTGTACTGTCCTTCTTCTCAGATAAATTACTTCTCAGCTTTTGAAAGTTTACTGGAAGAACTAACACCGGCATATAAACATACTATAATCATGGGAGATCTGAACACGTGCTTACTCACAAATGATTCTAGGTGCAATAAATTGGTTTCCGTCGTAAACTCATGTAATATGCAATTATTACCTTTAAATGCAACCCATTGTGCTCCCAACAGTAAACCATCTCTTCTAGATGTAATAATTGTAGCACCCTCGACAGTGATTTCAAAACATGGTCAGTACAATACTGACATGTTCTCGTGTCATGATCTGATTTTTGCATCATGTAAGATAAAACTGCCCAAACTTAAACATAAGACACGTATGGTTCGTAGTTTTGTCGGAATTGACTTGGACAAGTTGTGTACTGATGCACGTAGTCTGGATTGGTCTCCGGTAACTGTAGCTGATAACATCGATGATAAAATAGAAACTTTTACATCCATTATTACAAAACTTTATGATACACATGCACCCCTTAAGCCAGTTAGACTAAAACATTTACCTGCACCTTGGTTATCTAACGAAATTAAAGAATTAATTATCAGCAAACACCGTGCCAAGGCTGCTTACAGACGACACAAAACAGATGAATATCACGAAAAATACATAAAAATTCGCAACCGCTGTAATACTTTGTGTCGAGATGCACAGAGGCGATACATACATTCGTCGGTAGAAAGTGGTGGGACAGCTAAAACGTGGAAATTTTTAAAGTCGCTTGGCATAGCTAATCGGAGTGGGCAGGTTCCAATCAATACGGGACTTGAGGAACTCAATAAATTTTTCTCATCGTCATCAACAGCATTGAATGCGACTGACAAAACCAAAACACTACACCATCTATCTCTGCAGCCTCCTGAAAGTTATTCTCCTTTTTGTTTCAGTCCAGTTACTCTCAGTGAGGTAAAGAAAAATATAATGTCGATTTCATCTAGTGCGGTTGGTGGCGATGAACTTGGTCGTAACATGATTGTACCAATACTAGACATAATTTGCCCCATTATAACAGACATACTCAATTACTCATTATTAACAGGTACCTTTCCAGAATCATGGAAAAGAGCTAAAATTATCCCATTACCCAAAAAACCTAACCCACAATCCTGTAAAGACTATCGACCTATTTCTATTTTACCGTTTTTATCAAAAGTACTGGAGCGTCTAGTCCATCAGCAGGTTGTAAACTTTTTAAACAGACTAGAATTTTTTTAACCCTTCAGTCTGGATTCCGTCCTGGCCATAGCACCTCAACAGCATTAATTAAGGTAACCGACGATATTCGACGTGCCATGGACAACGGCGAATTAACAATTTTAACACTTTTGGATTTTACTAATGCTTTTAACACCGTTGACCATGATATTCTCCTACAGCTCTTGATCTCTATGAATTTTTCCCCTACCGTAGTGGCGTGGTTCCGTAGTTATTTGTGTAATCGCAAACAACGTGTAGTGGTCGAGGATGACGCCTCAAAATGGTCTACAGTCATGGATGGAGTCCCTCAGGGCGGCGTCTTATCACCTTTATTGTTTAGCATCTTTATTAACAGCATAATCAAAATAATTACCTTTTCCTGCTCTCATATGTATGCCGACGATCTGCAAATTTACCTTCACACACCTGTTAATGACCTGCCATCAGCTATTGCAAGAACTAATGAAGACCTTGAAAGTATCTGTGCTTGTTGTAAGTCTCTTGGGTTGGTTATAAATCCTGCTAAATCCCAAACAATTATAATTGGCAGTTCAAAGCTTCTGACAAGAGCCCAAGTTCAAAACCTTTGTCCTGTAATGGTTGATGTTAAAATTATTCCTTTCTCGCAAACTGTCAAAAACCTTGGGATTCATCTCGACTCAACGTTGTCTTGGAACAAGCACATTAGTGAGACCAGTAGAAGAGTATTTGGTGCGTGGAGTGCGTTGAGGCGCTTCCAAAATTTTTTGCCGATCCCAACTAAAATCCTGCTTGCAGAATCGCTCATATTGCCCATACTCGATTACGCTGACATATGTTTCACAAATATTACAGAGGAGCAGCTAAATAAACTTGAGCGCCTCCAAAACCTCTGCATACGATTTATTTTCGATTTGCGAAAGTATGATCACATTTCCCAATTTCGTGTCAAACTCAAGTGGCTGCCAATCCGACTTCGGCGGGATGCTCACATACTGTCGTGTTTATATAATACTAGCTGACCCGACAGACGTTGTCCTGTCTTAACGATGACTATTTTATTCGAATTGGTATAATTAAGAAAACAATATATTAAAATTTGTATATCCATGCCAAATTTCATCAAAGTAGATTAAATAGTTTAAGCGAAAACCATAAAAGTTTATTGTGCAGGAACACAGCCGTACATTTTCCGGGACAAAAAGT